>VXBP01007274.1:0-24694 GCA_013400115.1 Rhinopomastus cyanomelas
TCCAACCTCTAACATCCTATGATCCTATGATCCTACCTAACAACCTAACATGCCTGGAAGTGTTTTTGCATAGTGACATCACCGTGACCAAGAGCACTTAATTATGTTGACGTCTGCAGGAATGGATCAGACCTCTCACTTCAAGATTAATCCTTGCGTGGTCTGCAGCAGAGAAGCATTCAACGCTCTCTGACATTCCCAAAATACTCAGGTGAGAAGAGGTGTGACAATGAAGAGCAGATCAAAATCCAGGATGAATGCGAGCTCTGCTCCCAGCTGATTGCTGTGGGTACAAGCTCATGTTATCAAACAAGCTGTTTCCTGCCCTGATATAAATTGATGTCAAGGCACACGCTCTCTTAAAGTGCATTTTGCCAAACACAATGGAGCTGAGCAGGGGTACATAAGCTATCAGGTAATACCTTCTCAAGTGCATTGTGACTTGTCTTGAGAAATTGGTTGGTGGAAGGCAATATGCACTCTGGAACTGAAAACTCAAATAACAGAGGGATCTGGGAGCAGGTGGCCGGATCCATATGAACAGCAGCATTTGACAGAGCCACAGCTTTGATACGGCAATAAGATGTTCTTTATTCTCTGAGGCTGTGTCATACTCTGTGACATTCTGACATTCAGTACCCTTCCAAAGGAACCAGAAAACAATTGTGCAAGGTTCGTGGTGCGCCTTCCTAAGTTTTGATGCTGCACTTCACAAAACGTCACTTAATCACAGGATCCCAGACTGGTTTGGCTTGAAAGGGTGCTCAGAGCTCACTCCGTGACAACGCCCTATCATGAGCAGTGAGTCGCATCCAACCTGGCCTTAAAGACTTCTAGGGATGGAGCAGCCACAACCTCCTTGGGCAACCTGTTCCAGGGCCTCAGCCCCCTCACAAGTCGGAATTTCTGGCTCAGATCTCATTTCAGTCTCTCTTCTTTGAGCTCGAACCCAGCCCCCTTGTCCTACCACCAGAGTTCCTCAGAAAAAGTTTGTCTCCAGCTTTCCCGGAGCCCCTTCAGGGAGTGGAAGCTGCTATAACATCCCCTCAGAGCTTTCACTTCTCCAGGATGAACAGCCCCAACTCCCTCAGCCTGTCTTCAGACAGGAGTTGGTGCTCCAGCCCTTTGATCACCCTCTTGGCCTCCTTCAGGCTCACTGCAATTATTGCAACTGCCTACCTCAGAAATAGCACATTCTCTCCCTTAGAAGTCAGCTTTACAGCTGCATGAGCAAAGCTCCATCTACCATTTGTCTCAAACCCCTAAGGAGCAAGTTTCACCTGCAGTCTCTCTTCTGTCTAAGAGGAAGCTCCACCACTTCCAGACACATACAGAACCATAGAATCATTAGGGATCAGAAGGGTCTTTGAAAGATTATCCAGTGGAATCCATTCAAGGTTGGGATTTTCCTGCTCTAAAGGCAGTTGACACTGTTTTAACTGATCGGTCTGATACAACTTTGAAGCTGCCCAAGCTCCAAGCAGATGAGTTGAATGCAGAATCCCCAAAGGTGCAACCAAAATTTTTCAGTGATTATAAGATAATAAGCAATTCACAAAATCACAGAGCATTAGGGATCAGAAGTGACCTCAAAACACAATCTAGTCCAATCCCCTCACACAGCAGGATCCCCTAGACCAAGGTGCATAGGAACATGTCCAGGCGGGTTTTAAACATCTTCAGAGAAGGAGAGTCCACAACCCCTTCTAGGCAGCCCGTTCTAGTGCTCCATCACCCTCACTGGGAAGAAGTTCCTTCTCATTTTTATATGGAACCTCCTATGCTCCAGTTTACACCATTGCCCCGTGGGATACATTCGTTTATGCCAGTTCATATAGGGCTGTGTTTTGGATTTGTGATGGAAACACTGATGATTATTTGAGGGTGTAATTGTCACTGCTGAGCAGGGCTCATGCAGAGTCACAGTCTTCTCTGCTCATCCAGCAAACCAGTGAGTAGGCTGTGGGTTCACAAGAGGTTGGGAGGACATATATGAGGCTGGGATGTTCCAGACCGTATGATATGATGTGCAGCATATAAAGCTGAAGCAAGAAGGAGAAATACAGATGTTTGGAGTTACAGTCCAACAAGGTGATTCTCTTCTGAAGTCATTGTTATGTTAAGCTTGAAAAGGGCAGATTGAGGCTGGACATGAGGAACAAGTTCTTGAATCTGAGGGAGGGAACAGGCTGCCCGGAGAGGGGAAGGAGGCCCCATCCCTGGAGCCACTGCAGGTCAGGCTGGATGAGGCTCTGGGCAATCTGTTCTAGTTAGTGGTGTCCCTACTTGTTGTAGAGGGGCACTGGATGCCCTTTGGAGATTCCTTCCAATACAACACATTCTGTGATTCCATGTATGATGGAGCCCTGCTTTCCTAGAGATGGCTGAATGCCTGCCTGCAGTTGTAAATGCACAAGATACTTCAATCTATTTGCCTGGAACTCTAGACTGAATAATTTTTCACTGCTTGAGGTGTGCTTACTCTGTAGAGATGAACCAATCAGGTTTCCTTATTCCTCACAGATCTCTCTCATAAGACACATCAACGTGTAAATGGAAAAAAAAAAAACACATGCCTTTCCACACAGATGGGTTTAGCCACAAGGTAAATTCTTGTAGCCCATTTCTGGGACAATGCTATGCCCATATGGACATCCAGAACAGAAAAATATGATCCTCAGCCCTCAATTCCAGAAGGACACAAAGCTGCTGGAGAGAGTCCAGCACAGAGCCAAGAGATGATGAAGGGAGTGGAGCACCTCCCTGATGAGGAAAAGCTAAGGGAGCTGGGTGTCTTAAGCTTGGAAAAAAGGAGACTGAGGGGTGACCCCATGAATGTTGATAAATATGTGAAGGGTGGGTGTCAGGAGGATGGAGCCCGACTCTGCTCATTGTCATCTAGTGATGGGAAAAGGGGCACTGAGTGTGAACTGGAAGACAGGAGGTTCCACTGAGAAGGAACTTCCTCATGGTGAGGGTGACATAGCCCTGGAAGGGGCTGCCCAGGGAGATTGTGGAGTCTTTTTTTCTGGAGACATTTAAAACCTGCCTGGCCATGTCCCTGTGCAACTGGATCTACAGGATCCTGCTGTGTCAGGGGGATTGGACTGGATGATCTTTCAAGGTCCCTACCAACCTCTCACGTGATTTTGTAATTAACACAGATGATATTCACTATATTTATATCTTAGCAAGTACATTGCTGGAAAGTAGGCAAAAACATGCAGACACTCCCTCCAACCCAAGATAACTCTGTATATAAGATAAAAAGTCCTTGTTTTTCTCCTCCAAGATCTTTCATATCTTAGTACCAGCAGCATACTCAGGGTATCATGCAAGAGAGGAACTCAACGATTTGGCAGATATGCTGGAACGTGTTAAGAGTGCAACTACCCTAAAAGCACAAGAGGTTATATTCTGGAAATATTGAGCAAGAGAAGGAGCTGTCATGGTGTGTGGAGGAGCAGGACCCTTCCATTGCAGACAGGACAGAGCATGAGTTACAATAAATAACTAAGTAATTAAGAATTGGAAGTAACCAACTATTGAAGTGATCATCCTTAACACTCAGAAGATGTTTAAAACTGCCTGGACATGTTCCTGTGCAACTTTGTCTAGATGATCCTGCCCTGGCAGGGGGATTGGACTAGATGATCTTTCGAGGTTGCTTCCAATCCCTAACATTCTGTGATGCTGTGATTCTCATACTGGCATCTAACAGCATCAGGCACAGTAACTGGGTATTTCTGCTACAGTGATCAACAGAAGATACCAGATCCCAAAATTCAGTTGTCATTGAGTTAATGAATTGAGCAGCTGAAGCATCTTAAAGTAATTTTAGGTTGTTTGCACATACAGAAATACAACGCTCTATTGGTTTATAATTGAATTTTTTTCCTTTCAAATTATTCCCATTAAGGACTGACACAGCTGATACAGCTTCATTAAAAAAATATCACTGTTCTGCTGAATTTTAATAAAAACATTCCCAGAAAACAGAAAGATACAGCTCTCCTGCTTGGGAACCACTGAAAGTGTTAAATATGTATCTGGGAAAGGCTGAAAACCCTGTAAGAGAAACTCACTCTTCCGCAGTTCTGCAACTGAGGTAAAATAAACATATTTTAAAAGAGCTGCTTGATGAAGGCAGTAATCTACATATCTCCGGTCTTCAAAAAAACTCCTGCAGGAACAGGAGGAAAATACTTTGCCTTTCACAGAAACTTTTAATATCACCGATGGAAACAAGAACTCAATATTCTCAAGGCAGAGGTGAACAAATCACAGACACTGATCTGTATTCTGATGGTGTGCTACCTGAGTAGGTATTTTTTCTACTCACCTAGTTGGCTGAAAAGAGGTTTTTTTCACCAATCCTCAATCTAAAAAAACCCCAACAAACCAACTATATCTCATCTCTCATCTTACTTCCCTGCTGATCTCATCAAACTCTCTGCTGATTTTGGAGTTCAGTCTTCTTTGTTTCCAAGTGTGAATGATTAATAAGACCAATGATAATTCAATTTTATTCTGCTGTGCAATAAATGCCGTTTTTTCCCTCAACAAGGAAAAGAAGGAAGAAAGGGATGAGTACATTTAGATAAAATGTTGATTAGTTGTGTTTTTGATTTCAGCTACACGAAAATGGTTGGTACTAAAGTTTATTAAGAACTGAGAGTCTAAACTTTTGCATATAAACCCAGGATGGCAAGAATGGTTCTAATTGAACTAAAGCTGCTGAAGGTCTTATTTTTAAAGAGCTCATGATTAACTCATTGAAACACTCCCCCTACTCCAATTTTTGTCTTCTCTTTAACAATTAGTACCATTCTTTAAATTGCAGCAACTTGCAAGTGCTTTATAAACAACCATCTGCCTTATTGTATCTTCTCTGCTTTTCACTGTTTATCAATTTAAAAATGTAAAACACATTTATCAACACATTTATCAACAATATAACAAATTCCCATCTGGGTTTATGAGATGTTCATCATTTCTTTCAAGAATCATGCTAACAATAATTATGAAACTATCTCTGAACCTTTCGAGTACTGTCATGTTACTGTGATGAACCAACCTACTGCCAATTGCTGCCTACAAACTAGAAGAGTTCACTGAAGCACATCTGACATAATCGTTCCAGTAAAAAGTCTTCACAAACAGCAGATTTCTGAAAGCCGATTTAGCATATGCAAATGAATATACTGCCTGCGACAAAGATTCATATTTAAATTTAAATTTCCTTAGGTACTATTAAGTAGTCGTCAACGCTTGCTGTCTGTCTGTCTACTTCACTCAGCAGAATGAAGCACTGAAGGTAAACGGGTTGTTAAAAGCCAAAATACTTCTAAAATTCTAAAGGCAGCGTTCACACATGATTTAGGCTTTTTTTTGTGCTGCCCCTACTAAGCATTTTTGCTCCATTATGAAAGGCACTGGTTCAAAAAACGAGTGAAGTACGAGCAGCGAAACATGATGGAAATGTTTCACTGACAGCTCAGGAACTACTATTGGAGAGAAATTCAACATCCTGCCCCGGTTTTAGGTGCTCTGTCTAGTTTACTTAAAGTCTTTGTGTTTCTGTTTCACACTTACCTATCTATCGCAAATGGAATGAATTTAGTATGAAAAAACCCCAACTCTACAACCAGTAAGGCATGGATTCCTAGAGAACTGCATTTGATCCAAGAATTGATGATCATCATTTAAGCTCTCTCTCTCCAGCTGGTGCATTCCAAAGTCTCTATTCCGTATGGATTCTTTACTGTCTTTTAAAAAATGATATCACATTTTTAATAGCCTGATCTGTCTTCTGCTCAACTATTCTTGGCTAAACAGTGTAACTCTAAATATTTTTGTGACATCTACTCTTGGTAGAGCAAAAACCTTCCATGACATTCACTAGTAGATGGAGCACAACATGCAAGTATCAAACTGCTTCCAAAGGAGACCACCCAGAACAGGATTTAACCACTTTCAAAAATAAGGATGGACAAAGTAATTAGATTAGATGTCTTCTCTCTGCCCTTCAGACAGGACAAAGTTGGGAAGAGCTGCCCAGGGAGGTTGTGGAGTCTCATTCTCTGGAGATGTTTAAAACCTGCCCAGACATGTTCCTGTGTGACTTGGTCTAGGTGATCCCGCTGTGGCAGAGGGACTGGACTAGATGGCCCTTCGAGGTCCCTTCCAATCCCTAACGTTCTGTGAGTCTGTGAGCTTGTTAGGTTCTCAGTGAGGACTTCTGCTATCCCCTGGAAGTTCACCTTTACTTGACTGTAATACCAGATACTGAAAACATTCAGTTTGCAGATGTTCAGCAGACACCTGTTAATTAGTTGGCTTGTAAATTCTTTAAGCAGAAAAACCCCTTCACAGCCCTGGACAAGGCAGCATCCGTGAAACAAAAGCACTCATGCATCCATCTCTAAATCGCATCACTATCAATTTATTTTGTCCTCTTAATGTAAAACACAAACAGCAAGTAGATTGTAATAAGTCAAGGTATGTAAACATCATTTTGCTGGTTAGCAGCACATACTCTGCTTCACTAAAGTCTTGCTAGCCAGGGAAAATCTGGGATGTTTAACGATAAACTATGCAAAAGAAACTGAAACTAGAGCATAAGGATTTCTACTAATCATCTGCAAATTTTATTTGGAACTTGATCCTGCAGTCCTTATTCACAAGATCAGACCTATTGAGTTTATTCACATGAGCTTTGGCTGCAAGATTGGACCTTAAGTACTATCAGGTGCACGTGCAGCCTATCATCAGTTTTTGGGTTATTCATGTAAGAAGCTATCCTTTCAAATGCAGACTACTTAATGCTTCCTTCTTCATTAACTTACATGTCCTCTTCTGCTGCTCTATGCTTCCATTTGTGCTATGTAAATAGCTTCTTTCTCTCCGTCATCCAAACAAATAATGCTCTTTGCAACCAAGGAGGAAATTAGTAGCAGGTGAATGCTTATTTTTTAAATTATGTTGAGACCAAGCTGTTCTTTAACTTAAAGGAGATCTGAGGGGAAAGAAAAAAGCCCACAAAAACCAACCCCATTTTACCACTTAGCAATCTAAATTACGGGCTGTCATTGTCATAATTCCACATTCTTCTGTTTCTTTCACCCCACACAAATATTAACCTTGATGGTTATTCTGCTTTATGATGAGCTGGACCTAACGCTATGCACTGGCTTTAAAACAGTTTATTTAGTGGGATGAGACCTCCTCAGTGATGTAAAATTAACTGTATGTGATCGCATTTGAAATGTGCAAGGAAATTCTGACTTTGGTGTTCTATTTGCTTTCCATAGCTGCACATTTTCTTACGTTGTGGTGTGGCAACTGTAAAAAATAGGTACAATCTTCTATCTGCTGATAAGCTCCTGCAATTACAGGACATGGCTTACACTAGTCCTTGAGCAGGACTGCAGCACAGGAATTTGTATGTCGCGCTCCGCATTGTAATCTCCATATTTACGGATCCTGTTTGATTCTTAAAAGACACGGGCAGCCAAGCAAAGTGTCAGTACAGGTAACAGTCTCTTCATTAGTAATGGCACTCACAAAAACATCTGCAGACACTAAATGGCCTCCAAGCAATCACTGAATTATAATTATCATCTTACGCTAGAGCTGTAAGAGATGTGCAGAAGGACAGACAATAACTGCCTACTGATGCTAGGGATCCTCTGGTTAATGTAGGACTATGGAAGGAGAATGTCAACATCATCTTCTTAATAAGAAATCTCATTATGAACAGAACCTATGTGAGCGGCAGAACGCGAGGTAAAATTCCAGCAACACATTTCAGGAGCACCCTCTTCTCAATCTCAGCTAATTTCAGTGTCAGGATAATGGAGGGGCTGAGCTGACTGTTGGCAATTCCAGTGGCCGTAATATCAATTAGAAGTGTTGTACAAACAACAAACACAGGCACCCACTTAAAATGCAAGGAGACACACCTCGCACAAGTCTATTAACCTAGAATCCAAATCTCCGTAACTCCTGGCTGGAAAAAAACATGAAAACATTTACACATTCAACCTTGAGCTGAAACAGATCATCTGCAACAACTGAACTGTTGTCACAAAATTGTCCTCAGCCGCACTTCAAACTTGCCACATGGATTAATCGGCAGTTAGAGGCAGCTGCAACACCACGTTCTGCGCACTTCTGTTGCCATTTTAATTTTTAAAAAGCAAATGGAGAGGCTCTCCACAAAATTCAATGCCGCACCAGCAATGACTGAACCAGAATCACAGAATTATGAACAGTTCACTAAACTGTCTATTAGGAGCTCATATCAAGAGGCTGCAGAACAAATTGTGCGCCTGAAATAACAGATCAATGGATGAAGAATAAAGAGATGTAAGAAGTGGAGACGTTGACGAACCATTGTAATTTGTGAAGAATCAATTTCCATACAGCCAGAGTAATGGCAGAACATCACAGATCGAGTATTCATGACTTTTAACACCAAAAAATAATGGATTACCAAATGGAAATTTATTAATGCTCCAAGAAAGGGAGAGCGATGCTCTAACACAAGGCTGTGAAGTACACCTGCTTCTTAAAACTAGTAAAACACAACAGAATCGGCCCAAAATATGTCTGTGCAGTAAAAAAAAAAAGGCAAGTTGCTCTGGGCAGGATGGGTATAACCTTTAAAAATTAGAACATTAGCTAGATACTGATGGAATGAGTGACTACGATAACGGAGCTAATGATGAGAACATTGAATACATAAAACATTTGTTACCCAATGACACAAGTCCAGCTACTTTGTCATTGGACTTGATGATCTTAAAAGTCATAGAATCATAGATTCATCAGGGATTGGAAGTCTCTTCCAACCAAAGAGATTCTGGGATCATCTCACTATGTGTCCGGCTACACAGATGTTCTCCCAGAAATATACATTAGAGAACTCCTAAAGCCAAACAATGATGTTTCAAAGCAAAGGCCTAACACATCAATTTACTAATCACACGAGCTGCTTTCTCTTCAACCATCACAGTTCTTACTTGTAGACTGCAATATATGTAATCAGAGGGTAATACACCAGTTCTGTGCTATTTAATCATAGCATCATAGAATGGTGGGGCTTGGAAGGGACCTCTGGAAACCATCTGTTCCAACTGCCCTGCAGAACAGGTTCTTCTAGAGCAGAACCCACAGGAACAGATCTAGGTGGGTTTAGAATGTCTCCACAGCAGGAGATTCCACAAACTGTCTGGGCAGCTTGGGCCAGGGTTCTGGGGAATGTTTTTCCAAATCACAGAATGTCAGGGGATAGAAGAGATGTCTAGAGATTATCTAGTCCAATCCTCCTTCCAGAGCGGGATCCCCGAAGGCAGGTCACAAAGGGCTGCATCCAGGAGGGTTCTGAAAGTCTACAGGGCAGGAGACTCCACAACCATTCTGGTTATCCCATTCCAATGCTTCAACACCCCCACAGTAAAGAATTTTCTCCTCATGTCAAGGTGGAACCTTCTATGTTCATGTTTATATCCGTTAATCCTTGTCCTACTGCTATACCCACCTCTCAGGTATTTACAGACATTAATAAGATCCCTCTCAGTCTAAATCCTCTCCAGACTAAACAGCCCCAGCTCTGCCAGTCTTTCCTCACAGGGGAGATTGCTCAAGTCCCTTAATAATCCTTATAGCTCACTGTTGGATCCCTTTCAGTAGATCTCTTGAATTGGGAAGCTTAAAACTGGACACAGTACTCCAGGTGTGGTCTCATCATAGCAGAGTAAAGGGGGAAGAGAACCTTTGTACACCTGCTTGACATTGTTTTCTCCATGCACCCCAGGACACTGTTGGCTTTTTGGCTACAAGAGCCCATTGCTGTCCCATGCAGAACTTACTGCCCACCAGGATTTCAATGGTTCTCTCCATGGTACTGCTTTCCAGCAGGACAACACAATCACAGAAACACGGAACATTAGGGATTGGAGGGACCTCCAAAGATCATCTAGTCCAATTCCCCTGCCACAGTAGGATCACCTAGATCAAGCCACACAGGCACATGGCCAGGAAGGTTCTAAATGTCTCCAGAGGGGACTCAGCAACCCCCTTGAGAAGCCCCTTCCAGTGCTCTGTCACCCTCACTGTGAAGAAGTTCCTTCTCAGATTGATGTGAAACTCCTGTGTTCCAGTGCACATTCATTGCCCCTTGTCCTATCATTAGATGCCACTAAGCAGAGCCTGGCTCCACCCTCCTGACACCTGTCCTTTACATATTTATAAACATTAACAAACCCTTAACCAATTCAAAGTGAATCTTCTGTGCTTTTGTTTAAACACATTGCCCCTTGTCCTGTTACCGATCAGCATTGAGGAGAGCCTGGTCTCATCATCCTGACTCACCCAACATCTACATTAGGGACCCAACAGTCTATGGTGCAACACATGGTTTTATCTATATGAACAAATTATAGCATGTTGGGGATTGGAAGGGACCTTGAAAGATCAACTAGTCCAATCCCCCTGCCAGAGCAGCATCACCTAGATCCGGTCACACAGGAAATGTCAAAAGTCTGCTGGTCAGCACCCCTTTGTGCTCTCACATAACTCTGCCAACACTCAGGGTGCCAAAGTCAGACCATGGAGCATTTATAACTTCGTGGCTTGTTGGAAGAATCATGTAGCATCAGACATCTAGCAGGCAACAGACAAGAACATAAATGGGATTTTTTTTCTCTATAAACACAAAACTTTGAACACTTCACCCTGTCAGATTCCTGACCTCAGACCTTCCTTGCCTTTTAGCAACCAATATAAACAACGGGTATTTCACAGATCACTCAAACCTGAACACAAAGAACGGACTGGAACCAAGGCAATGTGTACAAGACACAGCACAGATGTGAGGCACTTGCTACATCAACACAACCCACCTCCTGCTAATACTAAAAAAAAAAATAAAAAAATCACAAAATATCCTTCATACTGCTGTGGGCTGAAGCTGCAGCACTCACCACTGGCACTCACCATTCAGATGCACAGAATGGTGACTCAGAGTCAGGCTGGATGAGGTTCTGAGCAACTTCATCTAGTCAGTTTCCCCTGCTCACTCCAGGGGACTGGACTAGCTGACCCCAAAAGGTTCCTTCCAACACCATGCAGGCACAGCTTTTCCTCCTACACTTACTGAACAGTACCTCAGCCCACAAACTGTCTCACTTTTATCCTTCTCATTCTCTCCACCATCCCACAGCTCAGCTTCAGCTCTTCAGTGTCCTTCTGGTATTCTCAAATCTGACCCCAGTACTTGAGATTAGGCCTCATCAGTGCCCTGCACATGGGGACAATCACTTTCCTAACTGTTGACAACTCTACTGCTGATCCAAGCCAAGATGCTGTTGACCTTCTTAGCCACCTGAGCCCTCTGCTGTTTGATATTTATCTGATGATGACTCAATACTCCTGAGCAGCCTTCTCACCACACTCCCCTAAACCTGTAGTACCACATTGTGTTGTGACCAACATCTGCTAGAAACTAAAACATCAGCCCTGTACCCAGTGCCTTGCTTTGAGGAGAATAAAGCCACAGAAACCGCTGCACTGTACAACACTTCCTGACTGAAGAAGTCTACACAATATAACCTGTTGAACCCAAACTGTTGTCTGAATCACATCTTCAGCTATGCAGCAAATAATGGAATTCCTGATAGAGCATTAACACACAACAACGCTTGAAATACCTTCTATCAAATGACTGCAGTCTTGCTAAACCTTATTGTACATAAAACTTAAAGGATCAGCTTTATAGAGGAACACAACAAAAAACCCAGCACAGTCACGCGTGCACATACACATACACACACACAATTAATATACCTCTCCAAGAGCTTCATAACGCTTTTGGTTCCATCTATGCAAGTCTTCACGGTAATTGAAGACAAACGGCTCCCCAGTTTTTATGTGTCTCAACTGCCCTTCTGTGGAAGAAATAAAACCATTACATTTTTAATAGGCTTCTCATTAAAGAGTCAAGACATTTAATTGCTGAAAATAGTAATAGGATTTTAAATTTTTTTAAAATTAAACTTTTTTTTTTCCTTTAAAATCCTACATCTAAAAATCAGCCTTCTAAGGATTCTTTGCTTTGAATATTTTAGAAAGAAAATAACATGCATTCACCTTGCTCGATAAAGATAAACACAACTGATGACTGTGGAATCAAAAGTCAAATCGCTTTGTGAGTTTGCTGTGGATTAACGCTGGAAGGTAAACATCTGCAGTTAATATTTGGACTGTGGTGTGCATTAGGTGATCAAATTGTAGCTTCAAATCCCCGACTTCAAAACCACCTGCATTTATAAAAAACTAATTGGGCACATGTCTGGAAGGAAAGGCAATGCCTGCTTTCATGATTAATGACATTCCAAGTTAGTTTGAAAAAAACAATGTGCAGTTAAGGAAAACATCTCAAATTCTAGTTGGTGTGAAATAAAGTCAGAGCTCTCAGATTCAAGTTACACTGAGATTACAGCAGTAGAACTGAGAAATGCTTGATCAGAACAAAACCACACACTGTTCTTAGATTCCAAAGTAACTTTCTGCAGTTGACCTTGTTCAGAGCAATACGGGTAGTAGCAGATCCAACCACAGATGAAGACACAGACAGTGTTAAAATAACTATAATAAGAAAATAACAGCAGCCTAACTGCAGAAAAGAGATGTCTTACCACTATACAGACAAAACCCAGCTTATGGTCTGATAACCCAGTTTATATTCTGGGCCCTTCACTTCAAGAAAAAAACTGAGGGGTTGGAACAGGTCCAGAGGAGCAACAAGGCTGGTGAAAGAACTGGAGGGAAAGGCTGATGGAGATGGGGGTGTTGAGCCTGAAGGAGACTCAGGGGAGACCTCCTCCCTCTCTACAACTCCCTGAAGGGAGGTTGTAGTCAGGTGGGGGTCAGGCTCTTCTCCCAGGCAACCAGCACCAGGATGACAGGGCAGAGCCTGAAGCTGCCAGAGGAGGGTTAGGTTGGATGTTAGGAATTCCTTCCTCCCGGAAAGGGTCATCAGAGCCTGGACTGGACTGCCCAGGGCAGTGGTGGAGTCCCCATGGCTGGAGGTGTTGAAGGCCAGCCTGCTGTGGCCGCTGGGGTGATGTTGGGTCCTGGTCTGGGCTGGACGAGCTCAGATACCTTCTCCAGCCTCAGTCATTCTGTGATTCTAATAAATCAGAGACACATTAGAAAGAAGAACATCCACAAGTATTTCTTTTGTAAGCTTAAATGTCTACAGGATACAATCAAGGTTTCTTAGCAAAATGATTCATCTTGTGTTGCAAGAAACTGCTAATTTAGTTAATTCCTTTTGGGGACATTCATTCTCATTATTTTTATGTCTAGTGGTATTTTTATCTTGTTATCATATCTTTGTTATCATATCTCTTGTTATTATATGTAGTATCTTGTCATTATATCCAATATCTTGTTACGTCTTTAAATTAAATATTAAAGCTATCTGATCTTTTATAATTATGCTTATCTGCTTTTTGACATTTTATTCCAGACCTGTCCTACTTCAAGTACTAGATACCAGATGACAGAATCTCAGAATCACAGAACATAAGGGACTGGAGAGGATCTCACAAGATCACACAGTCCAACCTCCCTGCCAGAGCAGGATCCCCTAGATCAAGTCACACAGGAACACAGCCAGGAGGGTTTTAAACGTCTCCAGAGAAGAAGATTCTGTGACCCTCCTGGGCAGCCCATATTTTTCCCCAACTTCATATTCCTTCCTCAAATATCCTTCTTCTCATATTTTTATCACTCTACTTCATTTCATTCAACTCTATCTTCAGCTGTTTGTCTTCCTGTCCAAACCACTCAGTAGTACACAAAGCTGTTCTCTCCACAAGTAAAGTGGAGCAAGTGTCTGATATTTTGCGGGATTTTTTGTTTTTCTGGAACCCTCGTGCCCTAAAAACCCCTTTAAATCTGTCAAACATCTTCCTTCTTTTTCCATCACAAGTAGAAGCCTGATTATGAGCTACAAGTGCATAGCTGAACACTTGAATTAAATGTACAAAAGCAAAATAAGACCTTTTGCTTTGATGGCCAGCAGCATACGAAATCGGCTTTGCTGTGTTCTGTGGAAATCACTCAGGCTGTGAGGTTAGTGATGGAATATTCAGTGCCACAATTCTGAAACATCATTCCCCAAAATTCTTATTTCATCCCTTTTTATCAACCACATATGAACCATTTACTCTGAAGTCAGTAAGGAAGACAGTAGACACTGTGCAGATCTAAAAATAAGGAGCTGAAAAGTGACAGAGCTGAACCCCTCCCATCAAAGAAAGAGCATCACTTTCATGACACTTTTAGTCTCTAAGTACCTTCCTGTGAAAGCCATCAGGGTATTAAAAAGCTAAGTGTTGCATAAATGACTATCACTTAAAGGAAAGCTCTCTTTTTTTCCCTTCAAATGTGGAAGATGTAAAACAGGCAGATTTAGAAACTAAAGTTCCTCTGTTCACAGAACAGGCACTGCAAAGAAGTAGAATTGTAAACGTCCCCATTTGTCCTACAGGTTTCAAACAATCCTGAAAAGAGCCATTTCCTGGAGTCTGGTATTACTTTAGCTCAGAAGCTTATTTCTCTGCTGGATTTTAAAATGTATGCTCTGGAAATTATAACTACTACTAACTCATTTAACACACAGATCCAGCTAGCTGGAAGTACTTGTAGACATCACACACACAGCTGTAACGCAAATCCGTGACCCACACCAGAAAAGTTAGAGACAGTCCATCTTATTGCTCCTCCTTCTATCACAAAACCAGCTTCTATACTGGTATTAATGAAATAGCTGGAAGAAATTATTATGAAAATGATAAATTCTTTTGTATCTACGTAAATTCATTATCAGTTAATAATTATCTCAATAATTATCAGTACATTTGTGACCACTGTTTAATTTTAATTTTTAATGTCAATGCTGGAGAAATTACCTTCAGAATTTTCAATCCATTCTGCTGCAACTGGAAACAGGATGTCACAGAATTGACTTATGTTGGAAAAGATCTTCAAGATCACAGACTGGTTTGGGTTGGAAGAGAGCTCAGAGCTTAACCAGTGCCAAACCCCTGCCATGGGCAGCAACACCTCCCACCAGACACCGTTGCCACATCCAACCTGGCTTTGGACACTGCCAGGGATGATGGAGGAGCCACAACCTCCCTCGGCAACCTGTTCCAGGGCTTAAGCACCTTCACAGGGAGAAATTTCTGCGACAGATCTCATCAAAACCTCCCCAATGTGAGTTTGAACATAGCCCCCTTGTCCTGTCACTAAAGTTCCTCAGAAAAAGTCCCTCTCCAGTTTTCCTGGAGGCCCTTTAGGGACTGCAAACTCCACTATGATCCCCCCCAAGAGCCTTCTCTACCCCAGGCTGAAAAGCCCCAACTTCTTCAGACAACAGAATTATGACTTACCTAGATTTATACGTTTTTTAACACCAAGGCTTAGAATTTTACTCAACACAAAAGCATGACATTGTAATAGAGACTTACAAGGTGTAATTAAGGTCCTGATAAGCTCTCAACATCATTTTAAGAATAGCCTTTACAAAGGACACACAACTTACTTTCATTAAACATGTACTCGAATCCTTCCAGAGTATCAGGAAATTCAAGTGGTGGCTCATCCTTCTTCATTAGTTCATCCAAGTCTATTCTAGACAACAAATCTAAAAAAACAAAAAGAAAAAATGCAACAGTCCACGCTGCGCCATTTTTACTTCACTACCATCACTGACAGAATGTGTCTGTTCAGATCTACAGATTTTAAGGGCAGAAGGACATCCACGACCTCATTATGGGGAATCTTCCAGATTCAAAAGCCAGGCCTCAGTGAGTGTAGAATCATAGAATCACAGACTGGGAGGATTAGAAGGAACCTCTGAAGATTATTTAGTCCAACCCCCGCTACTAGACTAGATCCCACAGGAACAGTCCAGGTGGGTTTGGGACATCTCCAGAGCAGGAGACTCCACAACCTCTCCAGGTGGCCTAGACCAGGGCTGTACGAACATCACTGTGAAAAATTATTTCATTATGTTCAAGTGTAACCTCTTATGTTCCAGTTTGTGCCCAGCACCCCTTGTCCTGTCACTGGGCACCACCAAGAAAAGCCTGCTCTCACCCTCCTGATACCCACCCTTTAAATACTTCTAATCATCAGTGAGATTCCCCCTCAGTTTCCTCCTCTCCTCAGCTTCTCCTCATTAGGATGATACTCCAAACTCCTAAACGTCTTGGTGGGTCTTCACTGTACTCTCTCTAGTAGCTCTCTTGTTTACCTACCTATCTATCTATCTATTAATCTACCTATCTATTAATTATCTATCTACCTTTCCCTCTCTCTCCATCTGTCTCTCTATCTACCACATAAAAATATGTCCAGGGACAGAGAAGTCACCCAAGATACAGACATTTGTTTCAAAGACTAATTAAGTGTTAATTACACACCCTGGTACTCATCACGGCTTTGAAACAAACTTATCAAGCTTCAATACCAAGTCATTGATACTTCCTTGTTTGCTTTCTTGAAGAGCTCAGATTATCACATCATCTCTAGGCTTTCACTGGCCATGCAATCTCAACACTCCTTATCTTTCCCTTTGATACCCAAGTAGACTAAGTTATCTGGATCAATCTCAGCCACCATCCTTTAATGACTCTCAGGTTATAGAGATTCATAGAAAACCAAGACGATACACTAAGATGGCACAACCTAGTCTAGCCTGCATTCACTAATCCAAGTACACTAAAATAAGTATAGGCTGCATTCTTCAATATTTCACAGAACATTAGGGATTGGAAGGGACCTCGAAAGATCATCCAGTCCAAGCCCCTTGCTACCACAACAGGATCCCCTAGATCCAGTTGCACAGGAACATATCCAGGTGGGTTTTAAATGTCTTCAGAGACGGAGACTCCACAACTCCCTTGGGCAGCCCCTTCCTGGGCTCTGTCACCCTCACTGGGAGCAAGTTCCCTCTCATATTCATATGGAATCTCCTATGTTCCAGCTCACACCAGTTGCCCCTTGTCCTATCACTAGATGCTACTGAGCAGAGCCTGGCTCCATCCTCATGACACCCACCTTTTCCATATTGATCAACATTAATGAGGTCACCCTTCAGTCTCCTTTATTCCCAGCTCAAGAGACTGGGTCTCTCAGCCTTTCCTTAGCAGGGAGATGCTCTATTCCCTTCATCATCTTTGCTGCTCTGCGCTGGACTCTCTCCAGTAGCTCAGTGTCCTTCTGGAATTGAGCGGCCCACAACTGGACACAACATTCCAGACGTGGTCTCACTAGGGCAGAGTAGAGGAGGAGGAGAACCTCTCTCCGTCTACTAACCACTCCTTTTCTGATCCACCCCAGGATGCAATTGGCCTTCTTGGACACAAGGGCACACTGCTGGCTCCTGGCCATCCTGCTGGCCACCAGCAACCCCAGATCCCTTTCTCCTGTGTTGCTGTCCAGCAGGTCAGACTCCACTCTATCCTGGTCCCCGGGGTTATTCTTGCCCAGACACAAGAGTCTATACTGCCCTTGTCATACTTCATTCAATTTCTTCCTGCCTAGCTCTGCAGCCTATATTAAATATATTCATAATTAAATTAAATAACATATCTATAATGTAGACATTAATATAGACATTAAAGAACATTAAATAATAAATATTTAAGGATTTTCTTTTAAATGTAGGGGCATCCCTTGCTTACATCTACTAAACAACTACCGCATACAGAGACAATATTCCACAAACATCTCTCTTTGTTGCTCACCACCTTCACAGCCCTGTTCAATCCTTTCAATCTGCTTTTGATTATTAATAAGAAATCATAGCTAAATGATTCAGCAGGATTCCACCCATATATTTCTTTTAATTTTCTCATAGATTCAATTTAAAGTTGACACAAACATTCAGTCCAGGAGCACTGCACTGATTACTGTTTCAAAAATTCCAAGATGTCTTGAATTACCAAGAAATTACCTTGAATATGCTAAATATATTGGTTTATTACCTTTACCACCCAAAGCTCCAAGGAAAGAAAACAGTTTGAAAAGAGTAATTTTCCTCAAACTTTCTTTGTCTGATATTAACTACACTTCCATCCTTTAATTACTTAAAATCATTATGTGAATAGGTTTTACATCACTACTTTTGCTTAGCCATGTGACAAGTCTGCAGGCTACCCACGTTACCTAAATGTAGTATTTGTACGTTAGCCCTGAGATATTTCTATTGTTCTAAAGGTACTGAAAATCAGCTTCAACATTCTTGAGCTCAGCACTAGTGTGGCCAGCAGGACCAAGGCGTGATCCTGCCCCTGTATTCAACCCTGGTGAGACTGCATCTCCAGTACTGGGGGCAGTTCTGGGCACTGCAGTACAGGAAGGACATGAAGGTGGTGGAGAGGTCAGAGAAGGGCAACTGGGCTGGTTAGGGGTCTGGAAAACAGATCTGATGACAAGAGGCTGAGGGAGGTGGTGCTCTTCAGCCTGGAGGAGGCTGAGGGGAGACCTCATTGCTGTCTACAACCACCTTAAGGGAGGTTGGAGTGAGGTGGGGGTTGGCCTCTTCTCCCTAGGGACTAGCAATAGGACAGGAACAAATGGGGTGAGGTTGTGCCAGGCAAGGTTCAGGTTGGATCCCAGGAAAAATTTCTTCCCAGAAAGAGTGGGGAGGCCTTAGAACAGGCTGCCCAGAGACAGGGTAGACGCACCGTCTCCGGAGAGGTTGAACAAATGGGCAGACAGGGTGTTTCAGGAGATGGGTTAGTGACTGGGGATTGTAGAGTGGATGGTTGTACTTGATGATTCTGAAGGTCTTTTCCAACCCTGATGATTCTATGGTTACTTTGTGATTTCAGCTCATGTGAAAGACCTCATAGAGGCCACCTCATATAGCTGCTGAAATTTAACATCTCTTGAACCTTGCTATGGTTATCAAATGCTCTAAGCATTTCTAGTGCCTAAACAGTGATACATCATCAGATACTGACTGGAGGACTTCCAAACGTTTCTTTATCAATCACACCTCACTTTTACCTCCAATCTGTTCAACAGCAAGTCCCATGACATTCAGCTTATGTAAGTGATCACACACTTGCCCTTGCACATAGTCCTTCACAAGTCCTGGGGGAGCTGCTTTGGTCCACAACCAAACAACAGAACGAAGAAAAGAACTCTGACCAAGCAGTTTTTCACAACAGGTGGTAAAAATCATGTCCTTTCTTTCTCTTCATGTTCACAGCATTGAGGTAGCAAAACACCCTTTAGCAGTAGTCTTTCCCCCAGTCACACTGCACCTCTAGAATTTAATTTCACCAGAGTTTTCATGTCTTCTCACCGTGACCTATTTGGAAATGTGTTTACACAGACATGTCAGTTACTATACAATAAAATATCCGTCTCCTGTGTAGCAAGGGCAATGGAATACAAACTATATTAAGCTCACGTGTAGTATGTATGGCCTGTCATGAACTAGAACTCCTACCAGAGTCTCTCAGGAAGACTGCATCTGGTCTGTGCTCCAAACACCCACAAAAAAATCTTTTTCCTGTGCAGTTTTTCAAGTACAAATTACCTAAAACAATCTTTGAGATTATTTCAACATCTGATCCACCACTGTCACCTAATATCTTGGACTCTCCAACTCAAGACCAGCTCATCAGCACCCCAAGCTGGATGATCTGCAGGAGACCTTGAATAGCTCAGTGGAGATTCACCTGATCACATGAAGAAAACAGCAGCCTCACAGTATGTCTTAGTTGTGTGGAATTTTTCTTGGGCACCAACCCTTAACGAAGGCTGAATTAATGCCAAATATAAAATGGGAGTTAATACTTTTCCAAACATGAAGTACAACTTTCTCAAAAACAGGCCAATTTGACAGAATTAGTACAGGGTTTGAAAAAACCACCATTGTACCTTTTCAGTAAAAGCTTCACAAAACAACAGCTGCATCTGAGGAAACACCATCTCCCATCACTGTATAACTGAACACATACTCCTAGCAACACTTGGATAGAAATGCAATTCTCACACTTGTGTTAGGTTAGCATTTATCGGTGTATCTCCTAAGCCAACTTCCCTCTTATTTCAACCAGAGTGGTTTAGCAACAACACTGACAGGCGAGTGGGTTAGTGCTGGGGGCAGGGTTTTAAGGGAACACAAATGCTTGCATGAGGCAGGAGTGCAAAAAGGGTTCTAGGAGGAAGAAGAGGTGGAGAGGGGCAGGCCAGATGCCATTCTATCACAGTAATGATAAGATTGGAAAAGACCTTAAAGATCATCCAGTCCAACATAAATCCAAAAAGCCCCCTGTAATCCTAACATCTAACATCTAGATCATGCCACTCAGAACCTCATCCAGCCTAACCTTGAACATCTCCAGGGATGTTGACTCAACCACCTCTGTGGGCGGCCCATTCCAAAACCAGATCACTCCTTCAGTGAAAAATCTTTTCCTAATGTCAAGTCTAAACCTTCCCTGATGGAGCTTAAGAATATGACCTCTCATCCTGTCTCCAGTGGCCAGGGAGAAAAGACCGACCCCTGCCTGCCTACAACCACCTTTTAGATAGTTACAGACAGCAATAAGGTCACCCCTGAGCCTCCTCTTTTCCAGGCTAAACAAACCCAGCTCCCTCAGCCTCTCCTCACAGGGCTTATCTTTCAGCCCCTTTACCATTCGAGTTGCCCTTCTCTGGACCCGTTCCAGCACCTCGACATACCTCTTAAACTGAGGGGCCCAGAACTGAACACAATACTCCAGGTACAGTCTGACCAGTGCCAAATACAGGGGAAGGATAACCTCCCTTGACCTGCTGGCCACGCCATTCTTGATGCAGGCCAGGATGCCCTCTTGGCCGCCTGGGCACACTGCTGACTCATGTAAAGTTCGCTGTCCACTAGTACCCCCAAGTCTCTTTCGACCTGAGAACTCTATGCGGTATTTTGAGCCACTGCACATTTTCATTTCGGCTCTGTGTTTCACCCTCATAGCCTCTGCTCTCTGAGTGCCCTGACTCTGTTTTGGCTTCAGTTTTCCTCTGGGTTCCACTCCAGGATTGCAATCTTCCCGCCAGCCTCAGTCATTCTGGGGCTACCCTTCTTTGCACCCACCACACTGGTTACTCCCCGTGCCCCTCTCCCAGCACACTTCCACTGCCGCCGGCCTGGAGGCTCTTCAGAATACGGCTCCACTGGTACTGTTTTTGCACATCATTTCTTTCTGCTCTTGTCCTCTCCTTCCTTTCATCATCTCTCTTATTTTCCCCCAGTAAAGTTTTATTCCAGTTGCCTGATCTCTCTTATTATAAAACTCTCTTGTTAAAAAGAATCTGCCCTGTGGGAGTTTTGCCTTTAACCCTAAATCAAGGACAACACTGGAGATTATTCATTTGTCTCTTTTTAAAGACAGTTCAGAGACAAATATGTGATTCAAGCACTTGAAATCTAACGTTGGGTTAGGTGGCTTGTGGGTCTAACCTCCTCCATGTACTTCCATAAAATCGAAAAACACTAATACATGTCATTTACTTATACATTCATTATTTAATTTATTCTTTTAAAATTTGTTTTCCTCATGAAAATTGCTCCTCTTGGTCCATTTACGTTTTTTAAATATACAATAAAAATATACAGCACAGAAATCAATCTCTCAACAACATTTTCACTGTTAAAGTTGTAGTCAAATTGATTTTAAAAGCTGTAATATGGTTGCGTAACTGTAACATGTTAAGTGGCATAAAAATTAAACAGTAACTCCCAGAAAGTAGGAACACAAAAGCACCAGTCAGCTTCCTCAAAGGATAATTACGAAAACTAAAAGAAAATATTAATGGATGTCTCGGTCTGTTACTCATTACCACAGATCGTTATGTTTCATATCATCTTATGAAAACACTGATAATGGACACCATTAGACAAGATGCATTAGCATAGATGGACTAATAGTCTCTTCCAGTACTGCAGGTCCCAGACTGGAGCTCACAGCTGTATTAAACTGTTTTTCCTTCTACAACCATTGTTTCTGGAATGTCAATACATGTCTAAAGAACACAAAAAAGATTCATACCCTTTAATGCAGTGGTCTTCTCTTTTTCATCTGGGCCTCCTTGCTGGAGCTGAGCCATCATTAGGCAAACCACTAGGAGATTCAAAATACTGAGGTAAATGTACATTAAACTTCAAGGAACAATGAGGTCCCTTCTCTAGTGGTCTGTGATTCTGTGAAATTCAATAAGAGTTGGAAATTAACAAAAGGACTGGCTCCTGCTGCACCAGATCTCATCTGCTACTGCTTACATCACATAAAAACAGAGCTTGCCACACTGCCCTGAGCTTTATACACCCCTATAAGGTAAAATTAAATTTAACTTTTCCCTCTGACTCATAATTTACACTGCACACTCAAAAGTCTCATCGCAGTACATTGGACTAAGATGTCTTACAACACACACACTCCAGTATCAAGTTTAGTCAAAGATTCAACCTCACAAAGATGAAAGCTAACTTCTCCCCAATCTTAAAACAACTTCTAATCAATACCGACTTTTGAATCCTCCTGTCTGGGCATGTGTGGAAGCCTGCCTCGAGAAGTCAGAGATTGGTAGCGCTCCACAGGACAGAAGAGGAGCGTGGTGCATGTTGCTTGGCATAAATGATTAGCAACCCAACAGTGGAAGCTTTCCCCAGCATGGATCACCAGAAGATCAGGACGGTGGGATGCTGCCTGGAACTGGGACCTAGGGACACCTGGGACTGGACCTTGTGGTGGTAGCTATTATCCTCTTTCCCCTCTTTACTTCACCCTTTCCCTGGTTTTCCATCACTCTTCCCACTCTATCACAGCCACTTTACAGGCAAAACAATAAAGCTGGACTGCTGAATTGAAGTAGAACCCACTTGGCGTGGCCAACTTGCTTTTGTGTTTTGGAGTGAGATCATCGTAAAAGAACCTACACCATTCCACCTGCATGGACCATGACAGGATGTTTAGCCTAGAGAAAAGGAGGCTGAGAGGTAACCTTACTGCTGTCTGTAGCTGCCTGACAGGATGGTGGAGAGAGGTGGGGGCTGGTGCTTGCTCACAAGGGACAGGCCTGGAGACAGCCTCAAGGTGCACCGGAGGAAGTTTAGGTTGGCCCTAATGAGACATTTCTTCCTGGGAAGGGTCTTAAGGCCTTGGAACAGGCTGCCCAGAGAGGAGATTGAATCACTATCCCTGGTCATGTCTTCTAGTTGTGGAGATCTGGAGCTCAGGGACAGGGTTTAGCAGTGGCCTTGGGACAGCTGGGGTAATGGTTAGACTCGCTGATCGTAGTCTTTTTCCAACCTAAACACCTCCATGGTTCTGTTTCTATGATGCAAGCTGAGAATTCACATGTAAAATGTATTTCTCCATTGCTCCTACTGCACGGAAGGCAACTGCAACATTCAAATCTGTAATGTCTTTCATCTTGATTCTGGCACTAAGGAAACAAACTACAGCACCATAATCACCACTTCTTCCTCCTCAGTAAAGTCTCCTGTGCATTCAGCCCCTTCTCCCTTCATCCTTTCTGATTCTTTATTTTATCTGTTTGTCATTACCAATTTGTTTTGTTCTTGTCCCCAAATTACTTTATCACAGAGAAGTCTGTATGAGCTTACACATACATGAAGGAACACCTAAAATGGGTTAAACAGCAGCAGTTCACCATAAGGGCAGTAGGAAAAAAACTAGAAATAAATAAAGCCTAATAAAGATTATTTTTCTATTGTCTTTAGAGAAATCATCTTACACGAACCATCCTCTTGTACACTAAGGAAAAATGAAACAATCCAGAGGGACGATTTGAAGGCCATAAGGGTCATCAGAGGGCTGGAGAATCTCTCCTATGAAGACAGAGTTGGGGCTGGAAAGCCTGGAGAAGAGAAGGCTCGCGGTGGGGGGACCTTAAAGCAGCTTCCAGTCCCTGAAAGGGGCTCCAGGAAAGATGGAGATGGGCATTTTATAAGGGACTCCAGTGATAGAACAAAGGAGATGAGATCTGAGGCAGAAATCCTCCCTGTGAGGGTGCTAAGACCCTGGAACACGTTGCCCGGGGAGGCTGTGGCTGCTCCATCATCCCTGGAAGTGTGCAAGGCCAGGCTGGAGGGGTCTGTGGGCTCCCTGGTCTGGTAAGAAGTGTTGATGCCTATGGCAGGGGATTGGCACTGGGTGATCTCTGATGCCCCTTCCAACATAAAACTATTCCGTATTGATCCTATGATATTTATTAACTAAGAAGAGTATTTGGATGGAGGGTTCACTCTTTGTTTGTTTGCTTAGTTCAGGTTCACACAAGTCAATAATCACAGTATCACAGTATTACCAAGGTTGGAAGAGACCTCACAGATCATCAAGTCCAAACCATTACCACAGAGCTCAAAGCTAGACCATGGCACCAAGTGCCACGTCCAATCCTGCCTTGAACAGCTCCAGGGACGGCGACTCCACCACCTCCCTGGGCAGGCCATTCCAGTGGCCAATGACTCTCTCAGTAAAGAACTTTCTCCTCACCTCAAGCCTAAATTTCCCCTGGGGCAGCTTGAGGCTGTGTCCTCTTGTTCTGGTGCTGGCTGCCTGAGAGAAGAGAGCAACCTCCTCCTGGCCAC
>VXBP01007274.1:25170-48178 GCA_013400115.1 Rhinopomastus cyanomelas
AGGCAGGATCTGCCCTTCCTGAACCCATGTTGGCTGGACCTGAGCCCTTGGCCATCCCTCAGGTTCGCAGTTACTGCCCCCAAGATAACCTGTTCTATCAGTTTCCCTGGCACTGAGGTCAGGCTGACAGGCCTGTAGTTCCCGGGATCCTCCACCCGACCCTTCTTGTGGATGGGGATCACGCTGGCCAGTTTCCAGTCACCTGGGACCTCTCCGGTGAGCCAGGACTGGTGGAAAATGGTGGTGAGCGGCTTGGCCAGTTCATCTGCCAGCTCTCTGAGCACTCCATCTGGTCCCATGGACTTGTGGGTGTCCAAGTGGCTCAGCAGGTCATGAACTAATTCCTCATGGATTTCCAAGGCAGCACACCGCTCCCCAACCCCATCCCCCAGTTGAAGAGGCCACTTGCCCTGAACTCCTCCCTCCTCACTGTTGAAATTTGGGGCAAAGAAGGTATTCAGGACCTCAGCCTTTTCCTCGTTGTCAGTTATGGTGTTCCCCTCCTGGTCCAGTAAGGAGGGACCCTTAATAATCCATTGGCACCTTCCTTTGCAGAAGCCTGTTGATGGGAACCACCAGTGCACTGTCTGAAGACTAAACTCCATGAGGACATCTCTGCTTATATGGTGTAATTTTTAAAACAGGGCACATCTCAACATGATTCAGTTAAAATTACCCATCTCTTGAGTAACCCTTCAATTACATTAACACTTGTCCCAAAAACAACCACCAAAAATAATAGCCAAACTGGGGATTTTTTCATTTTCTAGACTATCACTTTGAAAATGTAAATATTAAAATTACTTAAATATCGGTTCACGCACGTGGATGGTGGACTCTTCTCAGATATTTTCACATGGTCCAGTGAGAAACGATCAGCAAACACAGCAGGTTGCCCATCAACACATTGTACATCTTCAGTACAAAACTACCTACACTGGGGCAAATGATGTAGGAAAGAAACCAACCCATTCCAGCTGAAATTATTAGAAGCACTATAAAGTACATTTGTCAGTGTTGGAAAAGGCTGCCAAGCGTGTGGGGCAGTTGCCATCCCTGGAAGACTTCAAAAAAAACAAGTAAGCTGTGGCTCTGAGGAGCAGTGTTTAGTGAGTAGGGTGCGGTTAGGTTGATGGTTGAACTGGATGAGCTTGGAGGTCACAGAATATTAGGCACTGGACGGGACCTCGAAAGATTATCTAGTCCAATCCCCCTGCCACAGCAGGATCATCTAAGTCTCTCCAACCTTAATGAATCTGTGATGCTAGAGCTCCAGTGGTATTTTGTGATGGTCCAGATGAAAACGATTCTAACCTGCCCCGGTGAGACCACATCTGGAGTATTGTGTCTAGTTCTGGGCTCCTCACTTCAAGAGGGATGTGGAGCTGCTGGAGAGGGTCCAGCGCAGGGCAACCTCCCTTATGAGGAGAGGCTGAGGGAGCTGGGTCTCTTTAGCTTGGAGAAGAGGAGACTGAGGGGTGACCTCATTAATGTCTATAAATATGTGAAGGTTGGGTGTCAGGAGGATGGAGCCAGGCTCTGCTCAGTGTCATCTAGTGAAAGGACGAGGGACAATGGTTGTAAGCCGGAACATAGGGGGTTCCACATCAATATGAGAAGGAACTTCTTCCCAGTGAGGGTGACAGAGCCCTGGAACAGGCTGCCCAGGGGGGTTGTGGAGTCTCCTTCACTGGAGATGTTTAAGACCTGCCCAGATGTGTTCCTGTGTGACTTGGTCTAGGTGATCCTGCTGTGTCAGGCGGATTGGACTAGATGATTGTACGAGGTCCCTTCCAATCCCTAATGATTCTGTGATTCTGTGATACAGACTGGGAAGTGGTCTCTACATGATGTTGACAAATTCATGAATGGGTGCAGTTAATGCAGTAACAAAACTCATGGAGGTGCTCAGAGATTCAATACTGCCCAAGAGAAGAAATACAAAATATACCTCAACAGATTTATCTCAGTAACCTAACCCTCCTCCCCTAATCAGCTAAATCAATGCACAGATGAATCCTGAGAATTATTATTTCTACAATGGATAGTCCTCTTCTTCCTTCAACAGACAAAGACCCTGACACTGATGAAAGATCAGGTAACTTGAGGTTCAACAATGCTGAGTGCTGGGTCCTGCACTTGGGCCATAAGGGCCCCAGGACAGGCTGCAGAACTGAGGATGCGTGGTTGGAAATGAGCATGTTTGAAAAGGACCAGGGAGTCTTGACTGACAGCAGCTGAACATGAGCTAGCACAGTAGCTACGGCAGCAAAAGGCACCTTGGCCTGCATCAGCAATAGCATGGCAAGCAAGAGCAGGGAAGTGACTCTGCCCCTGTACCGGACACTGGTGAGACCTCATCTCAAGTACTGGGTTTCGTTTTGGGCCCCTGACTCACTGTGAGAGGGACATTGAGGGGCTAGGACAGGTCCAGAGAAGTACAACAAGGCTTGTGAAGGGTCTGGAGCACCAGTGCTCTGAGGATCAGCCAAGGGAGCTGGAGTTGCTTAACCTGGAGGAAAAGAAACTGAGGGGACACCCTCTCATTGTCCACAACCACCTGACAGGGAAATGAAGTTGAGGAGGGCCTCAGCCTCTTCTCCCTGGCACCCAGCAACACCATCAGAAGAAATGGCTGCAGCTGCAGCAGGGGAAAGGTCAGGCTGGATGTTGGGAAGAATTTCTTCACCCAGAGGGTTATCAGACAGTGGTACAGGCTGCCTAGGGCAGTGATGGAGTCCCTGTGTCTGCAGGGACTGAAACAACGTGATGATCTGGTGCTGACAGAGGGGGGTTAGGGGTGACCTGGCTGGATTGAAGGTTGATGATCATAAAGGTCTGTTCCAACCAAAGAGATTTTCTGTGGATATGTGACTGTGTAAAGTGAACAAGTTTGCTTGACAAGCTAGAAACATCAGAGTAAATAAACAAATAAATCTGATTTTAGCTTTGCAAGAAAGAATTTCCAGTTCTTTCTGACAAACTTAAAAAACTGTTACAGCAGCCACTGGAGGGAGGACTTGGTACTGGAATGAGGATGAAACAGGCACACAGGATTTTATGCGCTGTTTGTGTGAACACAACACTTTGTTGAATCCCTCACTAGTATTTGTTTAAATGACAAATAGAAGAAATTAGATGAGAGAGTTGGATTTCCTTCCTTTGACAGACAGGTGTCGAGTCAACTATAGTCTGACAGTGCAGAAATTACAGTGGGGAAATGACAAAGCTCTCTGAGTGGTGGCTTATAGGCTAACACAGGAATTGCAGCTAATTCTCCACAGGCTAAGAAGCTGGGGTTGCTCAGCCTGGGAGAAGAGAAGGCTCTGGGTGGGGGGGAACTTAAAGCAGCTTCCAATCCCTGAAGGGGCTCCAGGAAAGATGGAGAGGGACTTTTTCCAAGGGACTCTGATTGCTAGGACAAGCAGTATGGGTTCAAGCTCAAAGAGGGGAGGTTGAGATGAGATCTGAGGCAGAAATTCATCCCTATGAGGGTGCTGAGGCCCTGGAACAGGTTCCCCAGGGAGGCTGTGGCTGTTCTACCATCCCTGGTAGTGTCCAAGGCCAGGTTGGATGTGGCTGTGGGCACCCTGGTGTCACTGCCTGTGGCAGGGGGCTGGCACTGGGTGAGCTCTGAGCTCCCTTCCAACCCAGACCAGTCTGGGATTCTGTGATTCCAGGAACTGATTTCAAGCTGAACTTCAGCTGCACACACTGACCACTCCACATAACTCAGAAATACTGCCATTAAGCTTCTCCTAATAAGCAGGGACTATTTAAAATGTGGTTTTCTATACATTTACTTGGATGTTTCTTTCATATACTTAATTTCTGTGATTTTTTTGCAGCAAGCCTCCTAACGAACTACACTACTATTTCACCTGAGGAAATATTTACTGTAAATGTTTACTGCCATGAGAATGAATAATTACTTGTACATATCTTGCTTTCCCATGCAAACTTAATTATTCTATCACAAAATATCTCACGGATATCCTGTACCTCTCCAACTCAATGCCCAGCAATACTTACTTACTTATAATAATAAATACTTAAAATAATAAAATGCTTAAGCTCTAAATATTCTGTTTAATATGAGGATACAAGGCTGCATTTTCATCACACTGCTATTAATGCAACAATTGAACTGATGGATTCACAAACAGTTGTTAAATTTAAAAACTGTCAACAGAACAAGTACAGAAAAAAACTACCAATCCAAACAAACCAAACCCAACAGATCTTTACACTCTTCGGGGACTAAACTAGATGATCTTTCGAGGTCTCTTCCAATCCCTAATGATTCTGTGATTCTGTGTAAACATGTGTATTTAATGTTCTTGCCGGTAAATGCTGAAAGTGTGGGCCACTAAGGTTGTAATTTTGCTTACAGTGACGGAGTATAACAGGCTCCCCAGGCAGGGGATTGAATTGCCATCCCTGGCTGCGTTTCACAGTTGTGGAGATCACAGAATCACAGAACATTAGGGATTGGAAGGGAACTCAAAAGATCATCCAGTCCAATCCCCCAACACAGCAGGAGCACACAGACCAAGTCACACACAAACATGGCCAGGCAGGTTTTAAACATCTCCAGACAAAGAGACCCCACAACTCCCCTGGGCAGCTCTTCCAGGGCTCTGTCACCCTCATTGGGAAGAAGTTCCTTCTCAGATTGATGTGGAACGTCCTATGTTCCAGCTCACACCTACTGCCTCTTGTCCTGTCATTGGGTGCCACTAAGCAGAGCCTGGCTCCATCCTCCTGACACCCACCCTTTCCTATATTTATCAACATGGGGTCACCAGTCAGGCTCTGGAGATCTGGAGCCCAGGAACAGGGTCACAGCAGAGGGATGGGGAGAGCTGAGTTCATGGTTGGACTTGATGAGCTTGAAGGTCTTTTCCCACCTAAACACTTCTGATCCCTCAAATCAGACTCGACACCATTACCACGTATTCCAACTCTGAAATAAATACATGCACACAGAGGTTTCTACAGACCTCAGTTACTTCTCATTGTGAAAATTCAGCTGTGAAGGTGGCAAAAAACCATAGTAAAAGACTTTGCTGTACGTGAAAGTAGGTCAATGTGACTACTGTTCCAAATAAAGGCTGTAAGCAACTGTAGTGCTAACCCACCAGAAGTGGGATGTAGAAAGAAAACAAACAAGCATCTTGAAACAGGCCAAGTCCATCGAGTTTACCTGGATATAACTTCATCATGAGTCATCAGAAATCTTCCTACTGCACTGCTTCACTCAAACACAGTTGAATTAGAGTCTTGTTCGTTGCAAACTGACATCCCAGGGAAGCCAGGGACAAGTATGGGTTAGGTCTGTGCCATGTGGCTGACTGAGTAAGACCCAGTTTCTCTTCAAACAGATGGCTGGGTGACAGTTTGTCTCTAGTCTCTTCTCTGTATTGGCTCAACAAATCAGAAAACACACATTTTAATCTTAGTAGTATTTTCCATCTAATTAGATGTTATCTATTGCTGCTTTGAGGGCACTACAGATGACATCAGTAACAACTGTGTCAATTAAGGCTGTACTACACTTTCCCCTCACTCAGAAGACCCTATTTCTCAGCTGCTTATAGGTTTGCCAAACTTCAGCTCTGAAAGCCAATTATTTCCAGTCTGCTTTAGACTAAACGGTTTTGAAAAAGTTCAGCTAAAATGTGTCTACCCAGTGTGTAAGAAGAAGGTTCACAGACAGTATCTTCTGCTCAGTTCTGCTGATGTTAATGAGCAGAGATCAGAAATTTAGCTAGAGGATCAGCTTAGCAGTGTGAGCCTCTTGCCATTACCCTTACTGCCTGCTCAGATCTGCTCCAGTTAAAACTGCTTTTTGCAAACATTTAATGTAGACTTATTACGACTTATCAGGATTTCCAGAAAACTTTACCTATCTGCCTCAAGCACGCTCCACGCAGCTGCAAAAAGCCAGAGAGAAGATGCAAAGGAGGGGAGTAATAAATGCTGGGAAGAGCAAGAACTTTTCCCATTAGAACACAAAGAAACTGGCAAGGATCCCTAAGTCCCTAAATCTCAGTTCATGTTCACGTTCTGCCAAACAGTGGTGGGACTCACTGATAAAATACATGACTGCAGCCAACACTAAAGGTTGATTTGCTCACACAGCAGATACCTCCCAGTGTTATTTACCCCGTAAGCTCAAACAGCAGAGGACTACAAGGTATATGCATTAGCGACCCAGCCATGTCAGCAACTCAGCTGTTTACATGAGGCAGAGTCAACAAGATTCCATGCACTGAAACTTTAATAATTGCAGTTTAACTGTCTTCAAATGCTGGAAATGACCTTCATAAACATGGGTGTGCACACATGATCCCAAGCAAGCAGCAGGACTAGAGGAACTGGATGCAAGCTGTGCCGGGGAGGTTTAGGCTAGATGTTAAGAAGAATTTCTTTACCCAAAGGGCTTTGGAATAGACTGTCCGGGTCACCATCCCTTGAGGTATTTAAAGCACAGGTAGACTTGGTGCTCAGGAATATATTTTAGAGGCAAACTGGCAGTGCTGGGTCCAAGGTTGGACTTGGTGATCTTAAAAGTCTCCTCCAATCAAAGAGATTTTGTGATCAAAATACAAAAAGAAGCAGCACGACCTCAAGACAGCCTCGAACTGGTTGCCCAGATAGGCTGTAGCTGCTCAATTACCCCTGGACGTGTTCAAGAGCAGGTTGGATGGGGCTCTGAGCACTCTGATCTGGCGAGACGTGTCTTTGCCCATAGAAGGGGGTTAGCACTGGGTGAGCTCTGAGCTCCCTTCCACTCTATACCACTGTACGATCCTCCATGAAACAGACTGGAGATGCAACGTAGTTTGAGGAAAAAGGCTTCACCATAAATCACTGATTTTTGCCTGGAAGATTTTGTTTCAGGCCAGATGGGCCCACAAAATCAGTCAGAATTACTTTGTTAAACAGATGCCTTTTGTTTCTTTGAGCTACCACTCTCTGAGACCAGGAACATGTGTTGAACCAGAAGGTTCTTCCAGAAAGGCATTCACTCCCAAATTCAAGTTAAGAGCCGAAAAGTGAATCAGTTGCTGTGGCAGTCTGAAAGGTCAGTCATTGTCTTTCAAACTTTATTTCCAGCCTGAATTCCTCTCGCTTCATGCTTAAGTCACCAGTTATGACCACGCCTTCATATGTTAAGTCTGTCTCTCAATTTTTCCCTGACTTGATTAGATGGGACCATCAGGTCCCATCTCTTTCTTCTGGAAAACTAAACAAGCTTAGCAGAGCATCTTTCTATGAAATTTTTATCCTAACTCAAAGTGATTTTTTTGCAGTTCTTCTGTCCCATTCCATTATTGCATTTCCCCACTGACAGCGTTACACAGGCTCAGCTCTTACAGGACAAGTACCGCTGGAGTGGCAGCTTCTCAGAGAGGTCCTCATTTAGGACAATTTCCTTGCTTCAGGTCTGAAAACCTTTTTATAAGGAGTGGCTGAGGGAGCTGGGACTGGTTAGTTTAAACAAAAGGAGACTGAGGAGCACCTTCTCAGTGTCTACTAACTGAAAGAATGGTTTAGAGAGGTGGGGATAATTCTCTTTTCCCAAGTCACTAGTGACAGGGCAAGAGGAAATGGCCTCAGGTGTTGTCAAATAAGGTTTAGGTTGGACATCAGAAAACTTTCTCCACTGAAAGTGAACCTTGATAACTTTGACTTCAGCAGGACTTTTAACACTGTCTCCCATAACATTCTCACAGGTAAACTCAGGAAAAGTGAGTTAGATTATTTCACTGTGAGGGGAATTGAGAACTGGCTAAACTACAGAGCTCAGAGGGTTGTGATCAGCCGTGTAGAGTCTAGTTTGAGGTCTATGGTCAGTAGTGTTACCCAGGGATCAATACTAAGACCAGACCTGTCCAACACTTTCATCTCCTACTTATGACTAGAATTTTCTCTTATTTTACCCAAGTTTCAATGGGCAGCTAATCAGTTTATTAGTGTCCGGACTGAACCACTGTCTTCGACACACCACCAGCACCTATCTCACCTTCTAGGATTTTCTTCTCATTCCCAATATTATTTATAATGAGCAACAAAGGACTTCCCTTAAAACCTCTTTCATCACTCTTTGGGTTACCATAAATAAATAATCACTCTCAGAAAAGACAATGACTAACCACTCAGTCATGGGAAGCAGCAGACTCCTCATAACTCTTTCAGACAGCGATTACATGCCTTTTTAGAAGTAATGCTGCTGTTAAACACAACTTATTGATTTGAATAGCATGATGGCTGAAAAATGTAACAGCTACAACAGAGGTTATCGATGAAAGAACAGTAATTACAGAGCAAGGGTAAACAATCCATTCCGCTATTCTACCTTCATGTCACCCTACAACCAGACGGATAATGTCTAACCCTAAGAAGTAATGTAAACACAATACATGTGTATTACAGCCTTGTCTGTTAAGTTCTTATTTTAAGGTGAACCACTACAGCTGCTCATCACACTCCTTTCCAAGACCACATAAAAACATGTACAAGAAAAGCAGAGGTCCACTATATAGTGTATTTCATATAAAAATTACAAACCAGCATCAGCCTCAATGAGTGTTAACAAGAGACTCCTGAAAAGCACATTACAGAACTGCCCGACAGGAGGATGTAGTCAGTTGGGAGTTGGTCTCTTCTCCCAAGGAACAAGGGATAGGACAAAAGGAAATGGCCTCAAGCTGCCCCAGGGGAAGCTGAGGTTGACTCTGAGGAGAAACTTCTTCCTGGAAAGGGTCCTTAGAACAGGCTGCCCAGGGAAAGGGTGCAATCGCCATCCCTGGATGTGTTTGACAATCGTTGAGATCTTGAGCTCGGGGACAGGGTTCAGTGGTGAGATCACAGAATCATAGAATCATCAGGGATTGGAAGGGACCCAGAAAGATCATCTAGTCCAATCCCCCTGCCAGAGCAGGATCACCTCACTGGAGAAGCCATGGAATCAGAGTCACTCAGGGTAGGAAGGAACCATCATCCAGTTCCAACTCCCCCAGCACAGGCAGGGACACCTCACCCTAGACCAGGCTGGCCAGAGCCCCATCCAGCCTGGCCTTAAACACTTCCAGGGACGGGGCCCCAACCACCTCCCTGGGCAACTCATTCCAGGCCTTCACCACTCTCACAGTGAAGAACTTCCTCCTGACGGTCAGTCTAAATCTACCCATCTCCAGCTTTGCTCCATTCCCCCTAGTCCTGTCACTATGCACCATCCTAAATAGTCCCTCCCCAGCCTTTATGTAGGCCCCCTGCAGATACTGGAAGGCCACAAGAAGGTCACCTGGGAGACTCCTCTTTATCAGACTCAACAGCCCCAATTCTCTCAGTCTGGCCTCACAGGAGAGGTGCTCCAGCCCTCTGATCATCCTCGTGGCCCTCCTCTGCACTCGCTCCAGCATCTCCACATCCCTCTTGTAATAAGGGCTCCAGAACTGGAGACAGTACTCCAGGTGGGGTCTCACCAGAGCAGAGTAGAGGGGAAGAATCACCTCCCTCAACCTGCTCGCCACACTTCTGATGCAGCCCAGGACCCGGTTTGTCTTCCGGGCCACAAGTGCACACTGCTGGCTCATGTTGAGCCTTTTGTCCACAAGGACCCCCAAGCTCAGTTCACAGTTGGATCTTTAGGTTGAACCTAAACAATTCTCTGATCCTATGATTATAAGGTCACATTAGCAGTATAAACACAGGACAAAATGAATCTACAAATCACACCAATTACCAAGAACAACTACAGCACAGCAAAAAACGTTCCAAGAGTTCACACGGTAACAAAGCCAATCTCAAATCCTTTATGTGTTTACTTCACTCACAAATTAAAACAGAATAAACATTTCAGTCACCACCACTCAAAGAGGTGACACAGTCCAAAGAAGCAAAAACCTTTTGTCGTATATTCTCTGTGCTGTAATAGGAGGAAAAAAAAAAGAGGAACAAATTTTAGAGAAACTAAAATTTAAAGAAACTGAAAATTTCAGAGTCTGTATGCTTTTATTACTAAATTTCACTATAAACCATAAAAAAGGAAATAAAAAAAATCCCAAGAAACTGAGGAAAGAAATCAGATAGAAGGGAATTTTATTAAAAGATCCCAAGTAACCCAAATCTTATTGACAAAAAGTCAGTAATGCTAAACAAAACACAATTTGCTTGATCTAAATTAAGTTTAGTAGACTTTGGTCTGGAAGGTAACACAAAAAATCTGGTTATAATTCAACAAAGTTTAAAAAAGGGTAGGGAGACAGTAGACAAAAAGTTAAGTAGCATGAACTCCAGATCAAAAACTATTCGAAATTAGGACTCAAGGTACTTTAAAACCAAACCCTGTATGGCACAGAAATATTATTTTTATACAAAACGTGTATTCTTATATCAAGTATAAGTCATGTATCTATATTATATAAAATAGATAAAACTAGCCCGGTGCTTAACTACCATGAGAATCAGATGTAGGCTTCAAACCAAGTGGAAAGCAACTACCAAAGTAAGTCTATATGTAAAATTTCTGAGTATCACATAATCCCAGAATGATTGAGGCTGGAAAATCCCTCTGAGCTCATCCAGACCAGACCAGGACCTAACATCACCACAGCAGCCAGAGCAGCCAGTCTGGCCTTCAACACCTCCAGAGATGGGGACTCAGTCACTGCGCTGGAAGTCCCATCCAGAGTCTGATCACCCTTTCCATAAGGAAGGGCTTCCTAACATCCAGTCTAACCCTCCCCTGGCTGCTTCAGGCCCTGCCCCCTCACCCTGGTTGCCAGCAAGGAGAGCCCAACCTGCACCTGACTACAACCTCCCTTCAGGGAGTTTGAGAGAGGGAGAAGGTCCTCCCTGAGTCTCCTCTTTTCCAGGCTAAACACTCTCAGCTTCTCCTCATCAGACTTTCCCTCCAGTCCCTTCCCCACGGACACCATTCACAACCACTCTCTGTGCCTGCTCATCCAGCCAGCTGTTAACCCAGAGAAGGGTGCACCCATTCACATCATGGGCTGATAGCTTTACCAGGAGGATGCTGTGGGAGCACAGAAAAATATTTCAAAATACTTCTCAATCTTGCAAGAAACAAGCTGAAGTCCCATGGAAACATATTTTCTGTTATTGTCTCCAAAACATCACAGAATGTAATGAATAAACTTCTGACCATAAATTAAACTTCTTGCGTTCCAGCTTGTGCCCTTTGCTCCTTGTCCTGCTTCTGGGCAAAACTAGAACATTTCAAGATACTAATAGTTTTGAAAGTAAATGCACAATGGAGAAGAAGGGAGAAAATGTTTCCTAGACCATTATGTTGCTCAGAGTGAGATGTGAAGAATCAAAGTAGCGCACAAGATCTCAGCAATGACGTCCTGGGCTGCTTTAGGAAAACGACTGCCTGAACATCGAGGGATGTGACCCTTCTCTGCTCTGCACAGCTGAGAGACATCTGGAGTTCTGCATCTGCCCAGTTCCAGATTCCCCAGTATGACAAACACAGATAAACTGGAGTGAAACTGGTATGTGGTTGCATAAACATTTAAGGGCTTGAAGGATCCCACATCTGAGGAGAAATTGAGTGAGCAGGGACACTGCAGCATGTGCAAGACTCAGGGTGGGGTGGGGAGGTCTTTTCAATGCCTATTTGATGTCTGGTAAAGAGAGGAAAGGCCATTAAGCCAGATACTTCCCATTGGTGAGAAGGTACCAGGCAAAAGGCACAAGTAGACATCTGAATATCAGAACATTTTTTTAAGGTTTCACAGTCTGGAATAGGAAATCAGAGAAGTTACAGTCTCTGTCCTTGGAAATACTCAAAACTTACTAAACACAGCCATGAGTAACTTCTCTGGGCACTGGGACTGAACTATACAACATGAAGAAGGCCCTGCCATCACCAATCATAGTGTCATTCTGTGAAGACAGGAGAAAACAGAAGTACAGGGCAAATTAATATGCAAAAGAAGTGTGTGTGTGTGCATATATATTTTAAATACATTTGTTAACTCCCACAATAAACAGCTTCCTACAAGGGATGTGAGAATCATTATGAGCAGTGTGTGGCTGAGCAAGAATTAAGAGTTCCTGATCTCAGGGGTTCCAGTTTTGTATTTTTAGTAATTTCTTTCTGATTCTGGTTGTTCCTTTTTTTTGGTGAAGCACACAAAATTTATTGTCACGCAGCTGTCAAAACCATCAGGGCCACAGTCATGACAAATTTGTGAAGGCTGAAAACACTGGATATTACTCATTCTATTGGCAACTATTACTTTAAGTGCATTACAATCACCCTGCAGATGATTTAAACCTTAAAAAATGTCTGTATTGGGTTTCCACAGATGACAGCACACAACTTGTGTGCCTGCCTCACCCATGGACACTACTGAAACATCATCAGGTCTTCAGGTACCAGGAGATACAAAAATTAAGGTTGGACAAACTTGGTTCAGCACAAACATAAGAAACTCCAGTTTTACATAAAAAACAATGTAGAGAAAATAAAAACAAAGATAGTCACAGAATCAGAATCATAAAAATTGGAAAGGACCTCTAAGATAATCAAGTCCAACCTTCAACCTAACACTTGCATGAGCAGTGGACTCCTCATTCTCCTCTACCTCTCTAAGTTAGTGACAGGTAATAGACCTAAGTTTCTGTCCAGTACAGCCCTGCCTACATTGTTCCAAAGAAGTGCGCCATAATCTCCCTACAGATAAATCCATGGTCAGCCTCGAGCCTCATCTTGTGTCCCAATGAATACCAAAACTGTCAGACCTCCTGCCTTTTGTCTAGTTCCACTGGCTGTGGTTGACAGCCCTGAGGAATGGAAGGGGAAACTTAACCCAGAATCACAGAACATCAGGGACTGGAAGGGACCTCAAAGGATCATCTAGTCCAATCCCCCTGACACAGCAGGATCTCCTAGATCCAGTCGCACAGGAACACCTCCAGGTGGGTTTTAAACATCCCTGAAGACGGAGACTCCACAACCTCCCTGGGCAGCCCCTTCCAGTGCTCTGTCATCCTCATTGGGAAGAAGACCTTCTCACACTGATGTAGAAGCTTCTATGTTCCAGCTCACATCTATTGCCCCTTATCGTATGATTAGAGGACATTGAGCAGAGCCTGGCTCCATCCTTCTGACATCCACCCTTCACATATTTATAAAAATTAATGAGGTCACCCCTCAGTCTCTTTTTTACCAAGCTAAAGAGACCCAACTCCCTTAGCCTTTCCTCATCAGGGAGATGCTCCACTCCGTTAGTCATCTTTGTGGCTCTGTGGTGGACTCTCTCCAGCAGCTGTGTCCTTCTTGAACTCGGAGGCCCAGAACTGGACACAATATTCCAGATGCAATCTCACCAGGGCAGTTTCTCCAGAGAAACAGCATCCACCAGTAACCCTAAACTGTCTTGTTTGACAGAGTGAGTATTTAGGTTGCAAACAGAAAACTATTCCCATGTCAAGCCTAACATTTGCCATACCAAACATGACCCTTAGGAGGTTTTTGCCCTTGCTCTTCATGGCATTATTTCCCCTACCGGGATACCACTTTCAAATCAGTCTTAGTCTTCTCCAGTCTGGGCACATTTTTTCCACACTGTGTTAGGTTTTTCTAAACTTCTGAAGATTTCTTGTTGCTTCCCCCTGGAAGTCTATCCCATGGACTCACACTATCCCCTAAATGTGATCCCTAAAACCAACTTGAAGCGAAAGTGCCTTGTTTACATATGTCCCTTATAACTATACATCCCACAAGAACAATTATCCTTACTGCAACAGCACAGCACTCCTGACACATATTCCAGACGAGATGATTCACCTAAACATCTGCGATTCTGCTCTGATATTTGGTATTTATGTGGGGAGGTGTCTGAACTGAGCACAACACTCCGCATTCCTCCTTTTAAAAGACATTATTTCTTTTAGATTCTTTATTTTTCCAAACCACTTGAAACTTTAGATTTGTTCTTCATAGAATCCTCTCCCTGGCTGTTCTGTAAAATTAATAAAGGTGCTCTCTACACCACTGTCATCCAAGTCACTGATAGGACAAAGTTGTAGTGGGTTGACTTGCTGCTTCCCAGCTGGACAAGGAATGGAGGTTGTGGCCAGTCCATCACATGTTGTCTCTGATGCTCCTTCCTTCTCAGAACTCCTCACTTTCTTCCCCTGCTCTAGTGTGGGGCTCCTTTCACTAAAGATAGATCTCAAAAATGAGCCCTTCCCATAGACCGTGGTTCTTCATTACCTGATCTAATATGAGTCCCTCCCATGGCATGAGGTCCTTCAGGAACAGATGCTCCATCATGAGTCCACCACAAAGTCTCAGATCTCGCCAGCAGTCCTGCTCCAGTGTGGACTCCTCTCCCCAGGGATCTTCATGTGGTCTTCTTGCTGGCTTATAGTGAACTTGTTGTTTACTAACACTCCCAAGTCCTTTCCTGTCCAGCTGCTTCCCAAAAGGTCACCCTGACCCATACTGGTGCAGGGGGCTATTCCTCTCCCAAGGCAGGGCTCTACTAAACATCCTCATTTGGTCCTCTCCATTCAACTCCTTGCTTCTTAAATATGTTACCCCAGAGGTCGTGCCACCACCCATGATAGGCTAGCCATTGGCCAGTGGTCACTCCATTTTGGAGCCACTGGTTCTATCAGACATATGCTTCTAGGACCTTCTAGAGAACGCTTCTAGGACCTTCTCACAGGAGCCATTCTTGTAATCCACTGCTACCAAAACCTGGCTGTGCAAAGCTAATACAGAAGGGCATCATCACATTTGGTTCTTAACAAGGCACTTCTGCCTTTGTCAACGTGTAGAACACAGGTGCTCCCTTGATAAGGAGCTATCAAGACTTTTGTCTGACCTTCCCCTCTTCGGCTTTAAGTATAATCTTAACATTTCTCCCATCTTGAATTACCTCTCCCCCCAAGTTTAAGTGCCTCTCAATCATTCTCTCCTATTTCTCACAAGCTCCCAGTTCTGCCTGGCCTCATCCCACCCTGAGAGCTTTCACTGCCATTACAGTCTCTCCGCAAGCTATCCTCGTTCAGTCTTTCAAGTGCTTTCAGAGGCACTGACAACTCAGCAACTCACTACAGATTTCCCCTCATCCATTCTACTCCACTCCCCTGGTTTCATTCATCCTGCCAACAGAGAAGGACCACGGGAATAACAAAGCCGTTGAGCACTGTCCTCAGATCAAACTCCCCACCGTGCACTTCCACTGCTCACCACGGACCATGGTGGAACAAGTAAGCTTAGTTTTTCTGTGGTGCTGGTATGTCCAAATGACAAACAGGCCAATGTTGAATCATGGAATGGAACACCAGGGGTTAGAAGGAACCTGTGGAGATCATCTAGTACAACCCCACTGGCACAACAAGTTCTCCTAGAGCATGTCTTGTACAGGTAGAATCTCTGGATATTTTCACATACTAAAACTAAACTTGAAACCTGACACAAAAGTAGATCTTGTCCAAGCGTTTGTTAGCCAAAACAGAGACACCATACCACATCACAGCATCACATATACTGGAAGAGACCTTTGGAGGTCATCTTGTCCAGTCCTCTCACAAAGTAAGTCTTGGTAGAATGTGTGGTTCAGGTATTTGTCTAGTCAAGTTCTAAGCGTGTATGATGATAGCAATTCCAGAACTATTCTGGGCCCCACTCCCATGTTTGAATCAAAAGGATCAAGGTTAGAAGAGATTTCCAAGATCATGAAGTCCAACTGTCAACCCAATGCCAACCACAGCTTCAATGTGTAAAGGAGTTTTGACCACCCCCATGGTAAATTTTTGGGTGGCAAGAGTTTATCTGCCAGCCTTTCTCACAAAGTAAAACAGTAGAAGTTCTTTATCTGTTCTCCTATGCAGCTATTGAACAGATAAAGTCAATTTCATAGAATCACAGCCTGGTTTAGGTTTGAAATGACCTCAGAGATCATCTAGTTCCAATCCCCTGCCATGGGCAGGGACACCCTCTCACCAGACCAGGCTGCCCAGAGCCCCATCCATCCTGTCCTTGAACACTTCCAGGAAGAACAGGCATAGGTTGGTTTCAGTAAGGACCTGAACTTCCCATCCTCTGTTCCTCCCTCAGCCAACAACCTCATACAGGCAAGAACTCAAACTTCTGGTTATTCTGGTGTGGTCCTCTCGCAATAACTCCTCAGAGTGTCATCCTGATCTTTATGACTACCTACATATTCACCAGAAAGAAAGACAAGGAGAACAGAATGGAACAAAGAAAGAAAAGACAAAATTTTTTTAAAGAAACCTTTTAGTTGCCCACAGAACGATTCTGGGAAGATAATGAACAAGAGCTCCAAGCACTCCTGCAAGAATGAACATTCAAACTCTCAGACACCAGTGAAGCTGGTGGGATGATTCACACGAACATAATGCCAGAAATCGAGAGAGATAACCTATTTTGAAAGAGCAACAATGGAGAACAAATGGCACTCTGTGCCAAAAATGTCACTGACTGAGTCACTGCCAGCAGAAATTTATATCTTAAAGAATAAAGTGCAAGTCAGGATAGTAGCTGGGGTTTGCTACAGACCAAAATCTCACGCAGCGTGGTGGTTAAGCACCCACTGCCTATCTTGAGGGAAATAAAACTTTGATTACCACAATGGATATAAGACTGAGTGAGAGAACTAGAAGCTTTCACACTGCCATTACCAGAACATGCTTGAAATTTCTGAAAATTGAGGACAATTTCTTATGCTGAGAAATGTTAACTCTGACCTGAGGGAAAGCTGTGCTCGACTTCATCCAGACAGATAACAAGTACCCCACTGTGCCACAGAGAACAAACACAGAACAAAGACTGCTGCTGCCCCCAGGTCTCAGGATCAAAGGACATATTCCCAACCATGTCTCCGAAAAACTACTTAAATGGTCCCACCCCCTGCCCATGCCGCCCCCTTAGCTGTGCCAACAGAACTGTGCACAGCAAACCAGCTCAGGGAATCGGATCTGAGCTAAACCAGGATAGGGACTTTAGCCAAGTTAAATTTGCTTTTCTTACCCACCACTTTTTTTTGTTTTAAAGAGTAGACTTTTTAACTTCTCACTTCTCAGACTTGGTTCCTTACCGGGTACAACTGAGGTGATAGGACAATGTGGGACAATACAGCTGCCACCTGAAAACACTTTAGCCTGATTTACCAAAACAGAAGGAGAATGATTTAGGTTGGAAAAGATCTTCAAGCTCATCAAGTCCAACCATTAACTCAACTGCCCCCAGAGCCACTGCTAAACCCTCTCCCTGACCTACAGATCTCCACAGCTGTGAAACGTGGAGGGTGTTGAGTGGTAGCAACTCAACACCTTCCCCGGGTAGCCTGTTCCAAGGCCTGAGGACCCTGTCCAGGAAGATGCTTCTCTTCAGGCCCAACCTCAGCTTCCCCTGGGGCAGACTGAGGCCATTCCTCTTGTCTGGTCCTTTGTTTATTAGGAGAAGAGACTGTCCCCACCTCTCTCCACCCTCCTGTCAGGCAGTTGCAGACAGCAAGAGCTCCCCTCAGCCTCATTTTCTCCAGCTTGACTAGAATGTCACAAGTGATGGCGCTCCTCTCTGCGTAACCTGTTCCAGTGCCTCATCGCCCTCATCATAAAAAAACTTCTTCCTTGTATCCAAAATAAATCCCCCCTCTTTTAGTTTAAAACCATTATTCCTTCTCCTGTCACAATGGGCCTTGCTAGAAAGATCCTACCCATAAAGATTCTTCCCATCTTCCTTCTTCCAGGCACAGTCCTACATCTTTTCTCATGACAGCTTTTGTGGTAATGAAATGATACAATGAGAAAGGACCATTTTATACTTCTAGATCTGTACCAACTAGATCAACTTCCTTACCTGGCTGACCCTGAGATTAATCGATCTCATGGCTAGGATAGATGGGGCAGGAAGGACTGAGGAGGGGTCTCACCCCATCCCGCAGAGGGGACGTAAAATCAACAAGGCTGTCAAACTGCACCCAGGGCTGTAGCTCAAGGGAAACAAGTTATGGCTCCCAACTTAACTTCTAGAAGCAGTTGTACCACAAAATAAAAACAATTACTATCAGAACTGGCCTTAATAAGTACCTGATGGTAAGCTGAGCAGAAAGATAAGAATCATACAAAATCATTGATCTGTGATTCTGTGATTAAGGATGGAAAGGACCTGTAAGATCATTAAGTCCAACCTTCTACCCAGCCCTAACCTCCAGACCATGTCCTACAATCAGCAAGCTCTGCTATCCCTGCCTCACCAACCATGATTTTATAGGGAAGTTTGAAACCCTGGAAGAAGACACTAAGTACTTCCTGCAGCTGGTGAGGACTCCAGCAGAGCTAAAGTTCCCTTTGTTCAAAGACAAGACATTCATCCAATGAGAGAACTAGCACAGAGGTCATGAGGCAGTACTTGAAGGAGCTGTCTGAGGAGGAGAGGCAGCTGACCTATGATTTCTATTCCTTGGATGACTTAATGTTCAATGACACATCACGAGCCCTATAGCCCCAGAGCAGCTCTGGGCTTTGATCAGATATTGATCAGTTTGGGATTCAAAGCAACTGGTTTGGGTAGAGTAGGGTTGATGGTTAGACTTGATGATCCCAGGGGTCATTTCCAACCTGAATGTTTCTGTGATTCTGTGACACACAGTGCTACATCTACCACCTTTTGAACCCCTCCAGGGATGGGGACTCCGTCACTGCCATGGGCAGCCTGTTCCAATGTTTAACTGCACTTTCACTAAATAAATATTTCCTAATTTCCAATCTGAACCTTCCCATGGGCAACTGGTGGCCATTACCTCTGGTCCTGTCCACAGTTATTGGGGAGAAGCGGCCAACACAGACTACGTATAGCCAGTGGGTCTCAGTCACATCACAACAGCTTAAGGAATCCTATGAACAATTAAACATTCTCAGAGTCCTCACCCCAGAGTCCTCCTCTCAAAAATAAGCATTTATATACACATGATGCACATTCTACCAACAGCATTTAAAACATTCACCAACATCCATGGAATACATGACAAACAGTGATTTAAAACCCGTAAAATGACTTCAGAATACCACTAGATGAAAAGCTGTGACTCTTACGTAGATACACGTACAACCACACTTAAAAAGGAGGGGGGAAAGATTTATCTTCTAAGACACACAAAAAAAGTTTAAATCACAGAGCAGCATTAGATTTCATAAGCAGATATTTTTGTGTGCAATGTTCACCAACTTGTTTCAGTAAGCGAGTGGAATAAAAATAATAATGAGGAAGTATATTTCTTTGTACATACACTTCACTTCAAAGAATTCTATTGTGAAGGTAAAAAACTCCTCAGTCACGACAGCACATTGTTCCTCAAAGGAACAGTGGGTCAAATTCAAAGTACCAGCAATAGAGTTGCATTCAGAACTTTTCTATAGAGCCTGGAATGGACAAAACCTCCGACTTTGGGGTGGTGGGGGAGGCAAATAAAGAAAGATTGTGAACTTAAAAGAAGAGAGACCAAGAGATAAATCCCTACTGAGTAGTTACAAGGAGCAGCTCTCCCAAGTGTTAGCTAACTGGTGTATAACAGAAAACAACCCATGGTCAAGTCAATTAGCAGATAACATATCATCATAACTGGCCACCGCCATTGGAAAAGCAAACTGAGAAAACAGACAAAACCCTGGCACCAGAGAGAGAACTTCAATAATTAGAGGTATTTCAGTAGGGCAGGCAGCACTCTGAGTGAGCAGTGAGCTTCTGAAATGATGATGCCCTTGCCCGCCTCCAGCTGCTCAGTACTGCTGGTCTGCTGAAGTTTTCATCTCCCTCCTACGCCCACCAGCACCTGCCAACCTACTTCAAACAAAGAGCCGGATCAGCTTGAGTGCTTCAAATGTGACATCTGTCCTAACCCACCATGTTGTGACTTAGGTGGGCTGGGAGGACTCAGGCTAAAACCAAGGGTGGCACATTGGACCTCCTCCAGCAGACAGGCTGTGACTTCAGCAGCAGACGCAGCCACACAATCATAGAGTCACAGACTGGTCTGGGTTGGAAGGGCGCTCAGAGTTCACCTGGTGCCAGCCCCCTGACACAGGCAGTGACACCTCTAACCAAACCAGGGTGCTCACAGCTCCATCCAACCTGGCCTTGCAAACTTCCAGGGATGGTGGAGCAGCCACAACCTCTCTGGGCAACCTGTTCCAGAGCCTTAGCAGCCTCACAGGGAGGGATTTCTGCCTCAGATCTTATCTCAGTCTCCTCTTTTCTAGCTTGAACCCTTGCCCCTTGTCCCAGCAATGGAGTCACTCAGAAAAAGTCCCTCTCCAGCTTTCCTGGAGCCCCTTCGGGGACTGGAAACTGCTCTAAGATACCCCCAGAGCCTTTTCTTCTCCAACTGAACAGCCCCACCTCCTTCAGCCTGTCTCTAGAGCAGATGGACTCCAGCCCTCTGATCATCCTTACGACCTCCTAAAAGGTCTCTTCCAACCATTCAGTAATGAATTACAAGTCACCTCACAGTTAAACCCAAACCAAGTAGATTACAGCTAGGTAATTTCTGGGTTAACGGCTGGACCCTATGAGCTTAAAAGTCTCTCCCAACGACCCCAGATCTCTCACCCCAGCCCAACCACGAGAAACTTCCCGTCCAAACCCAGAAGTTTTTCATAATGTGTGATCTGCAAATCAAACCCGTGGATGAGTCCAGGCCCAGCTCTGGGGGATTCTGTAGAACCTCACTCAGACACAGAACTTTTCACGTCACAGAACCTTTTACACTGAAAAAGACCTTCGTGTAGGGTCTTGTGCACAGAGCCAGGACCTCTGACGGGCCCTGGCAGCACCAACACCCGCTGCGGGCCCTCACTTGTCGGGGGGCGGGGAGAGAAACAACCACTTAAACCATCCGAGAAATTGAGACTTAGAGGAGTTTCACTCCATTCCTGACTTAAACCCCCGTGGCGGCTCCTAGCTGATCCACACCTGGGCANGTCCGGCGCCACTTCCGGGGTCCGCGTGCGACGGTGACGTCAGCGCCCGGGGGCGCGGCGGGGAACCCGGAAGAAGTGGAGAGGGGCGGGGATAGGGGAGGAGGAGCAGGAGCAGGAGGAAGAGGGAGGTCTGATCCTGCTGAGCTTTGTCGGATCTTGTCCATTTCCAGCTTCGTACCCTCGTTCCCCTCCGGCCTCGCCCTCTTGTTCCCCTTTGGCCTCATTGCTTTGTCCTCTCATCATCCACCTCTTTGGCCTCGTCACCCTCTGGTCCTGTCACCTTGTTCACTTCTCCCTGTCCTCATCCCTTTCTGGCTTTAGCCTCTCCTTTCAGACTCATCTACCCTCCAGCCCTGTCAATCGCCCATCCATCCTCATCTTCTTCATCATTCCCCAGCCTCATCCCTTCATTCCCTTGTCCCAGGTCTTCCTTGTCTTGTCTTCCCATGCCACCCATTCCCCTCCAGCCTTGTGACTCTCCTAAACCCCTACAGCTTCATTCTTCCACATCCTCTCATGCCCTTCTGGCCCTGTGCCCCTCTGATCTTCCCTCCCCATCACTTTGTTCTCATTGTCCCTTGTCTCTTTCTCCATCTATGGCCTTGTGTCTTTATTCCCTCATCTCTTCTGGCCTTGTCCACCTATCTCTTTGTCCCTGTCCAGCCTTGTACTCTTCTACCCCTCTGGGCTTATCTTTTCTTACCCCTCCCATCCCCTCATGCCCCTCCAGCCTCACCCCCATTTAGCCTTATAGACTTATCCCCCTTTGGTCTAGACCCCTTCTCCTTCTCTGGTCTCATCCCTTCATGCCCTTGTTCCCCTTAGGCCTTGTCCTCTCATCCCCTCATTCCACTCTATCCTTGTCTTTTCAGCCTCCTCTGACCTCATTCCCTTGTAGGTGATCCTGCAGCGGCAAGGGGATTGGACTAGATGATCTTTCAAGGACCTTTCCAATCCCTGATGTTCTGTGATTCCCCTCTGTCTCATCCCTTCATCCCCCTGAGACCTCATCCTCCCATGCCCTCATTGCCCTCTTCAGCCTCATCACCCAGTCCCCCTCTAGCCTCATCCCTCTGTCCCCCTCTACCCACTCAGGCCTTCCCATTCCCATTCATGCAGCATGGGGAATAAGCAGGAGGAGTTAGAAATCTGTGTACAATCAGGCAGTTACGATTTGGTGGCAGTTACGGAGACCTGGTGGGACAGCTCGCATGACTAGAATGTNCCAGGTCTTCCTTGTCTTGTCTTCCCATGCCACCCATTCCCCTCCAGCCTTGTGACTCTCCTAAACCCCTACAGCTTCATTCTTCCACATCCTCTCATGCCCTTCTGGCCCTGTGCCCCTCTGATCTTCCCTCCCCATCACTTTGTTCTCATTGTCCCTTGTCTCTTTCTCCATCTATGGCCTTGTGTCTTTATTCCCTCATCTCTTCTGGCCTTGTCCACCTATCTCTTTGTCCCTGTCCAGCCTTGTACTCTTCTACCCCTCTGGGCTTATCTTTTCTTACCCCTCCCATCCCCTCATGCCCCTCCAGCCTCACCCCCATTTAGCCTTATAGACTTATCCCCCTTTGGTCTAGACCCCTTCTCCTTCTCTGGTCTCATCCCTTCATGCCCTTGTTCCCCTTAGGCCTTGTCCTCTCATCCCCTCATTCCACTCTATCCTTGTCTTTTCAGCCTCCTCTGACCTCATTCCCTTGTAGGTGATCCTGCAGCGGCAAGGGGATTGGACTAGATGATCTTTCAAGGACCTTTCCAATCCCTGATGTTCTGTGATTCCCCTCTGTCTCATCCCTTCATCCCCCTGAGACCTCATCCTCCCATGCCCTCATTGCCCTCTTCAGCCTCATCACCCAGTCCCCCTCTAGCCTCATCCCTCTGTCCCCCTCTACCCACTCAGGCCTTCCCATTCCCATTCATGCAGCATGGGGAATAAGCAGGAGGAGTTAGAAATCTGTGTACAATCAGGCAGTTACGATTTGGTGGCAGTTACGGAGACCTGGTGGGACAG
>VXBP01007275.1:0-73520 GCA_013400115.1 Rhinopomastus cyanomelas
CCTTCCGATCCGTTATGATTCTATGATTCTATGAACAGTTGAACAGCCACTAGATGAATCAGCCAGTCTACCCAGAGCACTTATTATAGGTTTAGAATCATTTTGTCAAAATTTCTACTGGCATCAAAATTTGTCTAAGTGAAATCTTTTTTTAAAAATGCTCCTTCTGATTGAAGCCCTACAGAAAAATCTCCCCTGGTAGCCTGAAAGAGTCAGGACCAGGATGATGAGGATGACAGCACTTGTCTGTAGCACATAGGGCTATTTTTCAAATACAAATGGTATAAATTTTTTTTCCTAAGTATATAAAGACAAAAAAATCCCAAACTTGTCTGAGATGAACGATACCAGTAAATGACAAAGTCAGGAATATTAAGGTAAGAAAAGCTTCTACTAAAGGAAACCTCTAATACGCAAGGTCATATTATCAGATCAGGAATTCAACAAGTGTATCCCAGGTGAAAAAAGGTAGCAAAGTCTCCAAGTGGGACAACTGCAAGGTAGACGCCTGAAACAGCCTCCCATTTTACTCCTGGTTTTGCAGGTATGTCATAGTGTTGACCTTTAACTAACATATAGAACATACATGGGCAACATATCAAATGAAACAGATCTCATGTTTATAACACAAGACCTTTAAAAAGACTTCCTACTGAGCCACTAATAAAAGTTCTACAGAATACTAAAAATTTTGGAAACTTTAGAAAAGTTAATCCTACAATTAACAGTCCGGGACATAGTTGCACATGCAAGGCAAAGATATTCCCAACTTATTGGTATGAACTCTAGAGGAACAGACAACCATCTGCCTTTATGTGAGAGTAGAGGCATTACACTTTTCCCCTCACGTAGGAATTTCAGAATGAAGAAGACAGAAGAGTTTACCTAATAATGAATAGTTTCATGGAGGAAAGAACAATTACAGTTTATAATTTACCCAGAATGGAAAGAGTAAAAAGTTCTCTCTTGAGTACAGAGTACCTACACAGTCCTCCCTTTCTAGTCTATGACCTAGCAGTCTCTGCCCAGCATAAAGATTTACCTCAGTAATAAAGACTAAATTTACATTGGCAATTGCATTTATGGTTTTTAATATAATACTTGAAACAGTTCCTCATTTCCAGAAAACTCTGGTTATTTTTATATATATAAAAAAGAAGGAAATCACTGAAAGAAATATTAAAGGGAACTGAGGCCTCAGCTGCTTGCCTGTGGGCCTTAGAATACATTCTCATTTCACATACAGTATCACATACTTTGACATATACCCTGGTTTGATATCTCACACTTAACTTCAGATATCATAGAATCATTCAGGTTGGAAAAGTACCTTGAGATCATCAAGTTCAACCAATAACCCTACTCTACCAAGTTCATGACTAGACCAGATCTCTAAGCACCACATCTAAGTGACCTTTAAATACCTCCAGGGATGGTGACTCAATGCTCTCCCTGGGCAGTCTGTTTCAATGTCTGACCACTCTTTCAGTGAAAAAATGTTTCCTAATGTCCAGCAAAACCCTTCCCTGGTGCAGCTTGAGGCCCTTCCCTCTTGTTCTGTCACTAACAAACTGGGAGAAGAAACCAGTGCTCAATTCTCTACAGTGTCCCTTCAGACAGTTGTAGAGGGCAGTAAGACCTCCCTTCAGGCTCGTCTTCTTCAAACTCAATAGTTCCAGCTCCCTCAGCCTCTTCTCATCAGACTTGTTGCCTGGGCCCTTCACCAGCTTCATTGTCCTTCTCTGCACCCACTCCAGCACCTCAATATCCTTCTTGTAGTGAGGTGCCCAAAACTGAACCCATTACTGAAGGTGAGGCCATATCAGTGCCCAGTACAGGAGAACAATAACTTCCTACTCCTATTGGCCACACTAGTACAGATCCAAGCCAGGATACTGTTGGGTCTCTTGGCCACCTGAACACACTGCTGGCTCATATTCAGCTGTTTTTCGACCAGCACACTCAGTTCCCTGTTGGCTGGACAGCTCTTCAGCCACACTTCTGCCAGCCTGTGGCACTGCAGGGGGTTGTTGTAGCCCTAGTGCAGGACCTGGCACTTATTGAAGAGCAGGCCACTGACCTTGGCCCATTGATCTGTCTAAGTCTCTCTGAAGAGCCTCCTTGCCCTCAAGCAGATCAACACTCCTGCCTAACTTGGTGTCACCTACAGATTTATTAATGGTGCACCTTATTTCCTCAGCAAGATAATTGATAACATTGTTAATTAGAAGTGATCCTAATCCTGAGCCCTGAAGGACACCTCTTGTGACTGGCCACCAGTTGGATTTAACTCCATTGATCACCACTTTTTGGGCCCAACCATCCAGCAGAGTGTACACACTAGCAGACCCCGTATTCACTGGTTTGCATCCAAACATTTCTATTTATTTAGAAAAATGAAGATGGATTTCCTTGTTTCAAAATTGTCATTTAAAGACATTTCAGAGGTATCTGATTGCTTAGAATAAATACGCTATGTATTCAAATAAACTGTCTTCGCCCTAATTTATCCATAATGACCCTTAGGACTTGACAATATTTCTTGTAAGGGCAGGACAAGCTTTTCGAGTTCATTAGTTAAGGAGAAATCGAATGAGAAATTACAATACCTCATGTAATTGTCATCTAGGGGCAATGGTTGTAAGCTTGAACATAGGAGGTTCCACACAAATATCAGAAGGAACTTCTTCACAGTGAGGGTGACAGAGCACTGGAACAGGCTGCCCAGAGAGGTTGTGGAGTCTCCTTCCCTGGAGACATTTCAGACCCGCCTGGCCATTTTCCTGTGTGACGACTTCTTTTTGATCCTGCTGTGTCAGGGGGATTGGGCTAGATGATCTTTCGAGGTCCTTTCGAATCCCTGATGATTCTATGATTCTATCATTCTATGTAATAAAACACTATCAAGTTGAACCATATAAATGAGATGATATTCACTTCCTTCCACTCTAGAAAGTTGTCAGAAATGTACAGTTCATAGGAAACTAAGTGGTGTATCTTCACATAGGATCATTCAGGTTGGAAAAGACCCTAAACCAGATCCCCCAACACTACATCTAAGCAACTTTTAAACACATCCTGGGATTGTGACTCAACCACCACCCTGGGCAGCCCATTCCAGTGCTTGACCACTCTCTGGGAAGAACTTCTTCCAGAAGTCTAGCGTAAACCTACCCTTTTCAAGCTTGAAGCCTCTCCCTCTGGTTCTGTCACTAATTACCTGTGAGAAGAGACCAGCACCAACATCTCTACAATGTCCTTTCAGGTAGTTGTAGAGAGTGACGAGGTCTCCCTCTTCCTCAAACTAAACAGCCCCAACTCTGTCAATCTCTCCTCACAAGATTTATTCTCCAGGCCCTTAACACAGGTATGATATGAGCAAATGTGCACATGTTTTAACAAAGCCAAGAGGCCTTCACAGACCCTCAGATACACTACACCGAGCACTACTGTGACAGCTGAGTGTATGATGTATGTTCTTGCTGGAATGTAGCTCAGCAGGTAGATGACTAAGGTGATTAATAAGTACCTATTACTGAAGTGTACAGGTATATGGTACAGCACAGTCACAACAGATCACAGCTATCTTTAAGGAGCCAAGAATCAATCTCCTCAACAGGAACAGCTTCTGGGTTGCATAATTGCTAATTTACTTTCTCCCTGTCAAGTTCTATAGTAAATAATTACAAAGTGATTACAGATGCCTTCATCTCCTGCAATTATGAGCTCTTTCCAGACTTCTTAAAGAACTAGTCCCTAAATGTCAAAGACTTATGACAGTTCAATCCTGATCTGGCAGGGAGATTGGACTACATGATCTTTCAAAGTCCCTTCCAGTCCTTATGTTCTGTGATTCTGCGAGTCTGTGATTCGGTTGGACAACTTCTGGTCTCATTACACTAAGTTATCAACCTTGTTGAAAACAGGATTAAATAAAATAATGTGTGCTTCAGTGATTTTGCTGCTGCTATGCACAGGACACATTAAATGTGATCCTGATATATACAAATGTGCCAGCACAGGCTCTGGATTGTAACTGCCCCAGTCAGATACTGATGAACCCATATAATACCACAGTCCCAGCTGACCCAGGAGCACTAACCACAAAGGAGAGGGCTGTTCCTTGTGTTGATGGTGGCATTGTAGAGGGTAAAAACAGAGGTCTGTGAAAAAAGGAACTGGAAATACTCTCCAAAGGAGAAAAAAGAGAAATCTTCCAGCTCTGGCAGACATCCCATGTGGAAAAACGGATTGCTGTTAAAATCTTATTATCAAGGGTGCCTGCAAGCTTCAGCAAAGCAAAAGGCATCTCTTCAAATTTTAGGAAAAAAAAAAATCTCTTGGAAACTAGACATTCAACCATTAGAGGATGATATGATTATACAGAAAATGGGTGTTTCAATGTTTTTTTTAATGTTTTTTTAAAGCTTGTACTCTTTTTTTTTTTTTTAGTAGTCACCAGTATATCTAAGGCAGGGTGTTTCAGTTCCAGCCATCAGAGCTTTGGTTGCAGATGTGCCTTATTGTAATAGATCCCTGATTTCAATTTCTTTTTAGGTAACCACAATTCAGTCTTATTACTCAAAGGTAGGGGTTGGAATGGATCTCTGAAGATCATTTGTTTTCACACATGATTTTTGATAATGGCTTAGGATGACATAATTTTAAATGAGCAACTCAAAAATAGATGCTTCAATCAATGGACTGGAAAGTATTTTTACCAAAATCTGAGGTATAAGGAGCTGAGAATGCTGTCCAGATAACATGATCCAAACACAGTGTAAGAGTCAGTCAGAATTACCTCAAAATGGTCACCATGGACTTGGACACTAAAGGTATAAGAAGATAGCCCAAAACTGATCAAACTACAGTAGCAGAAAGAGCCAGGAACACGTGTGCCACACAGCTAATTGTGTGGTGCTACTTGCCTAGATAAAATTGGACTATCAAGGAAGACTGATCACCAAGGGCCATCTTGACATTGATGAAGAAATCTGGGACTTCAGGTGGACTTTGCTCATTATAACCCCAGAACACACGTCCTGGCCAAAAGCCATTGCCTCCTGGGACAGCCCTTGGATCCTCCTCTTAGTACAAGCATGGAAGCCCAGGTCAAAAAGGCAGAGATAGACAAGAGCTCCACAAGACAGAGGTGGAGCAAGGTGTGTTTCTTGGCATAAAAGACGGCTTCTTAGCAAACAATGGGACAAGTTTTCAGAAAAGCTTTTGGAAGCTTTCCCCACCAAGAATCACCTGAAAGATGAGAAGACTGATGGAATGCTGTCAGGGACCCTGCAGTGGTAGCTATTATCCTGCTTCCCCTCTTAATTTTACTCTTTCTCCCTTTTCCATCACTCTTTTCTTTCTATCACAGCCACTTTACAGGCAAAACAAAACCACACGATGGAATTGAAGCAGAACCCCTTGACGTGGACACCTTGCTTTTGTGTTTTACACTTTGAGATCACGGTAAAAGAACCTATATGAGTCCATCTGCGTGGACTGTGACACATGGATATTGGTTTTCATTAAAACCACTAAACCACAGAAGACTCTTGGAGGCTGACAGATCAACTGGAAGTTATGACAAGGTCAGAGGATGGCAGTCATCAGACATCAGTAGAGTCCAGACAAGGTGTCACCCAATGGAGTGATGGTACATATACACCAATATGTCCTATATCCATGGGATGTCTATCAAATTTGTGCTTAAATTAAATACCATTAACTCCTGGCACAACTTTCAGGAAAACCAAAGGGTTGCTTCCATCCAAAATACTGCAATCATGCTAATACAAAGCAAGCCAGCTGCAGGGAAATCTGGCACGTAAAATGTGTGCAAATAAACAAACTACTTTATTAAAGTACTGAAAGCAGTCCATTGAAAGACACATGGAATAGTAAGTAAATCTGTTATTTTAAAGGAAACCCACTTTTCTTCATTCCCTTCTTTTATGCTGCACTTTGCACAGCTGCCAATGTATTGATAACAAGGGCAGAGCATGAGCAGGTACCAAAAACACAGCAGGTATTCACAGAATTAAATTTTAATACTGACAATTTGAAAAGATATGATTTAATTAATTATAAACTTGGGGAAGGCTGAAAGGTAAAACCTTCCCTGATAGCTAAGCAACACATGAAAATTTTATCTTCCATTCTGAGCCTCCAGTCGTTGATTGTTTTCACGTGTAAGGAGTGTAATGACCTACATTTAGTCAGTAATATGATGTGATGTTAGCTCAGGTACAACGGCAGTCTGGCAAGGGCATTGAAGTCTACATGCTTCTATTTTGAGCCAGGGGAAGTTCAGCAGAAGGATGTTACAGTTATATAACCATAATCTAGGTAATGTTTTGTTCTTTTCCTACACATCAGTAATGCCCTTTAATGCTACTACTTATCCACTGTCATTTATAACCCTCTGTGCCTTAGAAGCAAAACCAATTTCTGAATCCAGCCAGGCTTCTGAGTGGCTAGAGAACTGCTCAGCAGAAAAGGACATGAGGATGCTGATGTACAAAGGCTGAACAGGAGCCAGTTGTGTACCCAGGTGGCCAAGAAGGTCAATGGCATCCTGGCTGGTATTGGAAATGGTATGGTCAGCAGGACTAGAGAAGTGATCATCCCCAAGCATTCAGCACTGGTGAGGCCTCATCTTGAGTACTGGGTCCGGTTTTGGGCACCTTGATACAAGAAGGACACTGAGATGCTGGAGTGGGTCCAAAGAAGGGCAACAAAGCTGGTGAAGGGTCTGGAGGACAGGTCTGATGAGGAGTAACTCAGGGAACTGAGGTTGTCTGAACTGAGCTTGGAGAAAGGGAGGCTGAAGGGAGACCTTATTGCTCTTTACAGCTACCTGAAAGGAGGGTGTAGAGAGGTGCAGAAAAATGACTTCTCCCAAGTCACTAGTGATAGGATAAGAAGTTGTGCCAGGGGAGGTTTAGATTGAATCTTAGGAAGAAGTTCTTTCCTGAGATAGTGGTTGGGCACTAGAACAGGCCATCCAGGGAGGAGGGTTGAGTCGTCATCCCTGTAGATGTTCAAAAAACATGTGGATGTGGCACTGGGAAATAAGGTTTACAGGGCAAGGAAGGGTTGAGTTGACAGCAGGACTTGATATTGAATGTGTCTTCCAATATTAATGATTCTATTCTTCTATAATTCTAATTAAGATACGGAGGGCAAAGAAAGGAAAAAGGTTCTTTTTCCACGAAGAACCAGAGACAGGAGTGAAAAAACCACAATATGTATGAATGGAACACACATGGGCTTTTGAGGAAACCTTTCTACTGTCCCAAAAGCGTTATATTGCGGAATAATTTTTGTTAACTCAAGATTACAAATCTTACTAGTGTTCCTGGCTGCTATCACCTATCTTACTCTGCAAATAAATACCATTCTAAATATCTCAATGTGCTTCTTGAATTACCAACAGTAACTGGGATAAACAGCAGAGAAACAGACTCACAGAATTGTTTTGGTTGGATAAAACCTTTAAGATGATTAAGTCTAAGTATTAACCAAACTCAACCAAGCCCATCACTTGAGTACCGTATCTACATGTGACAATCATGACCTCTTTCCCTTTTCCAGCTTCAAAACAGCATAAAACTAACGTTTCACAACGAATAGAGGAGATGAACCACAGTTACCTTTTTCACAGAACCGACCAGTGAAGTGTAGGGGGCAGTCGCACTGAAAGGAGGTGGCCCCAGTAGGCAGGGAGAGAGGATGACAAGTCCCTCCATTCTGGCACAGCCCTTCCTGGCATACAGACAGCAGTTTGTGGGACATCTGAGAGGTCACACTGGGCTCAGGCAATTCAGGCACATTAGAAGAAAACATAGACGATGCTGTTGAGAGACTTGTGGGTACAGGAACCCTGAAAGGATAGAGACAACAAATCAAAGCAAAAAAAAATCATGAGACCTTACTGTGCTGCTACACTTCAGCTTCACCTAAAACAAGTGAAATTATGGAGCTTTTTTTAGAAATTCATATTACATTTAAGAAAATGTGAGTATATTACCTATTCGCTATAAAGTCCTCATCCTGAAATCTAGCAAGAAAAAATAATTAAGGTATTTTTCCCTGTGAGGAAGCAGGAAATAAGTTCCAAGCAAGTAGCACAGTTTCTATGTGCTATCATAATTCCTTTCCAGTGGATGTCAATAATGGGGTGATAAATAAATACAGGCTTATGTTATTAAAGATGTTGTTGTTTGAAGTTACCAGACCTCATAAGGCTGTTCTAGAAGACATGCATTCCATACCAGTGGATTAAACTTGCACATACAGAAAGAAAATGCTGTAGTGGAGCAATACAGCATCTCTTGTATCACAGAAATAACCAGGGTGGGGTGGGAGGATGAAAATGTGTCAAAACTCAACAGCTAAATCCTTACTTATTTTGGTGAGAATGGTGGTAGAAACCTGCCTTACAAAAGATAAAAATGAAGATTGCACATACTTTCCCATGTTGCTCCTTTCCTTCTTCTTGCAGCTGGATCAAGAGAAGTGTCATCAGCAGAGCAAGGAAGGTGACTCTCCACCTTTACTCATGTGAGGCCTCATGCAGAGCCCTGCATCCAGTTCTTGAGTCCTCAATATAAGGACATAGAACTATTGTAGCAAGTCCAGAGAAGGCATCTCTCCTATGAAGACAGGATGAGGGACTTGGAGCTATGCAGCCTGAAGAAGAGGAGGCTCTGGAGGGATCATATCACAGCCTTTCAGTACCTGAAGGGGAGCTACACAAAGCTGGACAAAGACCCTTTCATGAGGAACTCTAGTGATAGAACAAGGGGAAATGGCCTCAAACTAAAAGAGGGAAGATTTAGATTAAATTAAAGTAATTCCTCCCTGTAAGGATGCTGAGGCACTGGAACAGGTTGTCCAGGGAGATTCTGGATGCTCCATAGCTGGAAGTGTTCAAGACCAGTTTGAATGGGACTTTGGGTAACCTGGTCTGGTGAGAGATGTCCTTGCTCATGGCACAGGGCCTGGAACTAGATGATCTTTGAGTTCTCTCCCAACCCGAGCCAGTCTATGATTCTATGACTGTCCCCAAAGTAATTCATCCTCAGGATGATGACAGCCATGTCTACAGAAGTGCTCTGACATTATTCCATTAAGTAGGTTGACGAGATATGCAATGGCATGAGATTCCAATGATAGGACAATATCTCCACTGCCTATGTAATCTAGAACTTGACACACTTAAAGTAAAAGATCTAGTGTTGTCTGGTATGAGTGAGATAAGGAGAGTTGTATTTTTAGCTTGTCAATAAAGGCATTTGCTATGAGAAACAACTAGTTTTGGGTTTTTTTTGATGGAAAGAAGCATAGAATGATAAAATCATAGACTGGCTCAGATTGGAAGGGACCTTAGAGATCATTTATTCCAACTCCCTTGCCACAGGCAGTGACATCTCTCAACTAGACGTGGTTGCTCTAGGCCTCATCCAACCTGGCCTTGAACACCTCCAGGGAGAGGATAGCCACAACCTCTCTAGGCAACTGATTCCAGAGTCTCTCCACTCTTGCGCTGAAGAAATTCTTCCTAAGATCTAGTCTAAACCTGCTCTCTTTCAATTTAAAACCATTTCACCTTGTCCTGTCACTAGATCCACTTTTGAAAAGTCCCTCTCCATCCTTCCTGTAGGTTCTCTTCAGAAGACGACTATAAGGTCGCTCTAGTATTCTCTTCTCTAGGCTGAACAACTGTCTCAGCTTGTGCTCACAGCAAAGGTTCTCTAGTCTTTGTGGCCCCCTCTGGACTTGCTCCAAGTGGCGTTCTGTGTATTTTTCATAGATTGTGACAATATTATTTTGAGCAAATATTTCACATTTTTGAGCCACAAGACCAGACTCCTAGGACACCAGCAAGTGTGGTAGAAGATTGGTTTAAAATCTTATGAAACTTGATAAAATGCACTTTGTGGAAATGTTTAAATGGGAATAAAAAAAAATAGTAGCTTTCATGTAGTTTGTCAAGAATAAGCAAGCCTTTCACAGGCTGTTTATTTCACTGCTCACAATCATGACGAGAGCAATCATCCTTCAAATGGTACCTCACTGATTTCAGTGAAGCCACAGAACAACAGATCCACATACTTACTCTACTGGAGAAAACATTAAATCACTAGACACAGGAACTGAGAAAACAATTTAAGAGATTATGAGAGAGGGATTATTTTTGTTCAGCAGTTTATATCTGAATCTTATTTCCAGGTTTGGAGGAGTCATGTGTCTGTTCTCCTAATAGAGATGACTAACGATCAGGCATATCTCTTTAAAAATTTAGTTATCTATTTATGTTCCAGGCTACAATCCCAGCTTCTCCCTCCTGCTTGGCATTACATTTGCTAGCAGAAGTCCGTGATGCTAGAATTGCAGCTTTCTCTTTTAAAATTCTCAGTTGATATAACATCATTTGCATCTGCTTCTGTATACACAACGTCTCATTTAATGGTGTAAAATCTTAGAAGTGCAAATAACATATTCAACATATAAATGCAGCTGAGGATGTGAGAATGCAATTAACAGATACAGGGAAGTCTATGAAGGCTCAGCTTACAAATCCAAAGGAGGAAATGATTGAACTCCAGGATGCATAGCACAGGTGAAAGGGGCAAGAAGAAAAGGAAATGCATGCACTGATTTTGTGTTTGCATTAAAGCATACAGGTTCAGAAACTATGCAACAAAACTAAAGTTAGCATGACACAAAATTTGAATCAACAATATCCTGACCAATCTAGTGGTCTTCTGGGATGAAGTGACTACATCAATTGACAAAGGAAGAGCTATGGGTATCATCAAGCTGAACTTCTTTGACACAGACCCCCATAGCTTCCTTCTCTCTAAATTGGCCAAAAATGGGTTTGACGGGCAATTTCTTCTGGTTATCTTAGTAGGTCTTGCCCTCTGTGAGATACACTCATATAAAATGAGTGGAGGCATTCTCAGACACTAACAGAACTGAAGGCAGCTCTCAAGAGTATCCAGAAATGCATGGAAACACACACTTTGGCAGCCTGAAACTTTAAAGCATCCTGATTTCACTACAGACAAGATGAAGCTTTGAGAGCACATCTCTTACTCTTTTGGTGTTTCACATAAGAATAGTTTAGACATCTAAATAGTTTTCTCAGACAGAGTCCTTAATCTGTTTTTTGCATTTTTTTTCCCTATGTGCTGAAAACAGTTCTTGCTTACACAACAGAAGCAGAGGAGACATATGTTGGTTGAGAATTACTAGTTCTGGACAGAAAGCACTTTGCCATTCAAAGATTCTGTGACTGAAGAAAGCTGAGACTAATAGAAGGTATTCAGTGTCACACATTATTGAAATGAGTGTGAGACCTGTCCTGAAGGCAAGAGGAGATACCCATGTACAAATTCTTAGTACAGAAGGAGTTAATTTGATGGAGTGAGTCCGGAGAAGGCCACAAAAATGATCAAGGGGCTGAAGCCCCTCTGCCACAAGGACAGACTGAGGGAGCTGAGGTTACTCGGCTTGGAGAAAAGAAGGCTCTGGGGAAACCTGATTGTGACCTTCCAGTACCTCAAGGGGGCTACAAAAAGGCTGCAGAAGAACTGTTTACAAAAGTGTTAGGATGTGGGGCAATGTTAGCACACTAGAGAAGGGCAGATTTAAATGGGCTGTTAGGAAGAAGCTGTTTAGCAGGAAGGGGGTTGAAAACACTGGAACAGGTTGCCCAGGGAGGTGGTTGAGGCCCCATCCCTGAACATCTTCAAGGTGAGGCTGGACGAGGCTCTGGACAACCTATCTAGTTGAGGCTGTCCCTGCTCACTGCAGGGGAGTTGGATCAGATGTCCTTTGGAGGTCCTTTCCAATCCAGGCCATTCTATGATTCTATGATTCTCTACCTTCTTCCAGAACTGGAAGGATAGTGTCTTAATGCTTGGGAACGGCTGGCATAAACACAAACATCATTTACTCGGTAGCATTTAATTAAAACATTGCTGCATTCTCATTGAGTATGTCAGGAAGGATGTTGAAAATACAACATCACAAAAAAAATCCCCATAAACTTAACTTCCTAAATAGTATTTCACCAAGTAACAGGTAAGGAACCACAAATAATAGGCCTTTGTGTATATTTACTCTGTGAGGAAAAATTATGTTATAGTCAAAAAGTGCCTGTGATAGCTAAGAGAGTAAACAGCTTGTAGTGGAGTTGAGTACCAGGGTTTACTTAACAATCAGCAATGCTACAGCTTTTATCCTGCTTGTCTATCTCTCTCACACCCTCACTCCACCTCAGGCTCCATTAGGTTCACCAGGTTTTGCTTTCCAGCAGAGATGTCATCGCTAATCTAGAAAACTCCAGTGTAAAGTCACATGAATCATGCTTGCTGTGGCAATGACAATGACAGAAGTAACCAGAACAATCAAAGTCATTAACATGTTCAATACTTAGGATCTCATGTTCAATTTCTTTTCAGTTCTAATTTTGCCAAAGCATCAAAATTACACTCAAAATAGAATTTCCTCTCTTAAATATTTGAAGATAAATAAAACTTGAGGATCAAATTTACTTTGTCAAATATTGTTTGTCTAAGAGCTTGGAAGTGTGCCTGAGCTCATCGTCTTGGTTCTCTCTATATACAATCTACAGGTAGAAAGCCAGCTGCAGTTCACCCCATTCCAAGAAAAACGATTGCCTTTCTCCATTGACTAGAAATGACACTGAACAAATGAACTCTGATAAGGGATGACAATTGTGTTCAAGGCCAGGCTGGATAGGGCCTTGAGCCACCTGCTCTAGTGGAAGATGTTCCTGCCCGTGGCAGGCAGGGTGATTGCAACTAGATGATCTCTAAGGTCCCTTCCAACCCAGACCCTTCTATGATATTCCAACTTCTGCTCACTGTAACAGACTTAAAATCAGATGTGGCCTGGGGAGTCCCATCCAGCCCCTCTGGCTGCATACAATCCATTCCACAAATTGCATTTCCTTCATTACTTCCACTTTGGGGTGAGGACATGGGCTGGAATAGGAGGACTCAGTCCATTAATGCCCGGCTATGAGACTGGTGTTCCAAGCAGAGCTTTGGGTTCTTTGATAATGGCTGGGTTTTGTAAGATATCAGATCTTACAGATCCAATGGGAGAAGTTTATCTCAGAGGGGGAAAAGGATTCTGGGGCAGGAATTGGCAGAGCTCATTCAGTGGGCTTTAAGCTAGATTTGAAGGGCGGTGGGACAGAGGTCTGACTCTGGTCTTAATGAAAACAAGGGGCTGTTCTAGGGTGAAATTGGGGCACTGAGCTCGCTCCCTGAAACACCTGTACACCAATGCCCGCAGCGTGGGGAATGAGCAGGAGGAGTTAGAAGTCTGTGTCCAGTCAGGTGATTATGATCTGATGGCAGTTACAGAGACCTGGTGGGACAGCATGCCTGACTGGAACGTGGTCATGGATGGCTGTGCCCTTTTCAGGAGGGACAGGTCAGCAAGGCAGAGTGGTGGAGTTGCTCTTTATGTGAGAGAGTAATTGGAATGTGTTGAGTTCCATCCAGAGTCAGACGAAGAGAGAGTTGAGAGTTTGTGGGTGTGAATCAAGGGGCAGGACAAAGGGGTCATTAGGGACAGTCAGCATGGCTTTACCAAGGGGAAGTCATAGAATCATAGAATCATTAAGGATTGGAAGGGAACTCGAAAGATCATCTAGTCCAATCCCCCTGCTTGACCAACCTGATAGCCTTTTATGATAGCCTCCTTTTATAACTAGGAGGATAGATGATGACAGAGTGATGGATGTGGTCTGTCTTGACTTCAGTAAAGCATTTGACACAGTCTCCCACAGCATTCTCGCAGCCAAACTGAGGCAGTGTGGTCTAGATGATCGAGTAGCGGAGTGAGTAATCCTGCTCTGGTAGGGGGATTTGACTGGATGATCTTTTGAGGTCCCTTCCAATCCTTAATGTTCCGTGGTTCTGTGAAAAGTAACATGCCACTCTGTTCCATGAAATTGTTTTAGGTTAGGACTAGGAATAATTAAGGAGCTGCCTTTTCTTGATCTGGATTATTTAACATAAATATGCTTAAAAATGATTATTCATACTCTCACACATTCTTACCAATCTATAGGCTGAAATGCTAGACAAGATCATAGAGAGGCAGAGAACATGTTTTTGTGGTTCAGCTTTATCTTAAACACTATCTGAATCCAGATCCTTTGTCATGATAGGATTAAGTACCTGGTTATGATTTGGGACTAGGTAATACCCATTGCCAAAAGTCACCGATCTTTCTAACAAGTTTCAAAGAGATAAAGACAAATGAGAAGCAAAACTAGGAGGATATTCTCAATGGCAGAGTGAATGCTTCTCCTTATCACCTTCAAACTCCACTACTTTTTCTATCATTGGTTTTTCAGCAACTTTACATCATGAAAGGCACCGATGTAAAGGATTTAATAGGTTCATTAACTAAAAGCAGGTCAGATTTATGAATGTCCATCAAATCCTCAGTGTCATATCAACAAAACAAATGGTTTTATGAATGCTACCAACTGAACCCGATCAGGAGGTTAAGAGATATGAGAGATGACTTTGTTACGTTTACATGCTTATATCTTTTAAATTTACTATCTTGGCTTCCCTGTGCAAAATACAGACAACACTTTTAGAATTCAAGATACAGCAAATATCTCACATTTTGATTTAAATGATGAAAACAAAACTCATCAGATACAAAGACACTTTTTCTTTTAACTAATAAGCTACTGCAACTATTTAAATCTGATGAAAAACCGATGAAGCCTTAATCCCAAATGACAAAATATATCTTCCCTGTTTAGATTAGAAATTTATTCTGAAGGAGAAATACTAATTTACTCTAAATAAAGTTAATCTCTCTTGCATCTAGTCAGCAGATCACTTGAGAGTTCTGAGTTCTAGTAAATTTCTTTCACATACTTTAATTCAACCAACATTTTATTATCTTCTGGTCTCTGAAATAGATTTTATAATTGGTAAATGCTGGGAGCCAGTTACTGATGTCACACTTGTGCCCAGAGACTGATCTAATAACTTCCTTTCATTTTCATCTGATATTCAATTCTATAACACCAGCCAGGCACTTAGTTCTAAGGAATTACTGCATTTTCAGTCGACTTAGCATTATTTGGCCTTCAGCCTTGTTCCTTACAGATGTAAAAATGTCATATTATATCTTGTGATTTAAATAAGGATATTTTTTGGCAGCTAAGAAGTGCCATCTCACACTTTTATGGCAAACAGGACATTGTGTGAGCACTCGTAGTGCAACACCCTCCATATGCACCTAGAGGAAAAATGGGGAAAGTTGGCTTCAGAAAGCTGGTCTGGAACATCTATATCTCAACAACCTCTTGCACATCACAGAGACAGGTTTCTTTTGAAGTTCAACTCATTTATGTTCATGTTCTTTATGTTCTCCTTGTGACAATGCCTGCAATTTTAACAGTTCAGGGCTTTATAACCTGAAATCCTTCTTTCTTCCCATACACAGATCAATCACTCAAGAGTTCTCCTATTGCTATGACCCATCACCGCTTCCTTTAAACATCAGAGCTCAAAAGGAAACTCATAAACACATTACTGTTTCTAGAAATTTCCCAGTAACTCAAGAAAGATGAAGGAGAGGACACAACCCTCCAGCTTATCTTTATGCGTGTGATTTTGTGTGAATTGTCCAAAACACATGAGCCCCTGCTGCACTTCTGCATGGATGAAGCGGTGGTTTCTGTACACTCTACACTTCTGAGAACCAGACTTTCTTTTTGCAACTGTTCATTTTAAACATTAGGTGTATAATCTGAATTGCTTATACTTCTGATTTCTGCTTTCCATGTATCATCCTTTTTTCTAAGGGGAAAAGAGATGCTATTTTAAAGACATGAATCTCTGTCTTAATTTGTATACTCATTTCCTGAAGCATTTTCTCTTTACGCAGAAGATTTGATTTTATTTTCGGGGGGGGGGGGGNGGGGGGGGGGGGGGGGGGGGAAGGAGAAAAAAGCTCAAGATATAATGATTTCTCAATCTGTTAGCTTTCTGGATAGTCACTTTAACAAAGGCCAGTAGTTTTTCCAAACGTTTGCCTTGCATTTCCAGGCTGCAGGGGGCACTGGCGCTCTGTAGATCTACAGTACTGCAGCGCTAGAGTCAAACAGTCTATGAGTCAACAGTCCTGCAGGTTACAGACATTGTAAAAAAAACCAAAACAACAAAGCAACTCCACATAAACTATTTATAATCATTCCAGGCTTTGAAAAATTAGGTAATTGTAAAATATTTATTTTAATTTTGCAGGGGAATTAATGTTTCCTTTGCTAGTAAATAGATTTGGTTTTATGCTGCAATCATATAGTTGTAGGCACAAGAATGTTTTCTTAACTTTATAATCAAGGTCCCTTGAAGGATGATATATCTTTCTGGTGTTGCACTACTTAATATTACAGCCCTGAACAAACAATTCCCATTCCCTGTAGAAAAGAAAATTTTGTTTAGAAGCTCCAGGAAGAAGCCCATGTATTGGCTGTTGATATTAACTTGTTTACAAGTTAATCAACCAATAAAGATACTATCTGATCAGCAGACCTGTTTCAATATGAAATGCTTCTACATTTTAAGACATAACTATACATTTTGTTGGATCAGTTTGGTTGGAACACCCAACATTTAGGAACACCAAATACAAGCATTAACCCAGCATGGGCAGGTCCCCACAAAATCATGTCCCCATTCACCAGGTCCATATGTCCTTTAAGCACCTCCAGGGATGGTGACTCTACCCACTGTTCTAGGCAGCACAATGGTCATTTCAGGGAAGAAATTCTTTCTAATATCCAGCCTAAACCTCCCCTGGTATAGCTTGAGACCATTACCTGTAGTCCTGCCAGTTACTACTAGAGACAAGAGGGTGTCCTCCTCACTCCAATCTCCTTTAGGTAGTTATAAACAGTGTTAACTTGTCTCCTGAACTATACTAGGCTAAACAAACCCAGTTCCTTCCACTGCACCTCACAAGACTTGTGCTCCAGATCCTCCATGACCTTCACTGCCTTTCTGTGTTCTTGTAGTGAGGGGTCCAGAACTGAACACAATATTCAAGGTGCAGCTCCACCAGTGCTGAGTACTGCGGGACTATCACCACCCAACTTTTGCTGGCCACAATATTGCTAATACAGGCCAGAATGCCATTAGCCTTCTTGGCCACCTGTGCACACTGCTGGTTCCTATTCATGTGATGGTCCATCAGAACAGTCGGGACCTTTTCCAATATACAGATTTCCAACCTCACATGCCCAAGCCAGTAGTGTCACGTGAGGTTGTTATGACCCAAGTGCACGACCTGGCACTTGGCCTTGCTGAACCTCACACAATAAGTCTTCATTCATCGATCCAGCCTGTTCCCTAGTGCCATTTATACACAGTTTTTGAACACATCCAGAGACAGTGACTCGACCACCTTCCTGGGTAGCCTGTTCCAACACCTCTGATCACTCTGTCAGTCAATACATTTTTCTTGGTGTCCAATCTAAACCTTCCCTGGCACAACCTGAGGACCTTCAAATACCTTATAATAAATACCTCAGTCACAGAATCATAGAATCTTCAAGGTTGGAAAAGACCTTCATGATTATCAAGTCCAACCACCAGACTTCCAACTCCAAACTAATAAATCATCTCCCAAAACACCATGTCTGTTCATATTCTGAACTCTTCCAGGGATGGCACCTCCACATCCTCCCTGGGTAGCCTATTCCAAGGCTTCCCCACTCTTTCTGGGAAGAAGTTTTTCCTAAGATCTAATCTGAAACTCCCCTGGCACAACTTAATCCTGTTTCCTCTTGCCCTATCATTAGTCACTAGGGATAAGAGGTCAACACCCACTTCACTACAACCTCTCTTCAGGTAATCATAGAGAGCAATGAGGTCTCTCCTCAGCCTCATCTTCTCCAGCCCAACAGTCCCAGCTCCCTCAGCCTCTCCTTATCAAACCTGTTCTCCAGACCCCTCATCATCCCAGTTGCCCTTCTCTACCTGCTCTACAGCATCTTGGTGTCCTTCTTATACTGTGCTGCCACAAACTGCACATTTTTTAAAGACACCAGAGAGACTGAATTGCTAAATATATTTCTTTAAAAGCATTTAAATTACATCTTTCTTCTTTGTACCTTTTACACGTTGCTCCGGTGCACACCAGTATACCATGACATCCAGCTCAGCCGGCATCACAATCAATAGTATGCTCAGAAATGAAGTTGTCTAACTCTTCTCGTTCAGACACACAGAAATCACATTTATCATTTTTCTTCTAAAGCTTACACTAAGATTCTTGGCTACATCAGCTGGAAAAACCTCTTCAGAGCATTGTCCTTCCTTTGGGGTTTGGCTTGTTTACAGAAGAACTTCAAATGCTAAGTGTTTTATAAAACTATTTTCAAGAAATCTACTGCTTAGTTCCTTTTTTTCAGGCTCCCCATTTTCTTATCACAATTAACCCACAATGTCTGAGCAGTTTTAGAGGATTCTTATTTTATGATAGCTTTGATGGAGTTAATTGCATAGTAATACATCAAATTTTGACTTAGAGGTTCACAGTGTTCATCACTACAATGGACACTTCTTCTACATCAAAATAATAAGTGCTGTACCAACTTGGAAGAATGTTCAGAATGTTTTTCAGAAAGTAGAATATAATGTGCAGTGCATCTTATTGTCTATAAAACACACAAGGCTTTGTGATACTGTTGATTGCTTAACTTCTACCTTTGTTCAAGAAGAGTTTTACAAACCCACCAATACTTTATGTAATGGAAATCTCTGGTCTATTCACTAACACAATAAAGAACACTGAATAGATGCCAACAGAGAGCTGCTAGGCTGAATAAAACTGAACTTCCAAACTTTTGAAACTCTGGCTGTTACCAGTTTGAAAGTATTTCTTACGATTTCTTACAACTTCTGCATCCAATTCAAAATTGAATTTCTAAGATCACAAAAGTCAAAGAAGCAGCATTATACTGATTCAGGCTTCCAACAGGCAAATTCTTCCTTTCAATACGACTCTCATTTTCATTTGTTCTATCTAATATCATCCTTTTCACAATAGAGTCTGGTGCAATAACAAGAGCAACTACACCTCCATCATGAAGCCAGGAGCCTACAGCTTCCATTGGAAGTAACAGAAACCTGCTCCAAAGTTTAATTATTTCTGAGTAGACAGCAAACCACTTCTTTTTGTATTTCTGGATTTCTGCAATTTGAACGATGTGAAACACTAGTACTAAAGCTAAGTGTGACTGCTTAAGTCCAATAAGAGAAACATACAGGACATCTTCCTTTACTCTTGGATTATTTTAGACAATCCTTCATGTTATATAATTGGCTGTTCTGAACCACCGCTCATAATAAATTTAACACTAGGTATGTAGGGATAGATAGGACCTCTGCTATTTATTCTCATAGCAGAATACTGTCAACCATCCACACACCCATCTGCAAGTTTTATTTGGGTAGAAGAAAATTGAGGTGTTTTTTTTTTTTCCATTCTAAGAGAGCAGAAGAGCTCTTATTATTCACATACATGTCTGGCTAGAAGCACAAGTGATTATTTCAGGAAGCTGCTGAACCATACTACTCAATGTCTTCTGTCACTAGAATAATTTTTCTTAAACATTAAGGTGAAGTTTCCAAAGAGAATTGCAATGGCTGTGCACAACATATTAATAATTCCATGAAAATTATATGTGGTGAGGATTTAAGAATGTTGCAACATGGCTTTAAATTCAGCTCTTACTTTGTGAATCTGCTCCATTTTTGTAGGAATGCTGGGCTGTTCTCAACCCAACCCCTTTTTTTCCCTAGCAAGACTATTCTGTTTTCATGTTTGTAATATTAATCTGTTTTTAGGAGAAGCTCTGCTGAAATCTGAGATGAAAAAGTCACAGCTCATAAAGCTTTTAAAAATATGTTTTCCTGGTACAAATTTGTTGTCTTGGTTTTACATTTCAAGTTAATGATGTTCAAGCACAGCTGACAGAATTTCTAAAGGTGTATGAACACTTTAAGCAATTTGGCAGGAGGAATGAACACCACGGTTAACCTAGAGCTAACCAAAATATTGTGACACTATTAGAGTCACTGGAACAGCCATGTGTAATGTAAAGTAAAAAAAAAGGAGTTGTTCTCATTTGCTGAAGATAAAAATAAACACCTGAAATTTTACTCTTTCCATATCAATCAGACTACCATATAATGACAGAACATTAGGGAAAAGAAGAGACCACAAAAGAACATCTAATAAAATCTCCCTGCCAAAGCAGGATTATCTAGATCAAGTCACACAGGAACATGGCCAGGCAGGTTTTAAACATCACCAGAGAAGGAGACTGCACAACCTCCCTGGGGCAGCCCCTTCCAGTGCTCTGTCACCCTCACTGGGGAGAAGTTCCTTCTCATATTGATGTAGAACCTTCTATGTTCCAGCTTACACTCATTGCCTCTTGTCCTATCATTAGATGACACTGAGAAGAGCCAGGCTCCATCCTCCTGACACCTGATCTCTCTTATTTATAAACATTAATGAGGTCACTCCTCAGTCTCCTTTTTTCCAAGGTAAAGAGAACCAACTCCCTCAGCCTTTCCTCATAAGGCAGGTGTTCCACTTCCCTCATCATCTTCATGGCTCTATGCTGGACACCTTTCAGCAGCTCTACATCCTTCTTGAATGGAGGGGCCAGAACTGGACACAATACTCCAGGTGTGGTCTCAGCAGTGCAGAGTTGAGGGGAAGAAGAACTTCTCTCGATCTGCTAACCAACCCCCTTCTGATCCACCCCCAGGATGCCAAAAGCTGAAGGACTGCAGGATTTCTGAACTATCTTGACAACCTTCTAATTCTGATCACCCTGGACACTGCAGAAACTCCAGGTACAGAGTTTAGGATGAAATGTCCCCCAGAATTTCCAAACCACTCCGTTCTGGTTGACCGGACATTCTTTTCTCAAGATGATCCACTGGACAGACGCTTGATAGGCAGTGTCTTTCCTGTTATAAGAAGATGCTGTATGTGGATACAGTGATTTTATACACCATGAGGTTTTGAATCTACCAGTCAACATAAAGACATCAAAGCAGATAGGGAATATTTTTTTTGCTCTTTAACATATATTTCTCCTTCCTGAAGTATTCATGCAACAAATTCAGTTCTACACTATGAGCATTTAGAATTAGGCTTACCACCTTAACTGTATAGAAAGAATCAACTCATGAGCAATGGATAAGTATTTTGTGTTAAAAGATGCTTTATGAATTCCATGAATAAATTTAGGAATCATATAGAGTGAGAAACACCAGTAACCAATTCTGTGACTTGATGATTCTATATTATATAACTGCACTAAAATAGATGAAAAAGTGTGATATGAGGGCAAAATAGAATTTCTCCAGCATTGGGATCTTTTCGTTAGCACATGAAACAAATATGTTATAAATTAATGAAACACGTGTGAACAGTAGTAGAAAAACATCTACTGGATCTACTGGAGACCACCTCTGTAAGAGAGGGATTTTGGAGTTCTTATGGACAACTAAGTTCTCCGTGGAACAACAATGTGCTCTTGTGGCCAAGAAGGCCTAGGGAATCATGGAATGGATCCCTAGGGAATCATGGAATGGATCAAGAAGAGTGTATCCAGGAGATCAAGGGAGGTAACTTCTCCCTCTCTACTCTGCCCTAGTGAGATCACATGTGGAACATCGTGTCCAGTTCTGGGCTCCCTGGTTCAGGAGGGACAGAGATCTGATTGAGAGGGTCCAATGGAGGGGTAAAAGTATGATTAGGGGACTGGAGCACTTGCCTTATGAGGAGATTGAGAGGTCTGGGACTTTTCAGCTTGGAGGGGAGAAGGCTGTAAGAGGATGTAATCACTGTCTATACATGAGCATGAGAGCTGGGTGTCAAGAAGAAAGAGACAATCTCTTTTCACTTGCTCCCTGTAATAGGACAAGGGGCAATGGGTGTCAGTTGGAGCAGAGGAAGTTCCACTTCAATATGAGAAAAAAATATTTACTGTAAGGGTTACAGAGCATTGGAATAGGCTGCCCAGGGAGGTTGTGGAGTCTCCTTCTCCAGAGACTTTTAAGACTCATCTGGATGCATTTCTGTTTCACCTGCCTTAGGTTTTATGACACTGCTTGAGCAGGAGGGTTGGATTTGATGAGCCCTGGAGGTCCTTTCCAACCCCTAATGATATGTGTATCTCTGTGTGTAACAATTTCATTTAAAAAACCCCAGTTTTATTCATTAAAAAAATCCTGTGTAACTGTGTCAATGCTTTTCAAAATAATTAATTGAGATATTATCATTATTATTAGCAGTAACATACTGCTTCAGACTTATGCACTGGCCTGTATACCTTGACATATGTATTTGCTAATGGCTCCTTGATAAAAGTTGAAGAGAAAATGTGTGGCTTCCTTTAAGTCCTTATTGCCTCATCACTGCATTATTGTGTGCAGACACCCTAGCAAACAGTGACTGCCAGCTACTTCTGGTGATAGAATGAAGAAAAAATTCCACTACTGGTATAATGCATAGACCTAAAGTTGTGGAAAGGTAAATAAGGTAAAAATAAACAACATACATTAATATCATTAATATTTTAGAAACAGTTGCCCCAAGAAAGTAAATGTTTCACAGTACACTGATGAGAGGCAATCCTTACCAGAAATGGGGAAATACAATATATTCAAACATGCATTATCTCACCTGCAAACACTAGAAACACAGATTTGTCTAATTTAACAGCAAATTAAAATCTTGAAAAAAAATCAGCTGAAAAACCAGAATGGACAGAATGCTGCTTATTAGCTCTTGTCTATGAGTGCAAATTATCATTTGCATCCATTAGGAAGAAGCCTCTCAGGAAAACAGCATTTTTCTATGTCCTAGAAGGACTTTTTTTAAAGGGACAAATCATGGCTTGGATATAAATATGTACATGCATATATATTTGCTTTCTAAATGTAGGTGTTAGAACTGTTGAATTCAGCTCATGCAGTGAACCCTTACAGCAATATTCATTCAGCAGTCCTAGCTCCCAGGCACTGAAACAGAAGTGAGCTGAAGTAAACATCAGCTTTTAATACAGAGACTCAAAGCATCATTTATATCTGTCATCTGAACTCCACCTGAAAGTGATAGTCACTTGTCCTGCAAATCAATTGCAGTAACATTTTCTAAAATGCCCACAGGAGATTTATATTGCATTAATGCATCATGAGCATCTCAGTGGCTTCAGAAGAAGGAAAAAAATACATTCCTGTCTTAACAGGTCTCATCAGAAATCTGTTGCTTCCACGTGTCCTTTGTACTAGTGTTGCCAATTATATAATCTCTTTCAACATGATCTGTACGTCCATAGCTCTGAGACAGGAATAGTTTAAGTGGGATCTTAAACTGAGAGGATTTACCCTGATCTAGGGTGGGGTGTCCCTGCCCATGGCATGGGAGTTGGAACTGGATGATCCTGTTGTCCCTTAGAACCCTGACTGACTGTATGGCTTGGTCTAGATGATCCTGCTGTGGCAGGGGGATTGGACTCGATCTTTCGAGGTGCCTTCCAATCCCTAATGATTCTATGATTCTAAGTGGACAGTCTCCCACCATTCTAGAAAACTACCTACTGGATGCTGACCGTTACCAATGGATATGGTTCTACTATAACCTCTCCTGAATGCAACAGTTACACAGCTCAGTGGAATTCTATGGTTGCAAATTTGCTCTTAAAGAGTCAAGCTTCAATTCATTCTCCTGTCCATAGCAGCATTCCGCCGTTTCCTACTCCACCTTGGGTACTTCGTGTGGCAGGAAGCTGTGATAAGCCCTCAGTGCAATACATCTCTCCTGGCTGTTCTCACCTCCCCATGGGATCATATGTTATACCTGTGACGTCTAGGCTTCAGTGGTGATGCATGTGATTAGCAGAGGATAACTTTCCAGACTGGAAGAGCTAAAGCTAAATGCTTGAAACCTCAGGGCTTCTGAGCATACTAAGAAACCTTGCATCTCTCAGAATGACCAGGATTATTGCAGGGTTTAAGGTCTTTGATCTTATCCAACTGTGCAGTGCTCTATCAATCACTTTCTTGACTTCAAGCAGAATTTATCACCTGATTTCAAAAGTGACACGAAAGGCAAAGTCCATTTTTCTGCCATTTCTCATTTAGTTTTACCAAGTGAAAATCGTTCTTTCTTCTTTGCAGTGTCTGATATCTGCATTATGAAATACAAATAACATTCTCACCCTATATATTTAGGGCTTTTTAAATAGCAGATAGTCAATTCTGTGTGCTAGTCACATTCATGTTATGGCTTTACTTTTTACACACTTAAGTTTCAGTAAGATTGAAGCAGTAACATGAATTGCATTAAGCTCTGAGATAACCTACAGAGAATGTATAATATCTCATGAAAAATACTGACTTATGCTGAAGTAGTGATGCTAAGTAGTTTTAAAGAAGTGAATGAACTGTATGTAAAATTTGGTTTTGAAAGCTCTCTATATTTCTTGCACAAATTAGCTTTTCTTTCTAAGTGCAAACAGATCCAGTTTTAAAAAAAATATGGTTTTAATTATTTAAATGAATAATGGTAATTACAGATTTTTAAAAAGAAAAACAATTTGAGGGAATTTCAATAATAAGCTTATAATTTGTTCACCAGCTCATACCCTTCAAGAAGTGCCTGCATGTCTCCTTTTGGCTGACCTACTCCTCAATAATGATTCTAGGAGCTAAGTAGAAATTCCAGCAGACTAAGAGAATGGCACTGAAGTGTGGTTAAATATCAATGTCAGGGATATTAAAAAAGATTAGATGTCTATAAACAGCTTGTGATAGATAGGAGATCAATTAATTAAATTAAAGAAAAATGACAACAGAATGACTGGAAATACTTGGTGCCACTGGATGATAAATACAAGTATGCAGCTGAACTTCTTTGTTCTACAACATTGTAGAGCCAGGCAGCTCCAGCTGTAGCAACAGTGCATCAACAGAAACATGAGAGTTCTGTAAATACAATACAAGCACAGTAGGCTTCCTGGTGTTCACCAGCTACTTGTATTTGCAACATGTAAAATTAACTATTGGCCTATTTAAGCAATTTTCTTCAATCACTTTCTCATACCATACTGCAAAAACAGAACCGCAGCTGGGCTTCCCACATGTTTTCTGGGAAGCAGAATTTATATATAAGCCCTGAAGACCAACAAGATTTCTGTGGGTTATAACTAAAGTGAAAAGTAGGGAATGATGCAAGGTACTACATGTGGGTAGATATGAAATTTGTGTGTCACATGGCGGAGAAAGAGCAAGGGGAATGCCTACCAGGCTTCCCTGCCCTCCACTGATATGGGACAATCATGCTACCAAGGGAAATCCAGACTAAATTCCATATCCCAGCTTTTCACAGGCAGCAGTAGCTGTGATTTGGACCAGGATGGAGGAAGCTCTGTGTGGACTGCATGGGGCTGGACACCTGCAGCCTTCTGGAACATGCAGGGAGGTAAAAGGGACCTGTTCTCTGGGATAAAGGATTGAGGAGACCCAACATCTTTCCAACATAACAGGTTGGACTTGATGATCTATGAGGTCTCTTCCAACCTTGGTAATACTGTGATACTATTTCCACCGTTAATCAGTGCAAACCCTGACGTCATTTCACTCACCCAAACATTCACAAATATACAGTCATTGCAAGAAGTAGCCCTGGAGAGTACTGACTCAGCTTGAATTTAAATAGAGATACCTTTAATATCTACATCATAAATCAATCATTAGTATCTATAGCACAGAATCACAGAATTGTTCAGGCTGGAAAAGACCCTTGAGATCACAGAGTCCAAACAATAACCCTACTCTACCAAGTTCACCACTAGACCAAATCTCTAAACACCACAGCTAAACAATCTTCAAACACATTCAGGGATGGTGACTCCATCTCTTCCCTGGGCAGCCTGTTTCAGCCTGATCACTCCTTCATTGAAAAAATGTTTCCTAATGTCCAGTCTAACTCTCCTCTGGGGCAGCCTGAGGTCATTCCCTCTGTATCTGCCGTATTTCTATGCCAATTGACTAATTATGAATAGAACAGATAAAATGGCATTTCTACATTAAACACATTTTAAAAAGAACAGAGGAACATCTGCTAACAATCCACCTTCTTGTCTGTATCCGTGTATGTGTTATAGACACACACTGGACAAATAACACCCTCATTGGTGTTTTTTTGTCTAGAAGGCTGTTTGCTTCCTATTATTCAATACATAAGCTGAAAAAAAGGGTATAAAAAAGACCAAGAATGTAGAGACCTATGTCAGAGAAACTATTGTTTAACAGAGAGTACCATACTGACTTTTGTAAGTTATCCTTTTTTTATACAGTGGTTTAGAAAAAGAGAGCTCTGCCTTGCTTAGGATTTGGGATGCTAAAGCTCTAAAGCCTATGTGAAATGCAGAATAAACTTCTAATCTAGTAACCAGAGGAGACACCTGAAACAATTTAAGGTTTTTTTCCAGTGCTTATTTAATTTATATAATATAAACAGTCCTTGAAGTCAACTTCATTAAGCTAATATCTGAATCAAAGGCATGAAGTAGTTTCCTGACTTACTTTCACCTCCATGAATCTTTGTCTGTGGAGAGGAATAGTCCCAAAGAAAAGGGTAGGAGACCCTATTTTGGAGGAGAGGGCAGTTTGGGACAGGAAAATATGCTATGCAGAAAGGCAAGAATGGAGCCATCACTTCTTTTTTTGCCATGCTTTGTCAGACAAACGACATTTTATGCAGGATTTACATCCACATCTGCTGGTAAAACGCACTTCCAAACAAAAAGCCCAGGGGAACTCAGAGGATGCAAAGATATAAGGTCTTGTCATGTCTGGAAAGGAACGTGACACCAAACTGCTGTGCTAAATAAAAATGGTGGCAGGTCTGTGCAGGTGTAACAAGTTGACATTTATGATCACAGCGTGTTTTGCTGGACTTGAGGCAGATTGTTGAAGAAATCCTGGGCTCTGTGTCTACACTCCTTTCCTAACTGCAAGCATGATGTGTGTGAGTTCATTAAGGGGGTAGTGGTAGATATGAGTGCAGCACCCAGATCTCATGGATCTTGAATTGATGATCTTGTCAGTTGCCACTAGCTAGTACACTGTTTAAACAAGCATATGAACATCAATTATTCTTTTGGGTTTAGGGGAAAAAATATTAAATATACATAAAAGTCTTACACAAAATTTTCCAGGTATCTAGAACATACATTCTATGACTATAATCATACTCTATTCTGAAAGACTTAATGATCTACAAATGAAATTCACCTCTGTGTTACTTTTCCACTTTTTCATATTCATAGATTTATATGTGTTTTGACAAGTTTGTAACACAGCCTAAGGAGCATGGCCATGAGCAGAAAGCACAGTTTATTGTTGGTTCCTGCATAGTGTAAGACTAAGTTTGCAGAGACACCAGGAACCACAGAGACAAAGGAGAACACCTCCGACCAGAAGTGTCCTGACAGAAGAGCCAGCAGTAATGAAAGAGTCCACAACAAAAGGAAAACCCATCCAAATCTATCATAGAAAATGTCCATTAAACTTACAATCCAAGTCATTAGCCGAGTTAGGTCCATTTTCTGCAGCAGTCTGTCTGCAGAGAGGGAGAAGGAGAGTTCTATCGAGAGAGACAGCACAACTCTTATTTTTCCAAGGGGACTCTGCAAGTAGCCTTCATCTTATACTGTGGTGCTGCTTCAACAATTTCCCCCTGAAGCAGACACCTCTTGCCACCCAATCCGGTTTCTCTGTCTCTGCCTCTGGGAAAGCAAGCCAGGAAAGTATTTTCCTCTGCACTCCCCCACAAGAATCTGGACATTGGCAACTTCTCACAGGAAAAAGGAATCATCCATGTGTCAACCTCAGTTCTCAGCACTTCCATATGCCAGAAGAGAACCTCAGCCTACAGCAGTGTCTCTGGATGGCCTTTTACTTCAATCAATACATGACCCACAGCAATGTGATGTGCAAAAATGAAACCAAGTGGGGTTTCTTTTTGATGCATTCAGAAAGAATGCTTTGCTGCATCTTTTACAATCTCATAGAGAGTAGGTATAGCAACTAGTCATCAATATTTGTTAGAAGAGTAAGCTCTGCTTCCCACTTCTGCATTTGCTTGCAGACTCTAAATAAGCTGTCAAGTTTAATTGAACTACTTTGCAAAAGACATCTTCCATAGAGACAAAGATTCTGAGTCATCAAAGAAAATGAAATATCTCTATATATTTTCTTCTGTGATTGTTGTTGAAATGATCTAAAGTACTCATCCTATGTTACAAAGAAAGCAAAATCAAAATAAAGAGTTTCTTCTGATTTGAAAAGCCACGGAGAGCAATTTACCTGCAACTGTCAACATTATTTCTTCCCACAGCATTAGAGAAGTTGAAAGGTCCCACATTATTGATTTCTGTCACTTGTATACAACCCGTGAAATTGTAGAGAGGTCCAGGTATCTACAAAGGAGAAAATGAACACAGTTATTTTGATTGTTGTCATGGTGATCAATTTTAAAAATAATTAAGCTTCTACAAAAGATTTGTAATATAATTTAACCCCACTTCTGAAGAACGATACTGCTCTCTGTTCTTTCTCAGGAGAACCCTCCTGGTCTTAATTTTTAAAAAAATCAGCAAAAAGTGGACTTCTCTAACTTTAATCAGGTATTTATTTTTTATAGGTGAGCACAGATCATGGGGAATGTTTAAATAAAGCAGCTTTGAAAAGGTTACTTTTATGTTTATTCCTTCCCTGCTTGAAAGATATATAGTACCATTAATCATGTTTCAAAGGTACCCAAGAACCTACTTAAAACGGGAATAACTGTAGAGGCACTGAAAAACACAGAACAGAATATTTCTCACCACTAAAACACACAACACGACACATTGACAAGTGTTATAACATGTAAAGGAACTACCCCAAAATTATTAATTTCAGCTATGAGGGTTCACATTGGATCTCAGGAAAAACTTACTCCCAGAAGGAGTGGGGAGACCTTGGAACAGGCTGCCCAGGGATGGGGTGGAGGCACCGTCCTTGGAGGGGTTCAAGAAACAGGCAGACATGGTGTTTCAGGAGATAGCTTAATGGTCAGAGTTGTAGGGCAGATGGACTTGATGATCTTGAAGGTCTTTTCCAACCTTAAAGATTCTATGATTCTATGGACTGTGCCACTGGGCTGGGACAAGATCCTGGTCACACCGGATCACGTGTGCCTGTCTCCGAGGCCACTTACGAGGTAAGACTCTGTAATTCATAAAATACATTTCATGCCAAAATAGAAAAGAGTACTGCTAGGGCTGTCCATGAGGATGAAAGTCCTTGACATATTTGAATGAGGCCCTGGGAGACTACTCAGCAAGAAAAGACAGTAATATGGAAGAAGATGTGACCTGAAGCACTTAAAAAACGCTGACCATAAACCTGTAGGAAGAGGACTAAGTATTGACTTGGTCCTTTATGCATTCCTAAAAATGATCATTCAGTCAGGTTTAGATACCCACAAGTTTAGAAAGAGAACATCATTGTGGTCACTGTTTCACACAGGAGCACTTTTTAAGAAGGGACATTCAAAGGAACACTCAAAAAGGTAAAGGAAATATAGATGACTGCTTAAACCAAGTTTCATGTAAAATGCAAATAAAAGTCTAGAAGAAAAAGACTTTAGATCCCCTCAAAACCTGGAATGTTTAAATAGCAAGGTGACAATGTTTGTAATGGTTAAAGAGACATCCTTTACAATTTAAGGTCATGTCCAATGAAGGAAAAGAAGAAGTTTATAGATCTTGGCAGTAAAAACCCATTAACACAAGCCAGGTAAAGAAGAAGAAAGAGATAGTGAAGGACAGTTTGCTAAAAGCATAACGGTGAGCATTAAATGCTTTTTAAAACCCAACAGCAGCAGTAAACCTGCTAGAAATTCTGTAGGGCAAACAGACCATCAAAGTATAAAAGCAGTGTTCAAAGAGATAAGACTCCAACAGGAAATGTAAATCAACTCAGCAGATCAAATTTTAATGCAGACAAGCTCTGGGAGGTTCACATGTCAGATCCCCTTTCTTGTATGGATGCAGAACAGATCTGTCTCAGACTGAACATCACTGTTAAATGCTTCAGGAGAAAATAATTAAATAAACAGTAGCAAAAACCAGAAAGGCCAAATAGTGCTTTCTCAGAAGTCCTGAAGGAAATTACTGTGGTCATCACTTAAAATGGCTTCTAACCCCATAGGGATGTGGGGTTTTTGGGGGTGTTTTGCTTGCTTATTTGTATTGGATTTGGTTAGTTTGGGGGGATTTTGATTACTATAATTTACAAAAGGGGAAAAAGACTAGGGGATGCAAGGGTACCCCTCAAACTTTGGAGCTGCAAGTGCCAGTTCAATTCCAGACATTAAAGAACAGAATTAACGGCTCTGTAGATGAACATAATGTATGGGGGAGCAGTTGAGGTGGTGTCTGGAAAGGGAAATAGTAACTCGTAGGAGAAACACTGAATATTTCAAAAAGATGCCTTGGCACTTAGCCTTTGCTTTCCAAAAGGCTTTTAACAAGTTTCTGTGCTGGAATATTCACAAGTAACTTGATCATCCTGAGAAAACAAGGAATTCTTTCAACAAATAAAGAGAATTCTTAAAATAGAAGCAGGAGATTGGGGAATAAATAACGAGTTATCTATGGAGAATCCCTAGAAATTCCCTCAGCAGTCTGCATTAGGGTCTGTGCTCTTCAGTATATTCAGAAGAGGCTCAGTGTTCCTGGTGTTACTCAAGACAGAAAAAGCCCAAAACTCTGAGAAGAGGATTTCACAATATGGAAATAGTTCACCAAAATGAACTCAAAAATGGTGAGGTATGAAATGGTGGTGATGAATGTGAGAGTTTCTGATTAGATAGAATGGGAAAGTTGACTGAGGAAAAACCACTCTCAAGGAGAGACAGAAAAGAACAATGTGCAAACAGTTCTCTCAGTTTCTCTCAATACAGGGTGAAAAGGACATGAATTTACACAAATCCATGAGGAAATGAAAGCAAGTTAAAGGATGTACTCTCCATACAAGTCAAAATTAAGCTGTGAAGTCTGATATACAATCCTGTAGATAGTATATGCCTCAATGGAGTAAAAGCCTTGTTAAATTAATGGGAAGTCTTCTTTATCTCTTCTTACCATTAAAGCTCAAAAAAAGGATAGCCTCTATCCTGTATATTTGCCTTATTTCTTACCAATCAGTAAATCACTTGGCATGTTGTGATGACTTCTTGCTCTGTTCAGAGCCTTGAGACAATATCAGCTGACCTTTTATTTAAAGGTAAAACAGATCTTGAAACATTATAAATAGATCTTAGAAGTCTGTTCAATTAAAACACACAGCACTGAATTACAGGATGGCAAACATTTCATAGATTTCTGATGTGCTAGATGAGGTCATTAAACCTCCCATCTCCTCTCTCTGTGCAGGAAAAAAGGCCCCTCATCTAGTCTTTTTCAAAAGTTCAGTGACTTTGGTGTCAAATATGTGAAGTGTTGCAGGTGTATGCAGCTGCTTCTGGGGTCAGAGGAAAATTTCCTTCCTGTCATCACTTCTGCAAGATGGTTGAGAGTTGCATTCAAACATTGAATAAGCAGCCTGCTCCTCACAAGATTGCCCCATAATAAACAAAAGGAACTGGCCTTCCAACTCATGAGGCTGGCTAGAGACTCATCCAGCCTGGCCTTAAACACCTCCAAGGATGGGGCCTCAACTACCTCCCTGGGCAACCCATTCCAGGCTCTCACTACTCTCACAGTGAAGAACTTCCTCCTCACATCCACTCTAAATCTACCCATCTCCAGCTTTGCTCCACTCCCTCTAGTCCTGTCGCTACCTGACATCCTAAAAAGCATCTCCCCAGCTTTTTTGTAGGCCCCCTTCAGATACTGGAAGGCCACAATAAGGTCACCTCAGAGTCTCCTCTTCTCCAGACTCAACAACCCCAACTCACTCAGTCTGTCCTTATAGGAGAGCTGCTCCAGCCCTCTGATCATCCTCGTGGCCCTCCTCTGCACTCGCTCCAGCACGTCCACATCCCTCTTGTAATAAGGGCTCCAGAACTGGACGCAGTGCTCCAGGTGGGGTCTCACCAGAGTGGAGTAGAGGGGGAGAATCACCTTCCTTGACCTGCTGGCCACACTTCTCCTGATGCAGCCCAGGATCCGGTTTGCTTTCTGAGCCACAAATGCACGGTGCTGGCTCCTGTCGAGCTTTTCATCCACAAGCACCCCCAAGTCCCTCTCTCCAGGGCTACTCTGCAGCCAGTCACTGTCCAGCCTGTATTTGTGCTTAGGATTGCCTCGAACCAGATGCAGGACCTTACACTTGGTCTTGTTGAACCCCATCAGGTTGGCTTGTGTCCATTTTGCAGCCTGTCCAGGTCCCTCTGGGTGGCATCCCTGCCCTCCAGTGTGTCTGCTGCACCACACAGCTTGGTGTCATCAGCAAACTTGCTGAGGGTGCACTCAGTGCCTCTGTCCACATCACTGACAAATATGTTAAACAAGACTGGTCCCAGGACTGATCGGTGATGGACTCCTCTTGTCACTGGCCTCCATCGATCACCCTTCTCTGGGTGCAGCCATGAAGCCAGTTCTTTACCCATCTAGTGGTCCACCCATCAAAGCCATGTTCCACACCTTGAGACCAGAATGTGGTGCAGGACAGTGTCAAAGGCTTTCCTTACGTCCAGGTAAATGACATCAGTCGCCCGCCCCTCATCCATTAATGTTGTGACCTGTTCATAGAAGGCCACCAGGTTTGTCAGGCAGGATTTGCCCTTGGTGAAGCCATGCTGATTTTACCCAATCACCTCTTCACTATTCTCCTGTCTCAGTAGTGCCTCCAGGAGGATCCGCTCCATGATCTCACCAGGCACAGAGGTGAGACTGACTGGCCTGTAGTTTCCTGGCTCCTTCCTACCCTTTTTGAAAATACAAATTATGTTTCCCTTTTTCCAGTCAGTGGGGACTTCACCAGACTGCCATGATTTTTGGAATATAATAGAGAGGGGTTTGGCAACCTCATCTGCCAGTTCTCTCAGTACCCTTAGGTGTATCTCGTCGGGTCCCATGGACTTGAGCACTTCCACGTTCTTCAGGGGATCACACACTAGATCTGCACTTATGATGGGCACTTCTTCCTTGCAGTCCCTGCCATTATTTTTGATGACTCCAGGAGTGTGGCCAGAGGCCTTTGCAGTGAAGACCGAGGTAAAGAAGTCATTGAGAACCTCAGCCTTTTCCATGTCACTTGTGACCACCTCACCTGTTTCCTTTCTGAGGGGGCCCATATGAATTTTATCATCCACACACCTGTAGCAATCCTTGGTGTGCCCTTTGACCTCCCTGGCTAGGTCAAATTCAAACTGTGCCTTGGCTTTCCTAACCAGATCTCTAGCTGATCGGGCAGCTTCCTTCTATACCCCCCATTCACTCCCTGTACAGTTTCTTTTTGTGTGACAGCGTGTCCAGGAGCTCCTTGCTCAGCCAGGCAGGCCTCCTAGCATTCTTCCCTGCTTTCCTTTTTGTTGGTGTACATTGCTCCTGGACACAGAGGAGGTGATCCTTGAGTACTGACCAGCTGTCCTGGGCCCCTCTTTCTTTAATAGGAAAGGCTTAAGGGCAGTGAAGACTTTAAAACAGATATACAGCTACTGTGGGACACTGTGGGTAGCTGTCTAAGGAAGCATTTAAAGTCAGCACGTTCACATGTGGGACAGGGAAGATATCGTTCCATGAGAAAAAGTTATTTAGAGGGTTGTACTGAGGCTTCCTGGAGCCTAGTTAAAACCAAACCTCTCATTCAAGCACTGAATGTGAACATTGCCATCCTTCAAGTTATGCCTTGGATATTAAGAGAAAAATGTCATGAAGGCTGGCACAGACTATTGATGCGACTTGGGACAATAGGAGACCTTGTCTCTTCTTTTTTTGCCAGTCACTTTGGCAAGTACATCAGTGTGATGGACTGCCAAGCATTACACTCAGCGGTCTGCTTTGGCTGCTATCATCGTGACAAATGAAGACAGGCTGAGGGAACTGGGGCTGTTCAGCACGGAGAAGAGAAGGTTTCAAGAGGACCTTATAGCAGCCATCCAGTGCTCAAAGGGGACCTACAGGAAAGCTGGAGTGGGAACCTTTCATGAAGGACCCTAGTGACAGGACAAGTGGGAATGGCTTCAAACTAAGAGGGCAAATTTAGATTAGATTTTAGGAAGTTATTCCTCCCTGTGAGGGTGCTGAAACACTGGAACAGGTTACCCAGGGAGGTTGTGGTTGCTCCATCCCTGGAAATGTTCAAGGCCAGGTTGGACAGGGCTCTGGGCAACCTGGTCTGGTATCTCTGTCCATGGCAGAGGGCTCGGAATTTTATAACCTCTGAGGTCGCTTACAACCTAATCCATTCTATGGTTGTTGCAACTACACCATATATGTTTTTCAACAAAGCCTCTCATTCTTAGGACTGTCAAATGAAACAAACCAAACACTAAGAAACAGAAGGAACTAATAATGCAAAGCTCAGATGCAATACAGCCTCACTATTTCTGACAGCTACTGTGCCTAGTTAAGTCCACTCTAGTTAAGCTGGTATAGGAAAAATTCACCACGGCAAGCTATGATCCATTTTGCACGCCATACATTTATCTGCACATTCCCCACGAACTATTATTAATAAATTGTTTTCTTCCCCAAAACATTTAGATCCTAATAATTTTCTTGCACTGGTATGTGAATATGTGAAGGCAATGCATTCCTCTAAAGCAGTATGTTCTGTAATTACAGATACATCACTCCTCTAAAGCAATGCCTTCTGTAATTACAGACGCATCATAAACACCTTGCTCAAACCACTACTTACCTTTGGACTGCTAATATATCTATATAAAAATTAGCATCTCCTTAGTGATATTTGGGAATAAGGGTTATTGATACAAATAGCTAAAAGTAAGTACTTCTTATTCTACTGGTTTTGGGAATGGGATACTTTACGTAGAACGCTCTATTCTATTTAGAATACTTTTTTGTGAATGTAAGAACGTAGAATTCAGATTTCATCATGTTTCCTCCCATTTAGAAAACCACATTAATCTGCTGACAAACCATAATACTTAAACTACATGGAAATGCCAGGGTCACTGCAACATCAGACATTTAATTTCATACAAGTTGCTATTCAGAAACTATGCAGATATGTTTGACATAGAATAACCAAGCTCTTTAAATGCCCTTTATACTTGACAAAGATGAGTACAGATACCTACCTGCTGGGAAAAGTTCACACATATATGCCAAACCATTTATTAACATCCTTTACTGACTAGTTCAAATTAGAGCTGCTCTAAGGCAGGATTGACCTAGAATTGAGTTTCTAGCTTTCATCCTCATGTCATCTCACTACAGAGAAATAAATAATTTAATGTGAGTTTGTTTTATGACCGCAGCATTTATAAAAAACCCACAAAACCTCTGCAAAAGAAAATAGAGGATGGTATAATCTTTCCTTGCTGATCTCTGCTCAACATAAATTTTATACATGTTAAAAATTTGTCATTGTAGATGTGACAGTGTGCAATGATACATCATTCAGTGAACTTCTGTATCCTTGCAATTCCAGTGAAATGTTTGATTTTACAGTTAGCTTTTAGAATTCTGCTGAAGAACCTAAAGATTTTTAAGTTGCCATGTTGTAAGTCAAAACAACATGGTCCATGTACAGATATTTGCATACTCTAAGAAAATCTATAATCATATATTTACTAAAAACATGACGAACATTTTCAAAATTAGTGCATGAGTCCAAGATAAAAAGCAACCCTGAGACAACAGTTTCTCCACTCCCGTTCTGGTTCTTGCTAGACCTGATGGAGAGGGACCAGGCAGTACTGGTTGACAACTGGCTGAACAGGAGCCAGCAGGGTGCCCAGGTGGCCCGGAAGGCCAATGGCATCCTGGTCTGTACAGGAAATCGTGTGGCCAACAGGACTAGGAATGTAATTCTCCCCTTGTACTGGGCACTGGTGAGACCTCACCTTGAGCCTTGGAGGCAGTTCTGGGCCCCTCACTTCAAGACGGAGATTGAGGTGCTGGAGCAGGTCCAGAGGAACGACGAGACTGGGGAAGGGACTGGAGGGAAGGTCTGATGAGGAGAGGCTGAGGGAACTGCAGTGTTTAGCCTGGGGGAAGCTCTGGGAGGACCTTCTCCCTCTCTACAACTCCCTGAAGGGAGGTTGTAGTCAGGTGGGTGTTGGGGTCTTCTCCCAAGCAACTAGCAACAGGATGACAGGCCAGGGCCTGAAGCTGTACCAGGGGAGGGTTAGGTTGGATGTTAGGAAGCCCTTCCTCATGGAAAGGGTGATAGAATCAGACACTGCCCAAGGCAGTGTTGAAGTCCTGTTCTTTGGAGCTATTTAAGGACAGCCTGGCTGTGTCTCTTAGTGCCCTGGTCTAGCTAATTGTGGTGATGTTAGGTCATGGGCTGGGCTGGATGATCTTAGAGGTTTTTTTCCATCCTTTGTAATTCTGTGATGCTCTAATGAACTCTTGCATTAAGGAAGTTCTACACTCAGCTCTGTATTTCCTTCAGATTGGCCAGAAGCAATAAAACTGACTAATCATCTCAGTTTTAACCTATTTGAAACCTACTTCAACTACCTTCAATATCAAACCCATGAGGAAAATAAAGAAAAAATCCCAAAAGACTATTTTTATAAACAAATCCTAAATTTCAGGAGGGGTGTGTGTTGTTGTTTTTCCTCCTAAAAGAATAGTTTGTTCCTTAAGAAATGTTATTTTACAACCCATGTCCCTGGGTTAGGTACTGAATTAAATAGAGCACAACATAACTACGCACACTGCCAAATTAGCACCAAGGCAGGCAACGTGCTTAATCCAACAGCGCGTTATTCTCCCTTTTAATTCCACTTAGTGAGCACTCAACAACCCCAGTTCTCTCACCCTTTGCTCATATGAGCAATGTCCAGGCCCTTCATCATCCTTGCAGCCTTCCATTGGACTCTATCCAGTAGTTCCCCATCTTTCTTGAACTAAGGAACATAGAACTGGACACAGTTCTGCAGATGGGATCTCACCAGAGCAGCGTGCAGGGTGACAAGAACCTCCCTTGACCTACTGGACAAGTTTTCCTGATGCACCCCAGGAAACTGTTGGCTCTCTTGGCCACAAGGGACTACTGTTTTTCCATGGAGAACTTACTGTTCATTAGGACTCCAAGCTCCTACTCCTTGGAGCTGCTTTCCAATAGGATAATTCCTAATTTGTACTAATGTCTGTGGTTGTTCCTTCACAGGTGCAGGACTCCACACTTGTCTTTACTGAACCTCATGAGGTTGCCCTTTGCCCAGCTCTCCAGTCTGTCCAGATCTCACTGGACAGCAGCACAGCCTTCTGGTGTGTCAGCCACCCCTTCCAGTTTTGTATCATCAACAAACTTGCTGAGAGGACACTCTCTCAGCTCATCCAGGTCATTGATGAAGATATTGAAAAAAAATGGACCAAGAGCTGATTCCTGGGGAACACCATGGCCACAGGCCTCCAGCTGGACTCTGCACCACTGATCGCAACACTCTGAGCACTGCTGTTGAGCCACTTCTCGATCCACCTCACAGTCCAATCATCTAACCCACATGTTTTGAGTTTTTCTACAAGGATGTTAGGCAGACAGAATCAAAAAGCCTTGCAGAAGTCAAACTATAGGACATCCACTGTTCTCCCTTCATCCAGTTTAGTCACACCATTGTAGGAGGTTATCAGATGAGTCAAACACAATTTCCTCTTAGTAAATCCATGCTGGCTACTCCTACTAAACTTCTCTTTCATGAGCTTAGAGATTTAAACCACTGAAGAGTGCGACAGGTGCTGACATAGTTACTTACCTTTGCTTCTTCTTGCCTTCAAAAAGCATATAATTAATACTAATAAGATAGGAAATTAATTTTATGTTAATATTTCCCAGAGTTCCGTTTTATTAAATGTTTCCTCCTCCTCTATTCCTTTATTTCAACTAGATGAAAGAGCACCAAACAAGAGCTGCATTTCCATGGTTTCATGTATAACAACGGCCATTCCTCTGCCTCGCTCTTGGTTTCATGATGCATGCCAAAAATAAAAAACATCATGTTTCCCTTTTAATACTGATTCTTTCTTTATATTACAACAGCTTAGTTGGCTTCCACCTTTAGGAATGCACGTCCTCTTAGCTTGCCAAATGTGCTATCTGACTGTTTTTGAGGCTCAGCTATTCACTGCCTGCCCAGCAGCTATGTTCAGGTATTTAGTGAAGTGAAGCCATTAAGCAAACAGCACTCAAGGGCTTATTTTTCAGAGAACAAGAATGGCACCCATTCAGTACAGTTTGCTGTAAGAACTTCCTCTGCCACAACACCTGCTGTTGAGAAAAGAAATGAAACAACAGTGAAATGTCAAAGCTGCCAAGATGCACAAAGTCTGTTTATTATTACTGAAATAATCAAAACTTTACCTTGAAGGTCAATGAAAATGGAAGATCTGTGTACTGAGAATGAATATATAGAAAGATCACTCGGTTTTAGAGGACATCACACAACCACAAGGCTACATTAGAAAGTTTGATTTTGATAGAGCCTCTATTCCTTACTAAAATAATGTGGTTTAATTCATCAAAAATACAGCCTAAAAAGATGATTATACCTTATATAGAGAGTTTGATAAATGACAAGGATGCTACAGAAACACTAGTGACCCAGATCAACGTTGAAAGAAGCAAACAGCAACCATCACAAATTAAACAGAGCCTAGACAACATAACCCTACCTCTTCAATGAAGATTTGCTCTTAAGGAAGGAAAAAACCACAAAAAGAGAGGAATTAAAGAACAGAAAACATCAAAAGATGGGAGGTATGAAATTTCCCTAATTAAAATGTCTGGCAGTCACCATTCAGCAGTACCAGAGGGTACTTGAATTATGAAGAACACACGCAAACACAGACACATGATCACATAACAATATGAGCTGGAAGAAGAAAGCATAGAGATGAAATAAAACTTCCATACTGTATTTGCATCTGTTTTAAGTCAGTGCTTTGTTCCCTTAGGAATAAGATTTACCATGGTAAAAAGCACAATTTGATTTATTTCCGCGAGAAACCACAGACCACTCTGTGGTTCATGAAAAACACTCTGGAGAACAATCCAAGAGGCAACAGACAGAGCAGAGAAGTAGCAGCCTACAGCTTAAGCACCTGGGCTCAGAGACAGCAGAGAAAACTAGGATCAAAAACATATGCAAACTCACTAAACTTCAGAAGTGGAAGCGAGAGACTAAAAAATCCACCTGCAAAAACATGGCTGGATTGAGTTGATCCATTTCTCTTATGTTCTGTCTGACATCATACTAAATGTCTTTATTAAAGAGGGTAAACATTCTAAAAAATCTGAGATGCTTCTCAGTTTGAAGATGTTTCCTCTCTGGTTAAAGAGAATCCCACGCCCAGGAATTTAATCCCTTTGGATAAAGAAACTACCATGCCCAGGTAGTTTCCTTTAATGTGGCTCAATTCAGAAGGCCATCAACTTTGATATTATCTATGCAGTTCTGTTTTAGGATTTCAGGAGGAAACCCCATACTTCAGCATGCTATTTGCAAACAAAAGTGAAGCCCCTGACAAGGGATGCGAGAAGGTGTCTCACACACACACACACACACACAGGTAAGCCAGTCTCACACACACACACTTACATTTCCAGGTAAGCCAGACAACTTGGGGACATGGAATGTTACTGGTCACACAGGGTGGAATATGCTCATTCCAAATGTCTATAACAGCCCTGAATTTTGCACACTGAATAGGAAGAAGACCTAAATGGTTAATGTTGCTAAGAGAAACGGGTCTGGTAAAGAATGAAGGCATCAAATAGACATTGAACATTGTCTCCCAGGACAATTCTCACATCAGCCCACACATCAAGTGAAGGCATCAAGAAGATGTCTTGCCAAAAATGATGATTTTCTGAATCCTTTTCCCCAAGACTGAGGTAAGATTGTTTTACTTGTCATTTCCTAGACTTTCACAGTATCACAGTATCATCAAGGTTGGAAGAGACCTCATAGATCATCAAGTCCAACCTGTCACCACAGACCTCTTGCCCTTCTCCATAATAGTGATATTTGGCCTCTTTCAGTCTTCAGCAAGCTCTTCTAATTGCCATGACCATTCAAAGATAAGTAACAATGAACACATGATGACACCCAACAGCTTCCTCAGCATTCATGGGTGATACCTGCATGACCATTTTGCTTACGTGTTCACTAACCTGGTCCTTCTCCAATAAATGGTAGGTATGCCTCACTCCAGACGTGGGATGCCTGAAGGCTGGTTTTATGGAATACCTCGTCTTCCTGTATGTCATCTGCACATTCTGCACTGTTTCCCCTAAAGTGGAACCAGTCAATGCCTACAATGGACATGTTCTTCTAGGTGAGATGTGATTCACTGGTATTGGTAAAAAACCATACATCTTAGGAAATGATTACAAAGCTACAGCTGGCACAAAGCTGTATGGAGCACTGGAACGGGCTCTGCCCAGGGTGGTTGTGGAGTCTCCCTCACTGGAGATATTCAAGACCCACCTGGATAAGTTCCTGTGTGACTTGGTCTAGGTGATCCTGCTGTTACAGGTGGATTGGACTAGATGATCTTTCGGGGTCCCTTCCAATCCGTAGTGATTCTATGATTCTATGAATGGGAGTCAAAGCTGAGTTCCTACAAGACATATGAAGTAGAAGAGCCTTTCAGCTCAGTATAGTGTGTGATGGTTGCAGATATTCTCGTATTTCATGTGTTGACTAATAGGAGGAAAAAAAGCTTCTGCAGATCCTCTAGAGGTACTGCAACAGGAAAACCTGGTGTTGCACAAAACCAGACAACTCATACTGTCTGCCTTTTGATAAATACCTTCACAGTGCTGTATGAATTCATCTGAGTATTCCCACCAGCTGCTTCTAGAAACTGAATGATATTTTCCTTTTAATTTCTCCTTTATTTCCTGAATTACCCTCTACAGGAAATATTATTCAAACAAATGTTTTTTTCCACACTTCACAGAAATCTGAACTCAAACATCTAATTAAATTCTCCAAATGCAGAGATTACTTGCATCTCCTTTTTCCATATGTTTTTCCTTTACAATCATAGAATCATAGAATCATCATGGCTGGAAAGGACCTCCAGGGTCATCGATTCCAACCTTTCCTCCTAGTGTCTAATCTCTAGACCATATCCCTAAGCGCTGCATCCACTCGTTCCTTAAACACCTCCAGGGATGGTGACACCACCACCTCCCTGGGCAACCTATTCCAGTATCTAATCACCCTCTCAGTAAAGAATTTCCTTCTAACATCCAATCTAAACCTCCCCTGACACAACTTGAGGCCATTTCCCCTCGTTCTATCATCACTAATTTGATGTGGAAGATAACTGAGGAAAGATCTGATTTCTCACCATTTGAGAAATCATTTCTTACCATTCTTGTCTGTGTAGAGTGAAGAATACTCTCTGCTTTCCAGTTTGTGATGAATTTTGTGATGTTTGATGGTTTTTATGTAAGATGTTAATAATAATGGTGGTTGAAAAATAACCCCTGGGATACTGTGATGGAAGAGCAAACATTGTGTTAGGAGTAGGCTGCACCAGAAAAAAAGGAAGCAATATAAAGAAATAGATCACAGAATTATGAGGCTGGAAAAAACCTTTAAGATCATCAAGTCCAGCCTGTGATAAACAAGTAGATGAATATATGCAAAATAGCACAAATCCTTTTGCACTGAAATTTGATGCAGAAAGAGAAATATTGTATTAGAGATACATCACCTAACCAAGATGATGACAGTGATGCAAGTCAGAAAGTGTAAGGAAGAGAACACACTGGTACGGAGTTTAATTACTCCCAAGAAATTGTGACAAGGTAAGACTGTGAAGTACGTTTTTAGATGCAGTAAATAAGAGTTTCTTGCAACCATTATAGAAACTACAAGAGAAATAACTCTTGGTTTTGTATGAAGCTAGCCATAGAATTTAAAGAAATAACAATTTAAAGAAATAATTTAAAAATACATAAAAAATCACAACTATAATGTGCTTGGTGTTCTTCTGGAAGAAGAGCACATTTAAAAAACATCAGCAAAAGAAGTGTAACTGCAGCAAGACATGGTTAGTAAGGATTAAAAAAAGTGGAGCCGCTAACAGGTAAAATATAAGTTAAAGAAAAAGAGTTCTATGCAATTTAGAAAAATCTGTACACTCCAGTGAGGGGGGGATCAAGAAAAACTTCTGCAAAAGAAGGATCTTGAGTGGCAAAATAACAGAAAAAAACCGAGATTGTTAGCTGACATCTTTCAGATCAAAATAAGGGTGATGAGTAGAAAGAGAGCATACCTGGTAAAATTAAATTATATCATTTATTTAGGCATTTATTTCATAGAATTAGTTTATGATTCTGTGTGACTACATTAATATAACAGCCCAGGTTGGAAAAGACCTCCTAAGATCATTAGGTCCAACATTTCATGGGAAAGGGAGTATAGGTGACATTGTGTAGCACCCTACTCGATCACTGATTACAAACCTCCAGTAATGAGGGGCATCCATGGGGGTTGTTTCATCAGCAAACATTTCTAAATCATGAAAAGAGGCTTGGAATTAATAGAATCATACTATCACATACATGTGATACTGTGACTGCCAAGATCATCAAGTCCAACCATCAAGCTGACACCACCAAGGCCACCAGACCATGTTTTCTAGGGCCACATCTCCAGGGATGGTGACTCCACCTCCTCCCTAGGTAGCCTGTACCTACCCCTGTCCACTCTGGCAGTGTAGACATTTTTCCTAATGTCTAATCTAAACCTTCCCTGGTACGACTTGAGGCTGCTTCCTCTTGTCCTATCGCTAGTGACTTGGGAGAAGAGACCAACCCTCACCTCTCCACTGCTTCCTCAACCACTTTTCGTCATAAACAACAAGGAAACTTTTCATTTAAATCACATCTGGTACCATAATGCAGGAAAATGTCTCTCACAACACTAGTTTTTCCATAGAGGACAACAAAATGCTGAAACAATTGAAGGAAATTATCTTTCTTCATAGGCAATTTTCTAAAAGTTGTAATGAAGAATGAAAGTGGCCAAAACATGAAACAACAACAAAGAATCTGTGTGAAATTTTGTAAGAGGAAGTTATAGTTTCCCAATTATTAGAATTTCTTGAACACACTAATGGTCCTATACAAGCAGGTCATCAAACATTAACTTCCAAAGAATTCAACATTATTCCCCACAACAAATTATGCAGAAGAGTCAAAACGTTATCTCCTTGCAGAAGACTGAAGAATTATCTCTTTGAGACACAGGACCCCTTGTTTCATGAAAATGATTAATCATAGAAGACAACAGCATGTAGCCCATGAATACTCAATGTAAAGATGAATGAGCAGTAGGACAGCAGTCAACAAAAGATGAACGACATGTAGCAAGTGCATTTCTGGCGATGTGACCAAGACCTATTTAATCTCTTTCTGAATATTTATATAAATGCACAGAAACAAATAACAGCTTGGGGAGAAGAAGCAGAGCTCTTAATGAGAATAAGCAGATGATACAAAGACACGTCTAGAGCAAAACCTACAGAGGACACTAAAAAGCAACTGTTAGTTATCAGGATCTAAGGTGGGCGTGAGTTTCAAGAAGACATTGCACATCTCTTCAGAGATGTGTTTCAAACCAGCAAACACCTACAAAAAGCCTTCCTGGATATACAGTAATCACAAATATGACAACAGAGAGGATGAAGATGGCTTTATGTGTAAGGAAAGTCAAATTAAAAGGAAGTGACATATATCCAAGGACAAATATTTTCAGCCTTTGTTTGAGGTACTGGAATTGATGCAGATAGGAACAGCTCAGTTTCCACAATCACACAGAACGTTACGGGTTGGAAGGGACCTTGAAACATTATCTAGGTACAACCCCTGTACCAGAGCAGGATGTTGGAAAGAAGAGACAACACTGTTTACTCTCATTTTATCTGTCACAGCAGAACCACAAATTCAAGAGTAAGCACTTCTATTCCACTGTACCTTGAGTGGAGACTGATGCTAGACAACCAGCTCCTACTTATTCTTTTCTGAGCAACAGCCTGAGCTCAGGGAGCAGGTGATGCTTATGAAATACCCTTTGAACAACTGCTGAGCAGAATTATGATCTAATGATCTAATTAAAAAAACAACATTGGTCTATAGGTCTCATTGTATATGCTGACAAAACCAAATTTAAAAACAATGGAAATAGTTTCTTTTAAACTTTAGAGGACTTTACAAACAGATCTGTCAATGTAACTGGAAATGGATACGTCCAAATTCTGTCAAAATATAATGTTTTTACAAATCATATGTTGTATTTGGTTTAGCTGGGATGGAGTTGATCCTCCCCGGGACATCTTCCCCGTGCTGTGTTTGTGGTAATAGCTGGAGGGATGTTGATAACACACCAATGCTCACATTTCAAGCTACCCCCTGTTGTTATAGAATCATAGCAAACATTTGCAGCCATATAGCAACCAAGAATAAATGTGAAAGATTGGATGTCCTTCACTTTTACAGGAATGTTCCTAGGCTGAACATTGCAGCCCAAGGGGCATCACCTGGGTCAGGACTGAAACTTACACACATCTGATGTCAGGAAGATATTACAGCATTGCATAAATATGTGGTGTTCAAAGGGGCAGCAAACAACAAGATAAGAGGTCATGGTTTGAATCAGGAAAAGGGTAGATTGCAGCTGGACATGAGGAAAAAGTTCTTCCATCTGAGAATGGTGGATCCCTGGAACAGGCTGTCTAGAGAGATGGTGGAATCCCCATCCCTGGAGACATTCAAGGACAGGCTGGATGGGTCTCTGGGCAATCTGTTCTAGTTAGAGATGTCCCTGCTTGTTGTTTAGAGGGGTTGGACTAGATAACTTTTGGAGGTCTCTTCCAACTGAACACATTCTATGATTCTATATCATGCTATTATAAATTACTATGTAAAAGTTACTGTCAGAGGCTTATTCTGTAGCTTTACCAGGTGAATGCCAGACAACCAAACCTGACTGCTGTGCACAGAGTGTATTAAATTCTCCTCCTGCTTTCCAGTGCTCAGGTAATGGATCATGAAATAACTAGGCATTTACAGAGAGATTGCTGTTGCTTCAGTCTGTGGAAGCACAGCAGCTGTAACATACCCCAGACTGATTTCACATCGTTCCAAATGAAGGCTGTGGTTCCATGCTTTGGTTCCATGCTTTCTAACATCCATTTCACATTGTCTATTTTTTCACTTAATGCCACTGAATTCAATGGATCAGTAATGAGAGAACATAATTATGTTCATTTTAACAATCATTTATTAAAATGTTTAAAGCACTTTTACCTATATATAGTAATACATAAGAATATTCTGAGACTAACTGAGCAATTTTGCAGCACCACATGATTTTGGTATCTTTTTCCAGAAGAAAATGATATGTTTTCTTATGCATGCACAGCATATTACACATCCATGCATTTAAAATATACACCCCTGCAAAAAGCTTCACACAGATATGGATCACTCAATAATCCATTGCCATTTCCCCACCAGCAATATGGGGATGCCAGTGCCCACATAGGTAATCTGCATACTTCCTACTTCTAAATAAAGACAAATCCTAAGATTGTTCTGGTACAGAAGTTTCTTTTCCCTGTGACATTTTATTCCTTGAAGAAAAAAAAAGTCAAATTATAGAGCACTTTTTATATTAAAAAGGAATATGAGGATATAATGTCATTTCATATTCTCAGTACTAAAATACTATTAAATCTAGAAATATAAACTATCAGAGCAATTATAGCAGCACAAAGAACACTTTTACTGCAATCAGCTGTTGCTATAGGCATGTGAAATGATCTTTAATTTCCCTTTGAGTTTACCAGTCTCTGCAGAGAAACAAGCTACTGTAAACAATTAATGACACAAAAGCAAGTATGAAATTCATTACTTGGAAACATCAGATTCTAGAAATGATACAATTTTAACTTAAAAAAGTCTTGTTTTTTCCTATATGTATTTTGGTTTCTACTGCCTTGTTGTTGATTTTCAAGTCTTAGAGAGGAGTTATCAAAACCAGCTTTAAGAACCCAATGTTTTACAAAGATGAAGATGTTTAACTGTTTGTCTGTTTTTGCCATTCATTCTTTAACCAAGAAAGAGGATAAGACTTACAAATAAGTAACCAGCGCTATCACAGAATTTAATGGGTTGTTTTTCTGCTGTGCAGAGACAGCAGGACAAGATGTCTGCCAGCCAGCTATTTATAGTTGAGTTTTCCTCCTGCCTGTTCAGCTCTGCCTTCCTACACTGTTGGCTGAATTCTCTAAGCTTTGCAAGGTGAGTTTACAGGAAGCCATAAAACCAGTCTCTTGCTGTGTAAAAAAAATTCCAGTGCTTGAAGTTGGATGAATTTGTCTGAGGATTTTCAGCACATATCTGCTATCTCTGCTATCTCATTTTCTACCCACTTCTTCACACCCTTCAGCATTCATACCCAGGCAAATAATTTTTCTCTTTGGTCCATGTGTTCATAGCATCAGAAAAATGGAGGTGTGTGCGAGGGAGTGGAAGAGATGAGGTATTATGGACTGACCACAGACTTCCATCTACCTGTGCGGCTTGACAGGAGGAAACAGAGGAGTTAGGAGAGACACTGAGTCTGGGGAAAAAAAAAGGCAAGGGATAGATATCCATTGGCCTCCCTTCTTCTACAGAGGCAGTCTTCTTCCATCCACATAATGGAAAGTAATTGTACTGCTCAGGCAGTCTCCCCTTGGTAAATCTATGCTGGTTGTTCCCAAGGACTTCCAACAGAATGATAGAATACATTGGTTTGGAAGAGACATCCAAGGAACATCTAGTCCAACCCCCATACAACAAGCAGGCATATAACTCACTAGAACATATCGTACCCAAAGCCCCATCCAGCCTGACCTTGAATGTCTCCAGGGATGAGAACTCCACCACCTAAGGAACTTGCTTTTCCTTTTGTTTCTACAATTATCTTGGGAACTAAATTGTCCTATTGGCCTGCCCAGGTCATGGTTATCCAGATCTCTGTCCTTCACAGAATGTTAGGGGTTGCAAGAAATCTCAAAAGATCATCTAGTCCAATACCCCCTACCACTGCAGGGTCACTGAGGTCAAGTCACACAGGAACATATCCAAGCGGGTGTTAAACAGCTCCAGAGAATGAAACTCTACAACCTCCCTGGGCAGCCTGTTCCAGGGCTCTATCACCCTCACTGTGAAAAAGTTTCTTGTATTTATGTGAAACCTTCTATGTTGCAGCTTATATACATTGCCCCTTGTTCTATCATTGTATGCCACTGAGCAGAGCCTGGCTTCGTCCTCCTGACATCCACTCTTTCTGTATTTATAAACATTAACGAGGTCACCCCTCAGTCTCTCTTTTTTCCAAGCTAAAGAGACCCAGCTCCCTCAGCTTTTCCTCATCAGGGAAAAGCTGTTCCACTCCTTTCATCAACTTTGTGGCTCTGTGCTGGACTCTCTCCAGCAGTTCTGTGTCCTTCTTGAACTGAGGGGACCAGAACTGGACACAATATTCCAGATGTGTTCTCACCAGGGCAGAGTAGAGGGGGAAACATGATACCACTTGTGTATTTTTCTAGCCATCACAGACCTCCTCTTTCAGAGGTGGTAGGAAGTGGCCTTGTCATAACATTAGCCAGTAGTGCATGTTTGTATGCACCCTGTCTGTACCCACAATGCTTTGTACATTTAGTTTAAGTAGTCTATAACTTTATCTTGCTCAGCTCTTGTTAGTGTTTCTGTCCACCAAACACTGCCACTAGGCACTGAGATCTGGGAGGTTCTGATTAGCAAAGAAATCTATTGGGTATTACAACAATTCTTCCCCAGATGTCACAGGTGGTCCTTTAAATAAAGCAGTAGCTTGAGGAAAAGGGTGTAACCTATTCTCCTGAAGTGCCTCCCCCAGCTGTCACAGCAACTAGGAAAAATCAGTAGAGGGTGACTAGGAAGAAAATTCAAACTTCAGTTGATAGCATGCTGAGGCTGTTCTTATTCAGGGAAGTGGAAATGTGCATCATTGGTGCTTATCAAGCCTTGCAGTCCAGAACTATTAGGGTTATTGCTGCTTCTATTCAAAACCTGTACAGCAGGGTACAGCAGCCTGATAGATGAAGATTTCCCTGCCCTTTGCAGGGGGGTTGGACTAGATGACCTTTGGAGGTCTCTTTCAACCCAAGCCATTCTATGATTTTCTGACTCTATAATAGGGAGAATGTCAATCAGGTTCAGAACAGGCTCAAAGAGCTTCAGTGAGCCCATACAGAGAAAGAGTAACTTCTATTAGTAACTCCTAAGAGACCCTATAGTTTTCTAACCAACCTTTAAATAAGACTGAAACAGTTTTCGTCCTTAGAGAAAAAGGCTACCTCTTATAGTACCCTTCATACAGATTGGCATTAAAGATCAAAAGGAAAAGTAGTCAAGATAGGGAGGTTATTCCACTCTTGATTTTGGAAAAGAAAGTTTCAAGTTGCAGAGACTGAAAGGTAGAGAATAATTGATGCACCTTTCCTTACATGTTGAGGGCACTGTGACCCTAACCAATACCAAATGAGAAATATAGAAACAAGAAATAAATTTGTGGAAAAACACATGGGCACTTGACAGCTGATTAGGAAGATTAAGTATAGGAAGTCCTTAGAGAACACAGTATTTTACCTGGAGGGCTTCACAGATAATTTGAAACCTCACTTGTGAAGAAGAGGAGAGGAGCGCAGACTTGAACTAAATAGTGCTCCACAAGCCTATTCCAGTAATATGGAAGTCCAGCATCCACAGTTTCTGGCACAGACTGCTTGAAGTTCCTGGGAGACAGGCACTGAAGCAGTCTAGGGTTTGAAGTCATTGACTTCTGTAACTTCCGTGATACTGGAAGGCTGGAGAGCCAACAGCAAAGTGAACTACTACAGTGAGTGAACGAGCTCATCTAAAACAAGACAATGTGCTATTAGGCAGATACTGCAGACATTACAAGGGTCACTATCAGATTTTACTCCAACCATGATCAGAGCATTTGCAAGAAAGAGCTGAGACTCAGCTGGAGCAGAAATCTCCCTTGAAGCAAACTGTAGGGTGATGGTCAGAAAAGAACCTTTTTTTCCTTGGGGGATGATGCCAGTTTTATGACAGAAGCCTGAGTACCTGGGTCAAAGCCAATAAGAAAGAAAATTCCTGGGGTGGTTTCCTACTGTGATTGAAAAGATCATGTGAAGAGAGCTTGGACAGCCAGTTCTCTGTTTCCTGACAAAAAGGAAAAGACAGCCTTTTTAGACCATATGTGGCTCATAGTAAATAGATTTTGATGAAAAAGCCAAGGAAAACCAAGCTTGTCTAAAGATACAAAGAAGTACAAATTAAACAAAATGAGATACCAAGATGAAAATGAACATCAACATTACAAAGAAGGAAAGAAAATGAAGTGAAAGAAAAAGCTGAGGTAGTCTCAGAAAGAAAGCATTAAGCTGCAAAAAGCTTTATGGGAAACCAAAGAGGCAACTGAGAGTAAAGCATATATTTTTACCTTTTGGAGGAGATAATATGTGAATATATGATTTCCAAGTACTAGTAGAAGTTACGTTTCACCAGTTGAGCACCTGCACACGTCCTACATCAAATATCTCATCTAAATAACAAACATGGGTAGCAATACTTCTCCTTATAGTCCTGCATTTAGAATAATTTATTGGATTGAAACACCCTTAAAGAAAGAAAGAGCATCTTTACAGGGCATTCAAAACATATAGAGACAAAATGTTTAAGCAGCAGATTACCCTTAAACCATTGTGTTTCATCACTGTTTTACCTAAGGTAAGCCTAGTGCTCTTGATTTTATTTTACCTGTAGCTAGTGAGGAGCTACTTACGATCTCTAATTTTTTCCTCACATACACATCATTATATATAAACCTCAAGCAAATTCCTCCTTTAACTGCTTCTAAATACACCTCAAGCAAATTCCTTCTTTAACTGCTTCTAAATACACTCTAAGGACAGTACACTTTGTGTCCAGTTCTGAGTCTCTCAGGTCAAGGCACAGCTGACAGATAAGTTTGAAAGGGTACAAGCAGAAGTAGAAAGACTAAGGAGCATTAGGGAGGCCGAAATAAACGGATGGAATCAGGCTATGCAGTCAGGGCGATAGCCAAATAAGAGCCAGAATCAAGGGGCCCCTGTATCCTGTACCTCTCAGATGGGAGACAGAAGCCTAAGTAGAAAGGGTGAGAGGAGGCAAGCGCAAGGCTGTGGCAGAAAACAAGCAAAACCTCTTGCATGTCTCACCTCCCCAGGTGCCACTGAGAAATAGATATGAGCTCCTCCTGAAAGACATTCAGTCTAATAGGGATATAGATGATAGGCAACATATTTTGGAGGTCTTATCACAATCTGATAACTCCTATGGGTCTTCCAGTAACAGGACAACCTCTTCCACAAAGAAGAAAAGTGTAGTAGATATCAGAGACTCACTCCTGAAGGGAACTGAGGGCCCAATATGCAGAGTTGACCCTCATAACAGGGAATTCTGCAGTCTACCTGGAGCCCAAATCAGAGATATCACTAGGATGCTCCCTAACTTGGTGAAACCAACTATTACCCGCTACTGATCTTCCAGACAGGTGGGGAAGAAGCTGCATTCTGTAGCCTGAAGGGAATGAAGAAAGATTTCAAGGTCTTAGGACAGTTGGTGAAAGAGTCTGGGGTACAAATTATATTCTTTTAATGACTACCTTTTTGGGGCGATGACATAGGCTGGATTAGAAGGATTCAGTCCATAAATACCTGGTTACGAGACTGGTGCTACAGGCAGGGTTTTGGGTTCTTTGATAACAGCTGGTCTTATAAACCAGCAGACCTGATAGTTACACATGGGAAAGATTTATCTAAGAAGGGAAAGACGATTCTGGGTAGGGATTGGCAGGGCTTATTCAGAGAGCTTTAAACTAGATTTGAAGGCGGGTGGGATTGTTGCTGGGTGGTGTTATGTTTGAAAATTACCAAAATTTTCAGCTGTATAGAATTGTGCTTTCATGATGAAAAATGTGCATTTTGCTTTAAGAGAATTCTTCCGGTGACCTGTCATGTAAGGGGCAGGCAAAAGGTTACACTATAGGAGAGGGCTGACTGATCAGCCCAGTCCCTTTTTTGCCTCTGGGAGCTTTCCTCCAGCATGTAGACACAGGGCTCTATCTCCCCACTTCTGGAGCATGTGTGGGGTGGGGATGGGACAGGATGTGGCGAGACATGCAGCTCCATCCCCTGCCAGAGGCAGCAGCTGCCTCTTGGGCCCCTTTCTGCTTGAGGCAGGTGGGCTAAGAACTGAGCACCAACCCGGCCTGGCCCAGCCCAGCCTAGCCCCAGTCTCCGAGTTGGAACAGTGCGCCCCAGTGCTGGGACAGTATGCCAGCAGAGATTTCTGGGCCATGTCAATGGAAAGCCCTTCCTCTGCTCACCTTCTGAGGCAGCCAGAACCATCAAGTTTCCTCCCAACATGGAGTAATCCAAAACTGCATCCAGTGACCCATGGTGAGCTGAAAAATACTCCCCTTTCCCCGTAACCAAAGTGAGAGGAGGGGAGGGAGGGAGGGAGAAAGAGAGAGAAATAGAGAGAGAACCAGCAAGGGAACAGAACTATCTCAGCTGCGTTTGCTGCAAGGAGGAAGCCCTTGCTCATGCAGACAAGGGGTTGTCACCATTTTGTGCTCATCATGATGCCATTGCCATTTTTAGCCACTGATCAGGAGGAGAAGAAACTGTCATTTCTGCCCCAGGAAAAACTGGGAATGTTTGTGTACTGGGGAGAGAAGAAACCTCGGTAGAGGCATTTGAGAATTTCTTTGTGTTTAGCTGAACTGGTTGTTCTAAAAGAAGCCAAAGGACTAGAGAATCCTTAAACTTTTGGCAAGAAAACAGGGTTATTTTTAAAAGGCCTGTATCCTGTATTGAGGGATGCAGGTCAGGCTCTGAGGAACCTGACTGTCCGATCACAGGAAGCCAGCAGAGACCCTCTTTCACTATGTAACCTAGTTATACTTTCACATTTTCATAGGACTAGCACCAGCTACCAACTTTAATCATATTTGGTCCTTAACTCCACTTACTCAAGGCAAACATAAGATCATAACTTCAGTCCAGAATGTTGCTTCTGTTAACTTACCAAAGCCCCACGCATTGGAAAAACTCCGTAAGGGGCCATATAAATCCCTTAGGCATAACTCTCAAAAAGCTGAGAGGATTTTCTCTGTTTCATTTTTTCCTGTATATTTCATTTCTTTAGTAACATAAAAATAAATAATAACAAAATAAATACCTGTTTCACTGCATAACGATGAGGCAAACCACCAACAAATATGGATCCTGTTTCAAGCCAGTAAGTACTAGAGGAGAAATTCCTATGTATACTCCTCTTTCCAGGTGTAGCCAGGACAGACATTTCTGCTTCGCACGACACCACACTTTGCCTGTGCAAATTTAAACACACATTTTACCACCACAAGTAGCTTATATTACTGTCTATCTGGTATTAATTAAGCTTTTACTAAACCAATGAGTAAATAAAATCAAGTGAATAGCTGTATATTGAGGACTACAACAAAAAAAGAAGCTGTTTAACAAGCTATAAGTTGGCAAGGTTTGAATTTCCTTTGAAGTGAGGCCAAATTGTAAATTTGAGCATTGTAATTGCTAAAAGTACCCAAGCACGTAATAACAGCCAAATAAAAGAGCTAGACAACTGTTAACAATAACAAGAAGGCTTTGCAATTCAAAAAAACCCCATCAACTGATCTCAAATGTTTTAAATATCTCTCATTTTTATCACTGAAAGGTAAGGCATAAAAGCAATTCAACATAAACTGCATTTTAGAGCACAGATGTACTATATTCTGTGATATTTATGATCAAAATAATATTTTCTAAATCTGAAGGCAACTACTTTAGACACTGAAACTTGCACATTGCCTTTTCACTCCCACTGTTCGCACACCCAGAAGTTGTTCACCATAAACAGAAGGTGCAGAGTAAACAACTTGGTTTTCTTAATTTCTTTTAATGACACAAAGCTCATCTATAATCCAATAACCTACTGGTAGAAAAGGCTTTGTCTTCATGAAAGAAAGTACAGTGAAGAAATATCAGAGCTAAACAGATATTTTATACAGGAATTTTTTTCAGTCTGTCCTCTGTGCACACTAAACAAATCAATCAGCTTTATCTTCAGAAGTATTTGAGTCCCTTCATAATATGGGTAGCTGTTGTGATTTAACTCAAAGCTGGCAACTAAGCACAGCCATTCACTCACTCGCCCGTGCAGAGGAAGGGGGGAAAGGACTGGGGGAAAGAAAAACAGTAAAACTTGGGTGTGAGGTTGAGCAGTTGAACAGGACAGAAGAGTTATGATAGCAACAAGAGATACATACAAATAAACGATGCACAACACAGACACTCACCACCCACTGACTAACACCCAGCCAAGCCCCCGAGCTCTGGTCCTGGTCAACATCCCTAAGCCCACTCCCCACCCCAGTTTAAGTACTCAGCATGATATTCTGTGGTATGGAACACCCCTTTGGCTAATTCGAGTCAGCTGTCCTGGCCATGACCCCTCCCAGCTTCCTGCCCACCTGCTCATTGGCTAGACCAACTAAAACTTCAGTGTGTTACCAGCATCATTACACTGAACTCAAAGGACAACCCTATACCAGTTAGTAGAAAGTAAATTCAGTCTGTCCCAGCTGAAACCAGGACATCTTACCACAAAAAAAATCAATGTGAAAATACAAAAACCCAACTTTTAAAAGCAAGGAGCCTGTAGGTTAGTTATGATGCTGTAAGTAAAGTATAAATTGAGTTTATCTTTCATAATGCAAAATTAGCTTCTGAACCTTTGTTACAGAAAAAGCATTGCAAGGTTTTGTAGTTTCTGTCAGGTGTTTAGCAGATCGAGAGAGGTTCTCCTCCCCCTCTACTCTGCCATGGTGAGAGCTCATCTGGAATATTGTGTTCAGTTCTAGACCCCTCAGTTCAAGAAGGACACAGAACTATTAAGAGTCCAGTGCAGACCCACAAAGATGATGAAGGGTGTGGAACATCTCCCTGGTGAGGAAAGGCTGAGGGAGCTGGGTCTCGAGCTTGGAAAAAAGGAGACTGAGCGGTGACCTCAATAATGTTTATAAAGATGGAAAGGGTAGACATCAGGAGGATGGAGCCAGGCTCTGCTCAGTTGCATCCAATGACAGGACAAGGGTCAATGGGTTTGAGCTGGAATGTAGGTGGTTCCACATAAATATCATAAGGAATTTCTTTCCAGTGAGGGTGACAGAGCGCTGGAACAGGATGCCCAGGGGAGTTGTGGAGTCTCTGTCTCTGGAGATGTTTAAAACCTGCCTGGCCATGTTCTTGTGTGACTTGATCTAGGTGATTTTGCTGTGGCAGGGGGATTGGACTAGATGATCTTTTGAGGTCCCTTTCAATCACTACATTTTATGATTCTGTGGTTAAGGTTTTGTCACACACTATTTGATAAAGTCTTCTATAATTTTTAATTGAGAGGATGGAGATAACAGCAGCACTGGCAAACAAGTCTTTGTTTTCTCTGTTTTCCAATTCTGGAATACTTTCAGAAAATATGCAAACATGGTATTAGCCCTTTAACAGCCAGGACTAAAATGTTTTCGTAAGCAAATTGAGCTGTCCATCCTATGGTAAGAAATTTCAGACAGTCATGAATGTAAAATTTTATTTTGTTGTGGAAATCAGCATTAAAAGAGGAAACTGTTCTGGTTCTGGGGCCAAGGGAAGAACCCTCACAGGGCAGATTCTTTTTAATAGGAAAATTTTTAGAATGAGAGAGATCAGGTGACTGGACTAAAATGCAATAACTTCATTGAGGGAAAATAAGAGGGATAATGAGAGGAAAGAGGGTACAAGAGTAGAATGAACTAATGTACAAAGAAACAATAAACCTGAGCTCATGCTGGATAGCTGTCAGGCCGGTGGCAGCAGCGAAGTGCCAAAGGAGGGTGGGGAGGGAACACACATGCTGGGTGTGAAGAGGTGCAGCCCTGGAACGACTGGGGACAGTAGGAAGGTTGCAGTCCCAGAGTGGAGCTCAGAGGGAGCACAAGGCACTTAGGCAAACAGGGCTGAGAGGGCAAAACGCACAGCTGAAATGGAAACACACAGACAGAAATGGCAACACACAGACAGAAATGGCATCCATGCATCCTTTTCTCTCCCCCTTTCTTCTTCTTAGAACACCCTTTGTGCTCCTGTGTCATGCACAGCACCTGTGTTCCCTCAAAACCTTCCCCCAGCAACCTCCTCACTCACCCACTGGTGTTGCTGCTAAATCACTGTGGGTGGAACAAAAGGGCAAAAATAGGAGGGAAATACATGACCTAAGCATTGATCAATGCTAACCCAACACAAGAACTAAATTGGGGCTTTAATTCTGTGGACTAAGCATACATTTCTTAAAGGATGAGTTCAGGAGAATTATTTTGCTTTCAACTCAGTTTTTATAGGTTTTTTTATGCTTTATAGCTAACAAGAATGGGGGGAAAAGAGGAGAAAGTTGTAGCCAGAACTACATTCACGGAAAGACACGTTTTCCTAGCAGGTCTTGTAGATGGTGTGCAATAGTTGCATGTCTGTCAAAGCACGAACACAAGGTCCTGCAGTGCATCATGTTCATTGTTTTCTTGTGAAGAAAGCTTGCTGAGAGTGTAACTCAGAGATGCATTCTCAGTAGCTGTGGTTGCAAAAAACAAGCTTGGTTTTTTTCCTAAGGCTTGAACCCAATATAACCAGTATTGGTTATATTCATTCTACAGCAGAAAGCTGTGGTGAGCATTCTAAGGAAAAAAATACGGATTTTTAAGGATCTAAAATATCTTATTTTTCTGTTAAAAGGATATAATATTTAAGAATAAGAGCATAATAATAGGATAACAGTCCTTATTAACTTATTTTAAATTAATCTTGCTTTAATGCTACATAATTCTTAAGATTGAAGCACAAGAGGGTCAGGAGGGGAACTGACTAATTGTATTCAATTTCTGTAATTAAAAGATGTGCTAAATGAAGAAAAGCTGGGAAAAGACCTTCTGTTCTTTAAAAATTACTAGTTATCCTAAAAAGTTTGGATGCTAAGTCTCTAACTGGTTACGTGACCATGGATATACTTTTATTACACAAGCACCCTATTAACAAATGATAGTTAGTGGACATTTGTCACCCTGTCCTTAATGATAAGTAGGTAGAAATGTGTCTGTGTGCCTATATAAATAGAGTTTGTAATTAACTCCCAGAACTTTTTGTCATAAAATGAGGAAAAGCAATTCAATAGCATGAGCTGCCTTTGCCCCAAGCTTGTTAGAATGTCAGCAACGCATCTTTGATTGTGCTTGATTGAATCTAGCAGGGTCTGCCCACATTAAAATAATCACCTAAAAACCATTACTGTTTAGTATTTGCTGGTACAATCATTGGGTCACACATGCACTCTATGAAACTTCCATCAGGCTTTTAAAGGACTTTTTGTACAATCAGCACATTGGGTGCTTGAAAGGTCAAGTAAGAAGACAGAGCTTTTTGCATCATTATAAATGTGGAAATGCACGCAGCAGCTCTTCAGCACTTTTGCTGGATAAGTTACCAGCAAAATAGTGCCTCAGTCCAACTCTGCAGGAATAGTTCACAGATTCCTCGTTTGTACTCACAGAAATGCAATGATTAAATTCTAGCCTATTAATAATAACCTGAAGGTGAGTTCTGTCTAAACAGAATTAAATCCATTGCCAGTGCCTCACAGATTGAAAGAACGGAAAGGTCAGATAATGATTTGATAACTGTTGGTATAATAGAACCTAAACAGGGCAATGTCTGAATGAAATACAAATCTTTTTACATAATGTCCTCGCTTGCTGACATTTGTCAGTGATGACTGAATGAGAATGACATACTGGGGATTATCAAAAAATGGTAAAAAGATAATAAGGCAAATGCAGGGAGAGGAGGAGGGAAAGGGGAATGTCTCGATAAAGTATTGTTTCAGTCATGCTGTGCAGCCCTGCTGGGAATAAAGCTTCTCTAATCTGGTTTTCCTGATAAGAAAGTGAAATCTCTTAATCTAGAGAAAAGATTGAAACTTTCACCCATCTGCAGCAATTTCAGCTAGAAGGTGATCATGCTAAACAAAAATAAGCAATGCACCGATCACCCTTGAACTACGTAGGATGTTGTCATTTTAGCATCCAGTCTATCACACAAAAACAACAGTAGGTTTACAGGCAACTATATCAAGTATGAATCATAGAATGATAGAATCATTAGGGATTGGAAGGGACCTTGAAAGATCATCTAGGCAAATCCCCTTGCCACAGCAGGATCAGCTAGACAAAATCACATAGGAACACATCCAGGCAGGTCTTAAATGTCTCCAGTGAAGGAGACACCACAACCACCCTGGGCAGCCCGTTCCAGTGCTCTGTCACCCTCACTGTGAAGAAGTTCCTTCTCATATTTATGTAGAACCCCCTCTGTTCCAGCTCACACCCACTGCCCCTTGTCCTATCACTAGATGACACTGAACAGAGCCTGGCTCCATCCTCCTGACACCCACGCTTCACATACTTATAGACATTAATGAGGTCACCCCTCAGTCTCCTCTTCTCCAAGCTAAAGAGACCCTGTAACCTAGAATTAATGGGTTTGTAACACCATATATTCTGAAAAAATCAACCCCAACGTTCCCTGATTATATTGAAGGCAACTGATTAATCAGAGATGAGAAACATATTTCATTTTCACTCTTTAATGATTGTACTGCAAATCTCTTAGTTAAAAAAAATAAAACCAATTATGCTTCCCTCTGTTTTCACTCAATATGTAGTACTTTGCACTTTCTGTTTTCAGTCTCAAATTGTTTCTTGAATAAAATTGCTATTTTAAAACATTTATATCAAAATGATTGACCTATTGACATGGGCAACTCAGAGTCTGGATTTCTTAATACATAATTAAAATGTGGGATCCATTTTAACCCTTTTTTTTAGAACAGAGCTTTGCAAGGGTGTTTGAAGCAGCTTTAGGAATGCAACATTAGAACTTCTCTGCTCAGAGGTGTTGCAGGTTTCACCCTTGGAGGTTTTAAAAACCAGACTGAATAAAGCCCTGAGCAACCTGGTCTGACCCTGCTTGAAGCAGGAGGTTCGACTTCCTGAGATGTGTTCTAGCTTGAACTATCCTATTTTTCTACAATTCCATGGCATTTTTTGTCAGAACCCCCCCCCCAAAAAACCAACAAAACCCAGAACAACCTTGTAGTCATAATATTTAGAGTATAAGGCAGAACCTTATATTACCCACAGTAGATTTATTTGGATAGAAAATGTACAGGTTATGCTCACAGCCATGAAGTTTTTACTCTGCAGTAAGATGCCCAATTTTAGCAGGTTCACACCTATAGGTACTGCCTGTGCTGTGCTGAAACACCATGTGACACACACTTTGATGTGGCAGATAAACTAAGGAGTCGAGAATATATTCTTTCATGCTGCCTCTGACATCAGACTAATGTTTCCTGAATCTGATTTCTTAGTCTGGTCTTAGAGAGTGATGTAAGTAAATAAATGAGAGCAATAAAGGTAATGACATGGCATGATGGACCCTTTGGCTGAAGCAGAGAAGTTTAACCTTGGCCAGATTGAAGTGTATCCGTGAGAACAAGGAGTCAGAGATAGCGGAAGAATGTAAACAACTGACTGTGCTGGGAGAAACTTGGTAAGAGACGAGCAAGGGGCGTATGAAGCTGAAATGCCAGTGGCCACTTGTTTATATAGGTGCTGTACCAATAGAACAAGGACACCTGGGTGCAAAAAGGGTATAAAAAGGAGCTAGCTGCATTAATAAAGGATCTTGTTTGACTGCTTGCACACTGGTCTTGGCTCTGTGTCGCACGTCCACCCCAACCACAACAGTAAATTTCTCTAGAGAATGTAAGGGTGGGGACAGAAATACCCTTTGTTTCATAGTTTAAGGAAAGAATAAATATGTTAGCCTCTTATATTTGTCATAAAGGTCACACTTACATTAGTAGACTAAAGAGATCCACAATGTGAATTAAAGCCTGGCAATCATCCTCCCTGTTTTTATGATGTTATCACAGTTCCTACTGCAGTTGCCACCTTGACTATCCATCACATCTACTTCTAAAACAGAAAAAGTTCACTTGGTTGGTGCAATTCAGAAATCATTCCTGATGTAAGTGATGCTTTGAGATAAGTATTTATATGGACACAATCAGAGACCTGACTGTTGGCTGTAGGTTCAGAGAGTTCAATTGTATTTAATAGTACAGATTTAGGTAGGGAGCAAACAATCATCAATGCCTCTGGCCACTTCTGGTTTGGCAGTTTGGAAAGCTTCACATTTCCCACTGCTGACATGGTAACAACCCTAAATATTACCTACAAAAATCAAACTTAGATATTAACTGTTTTCAAGTTGGTAGGGATGTACAGAGTGTCACTCAGCAAAAAGCTTGAAACTGCGATCAAGCATTCAGCAGCAACTTCAGAGTCAGATCTACCCTTGCAACACTGACATTTTATTTCAAGTGAAACTGGAAAATGGCACTAAGTAGATAGTATTTACACAGTGGGAATTTATATTTACAACAGCAATGCAAGCTGGCCTTGTTTGAGGTCTCTGTGCCCTGTCTGTGTTGTCCTTAAAACAATTTCTATGCTTTTGACACTGAACCCATAGCAGCCACAAGTATCCTCTGGTGTTCTTCAGGTAACACAAAGGAATGTTTGAGGTGTGTTGCCTGTTATTTGAGCCTTACTATGTAGTATTTACACTTCTGGTCCTGCAACGTATTGTTCCACAAGTTGGCATTGATAATTTTAATTCTTAGAATTTAGTCTCATGAGCTCTTTTGAGATCCAATGTAACAAGACGTAGCAATGACACAAATATCTTCAGTATTTATTGAGTTAAATAATGATGAAGAATAGCTCACTACACATCACAGATTTATCTCTCTGATGATTCTAAATGTGAACTTCTGAGTTTCTCTTTGAAGGGAGAATTCAGAGAAGATGTAGAATGCAACCCTCATCCAAGATGTTATGTGACTAACTTAGCTTTTATCTTAAAGAGGCTGTAAAACAACAGTTTGTATCAAACTAATTGGTGTTATTAAGTTGCTATTAAATGCTATTATAATCAATTACTATAATTAGATCCACTGCATCCAATTACATTTGTAGAAAAAGGCAGTTTCTTGTTCACTGTTGAGTTGTGTGAAGTCTATGAAAAATAATCATTCTTTGTGGAATATAAAAACCATGCACAACATATTCAGATTGGATTTCACCACGTTTTCTCATTCCAATTTTTTTTTTGGTATATTCACAGACTCACAGAATGTTAGGGATTGGAAGGGACCTTGTTACCGTTTGAGGGTTGCCCAAAACTTTCATGTAATTGGATTTGTGCTTTCATGAATAAAATGCATTTTAGCTCTAAGAGATCGTCCCGTTAGCCTCTAGGGTGACCTTCTCCCCAGGGGCTGGACAATGCTAGCCTATGTGAGTGAGCTAATTTGCTGGTTTAGCTCTCTTGGGTCTGGGACATCCTTCTAGAAACGCTGGCTGCGGTTTTGCATCTAACCCTGCCCTGGGAAAACCCCAGCCCCAGCTGTCCGGAAGAGTTGCCAGGGGAGTGCAAGCTCTCTTACCCCTGCAAGTGCTGCTGAAGCCAGCAGCTGACCTGGAGTCCAGCCGTGACAGTGGCAGCCCAGCAGCTTCAAATGCGGGCAGCCCCCTGCGAGTGCTGCTGCCAGAGGCCGAGCTGACTGGCCTCTGCCTGTGGCAAATCGCCAAGCCACTCGGACCGCTGTCCTCAAGCCCTCTTCTTCAGATCTCTTCTGAAAAACGCCCAACATTCTGTGATTCGATGATGAAACTGTTTTCCCCTTCCCTTGTGACTATGGAGGAGAGAAAGCGACTTAACCTCCGGGGGAACCACGCAGAGCCAAGCTGAACTGTAATTCCCTGGAGTCCTTTCACCCTCTTCCCCCATTGGAACCATGCAGGGCTGACCCAAAATGTGACTCTCTGAAACCCTTTCACCTTCTTCTTTTATGGAGCTGAACTGTGGCTCCCTAGAACCCTCAAGCCCATGAAGGGGGCCTCTCATATTTGAGACATGGCAGAGCTTCGCGCTGGCCGTGGAGGTGGTCTTAACTGACCTGCTGGTGCCATGTTGCTTTTGTCTTTACCATGAGCGTGGTACCATGTGACCAGCACCTTCCTGCCTTTGTTCCCCATTATGGAGAACTTTCTAGACAATGAGTTTAATAAAATCCCTTTCTTTATAGCAAGATTGCTTCATTGCCTGTTGACTTCTCCTGAGAGCAGGATTGGTGCTGGACTTGCTAGCACTGACCTGTGCTGATGTGGTCTCTTACAGCTTAACCTCGTGCAGACCTCGAAAGATCATCCAGTCCAATCCCCCTGCCACAGTAGGATCATCTAGATCAAATTGTACAGGAACATGGCAAGGTAGGTTTAAAACATCATCAGAGAAGGAGACTCCACAACTTCCCTGGGAAGCCTGTTCTAGGGGTCTGTCACCCTCACGGTGAAGAAGTGTCTCCTCATATTTATATGGAACCACCTATGTTCCAGCTTGCACCTACTGCCCCTTGTCCTATCATTGCATACCACTGAGCAGAGCCTGGTTTCAGCCTCCGTACACCAACCCTTTCCATATTTATAAACATTCATGAGGTCACCCCTCAGTCTCCTTTTTTCCCAGACTCAGGTCCCTCAGCCTTTTCTCATAAGGGAGGTGTTTCACTCCCTTTATCCTTTTTGTGGCTCTGCCCTGGACTCTCTCAAGCAGTTCTGTGTCATTCTTGAACTGAGAGGCCCAGAACTGGACACAATACTCCAGATGTGGTCTCACCAGGGCAGAGTAGAGGGAAGGAGAACCTCTCTTGATCTGCTAACTAAGCCCCTTCTGATACATCCCAGTATGCCATTTGCCCTCTTAGCCATAAAGGCACACATTGCTGGCTCATGGTCATCCCGCTGTCCACCAGGACCCTCAGGTCCCTTTCTCCTACACTGCTCCCCAACAGCTCAGTCCCCAGCCTATACTGGTACTTGGGTTTGTTCTTGCCCAAGTGCAAGACTCGACACTTGCCCTTGTTATACGCCATTAAATTTCTCTCTGCCCAGCTCTCCAGCCTGTCCAGGTCCTACTGAATGGCAGCACAATCTGCTGAGGTGTCTCTAATCCCTCATCCAAGACATTAATGAATAAATTGTATAGTAGTGGTTCCAGTACTGACCCTTAGTGGACTCCACTAGATGCAGGCCTCCAACTAGACTCTGTCCCATTGACCACTACTCTCCGGCTTCTATTCTGCAGCCAGGTCATGATCCAGCTCACTATCTGATTGTCCCAGACAACACCGCTACAATTTGGCTGTGAGGATGCTGTGGGAGACCATGTCAAATGCTTTACTAAAGTGCATTCATGGAGATATTATTTAACTGCAAACAAATATGTCTTTTGTTTAGGTAGAAGATTTGATCAGTGCAGGGTTTTGTTTTATATATGGAGAGAGATACACAATAATATAGTCTGTTTTCATTATTCTCATTTTATGAAAGCTAACTGCAAGATATGAAAATATGAATGCAAAGCTTCTGTGTCATTTTCACTATTCCTTCTTTGTACAATCTTAGTTCTTACTGAATGAATAAAGCACTTACAGAGACTTCAGAAGAGCAAAGCTTATTTTGACATGTCTGGAAATTCAGAACTAAAGTATTTACTTCACATTATTAGAAAAGTGTGTGCTCATGGAACAGCAGCAGAATAAAAGCATGATTTTTTGCTGGAAAGCTTTTTCCTGAAAGAATGTTCATTTTAAGAAGACAAGCTTTAAGGTAACATTTTAGCAAAATTCTGTAAGTAAATGGAGGACTGTGACTATGTAAAGAATCATAGAAATCACTCAGGTCCGAAAAGATCCCTGAGGTCACTGAGTCCAACCAATAACCCTACTCTACCAAGTTCACCACTTGACCAAATCTGTAAGCACCACATCTTGATGATATTTAAACACCTCCAGGGATGGTGACTCAACTACCTCCCCGGGCAGCCTGTTCCAAGGCCTGACCAATCTTTCTGTGAAAAACCTTTTTCTAATATCCAGCCTAACCCTCCCCTGGTGCTGCTTCAGGCTGTAAGTAGCTGTGGTGAACCTCAGATCATCTCCTTGGTGTTTCTTACACATCTTAGGTAAAGTTTGACTAGGCAATTTACACAAAGGACCAAGCTTTAGCCTTTATTCCATGGGCATTCATATATTCCACCTCTTTTTTTTTTTTTCCCCACGCAGCAGTTTGCATTAAGGACAAATAAAATGTGTGTAACAACAAGACTGGGGAAGGGACTGGAGGGAAAAGTCTCATGAGAGGCTGAGGGAGCTGGGGTTGTTTAGCCTGGAGAAGAAGACTCAGGGAGGTTGTAGTCAGGTGGGGCTCAGGCTCTTCTCCCAGGCAACTAGCAACAGAACAAGAGGGCAGGGACAGAAGCTGCACCAGGGGAAGCTTAAGTTGGATGTTAGGAAGCCCTTCCTCACAGAAAGTTTGATCAGACATAGGAATGGACTGCCCAGGGCAGTGGTGGGGTCCCCATCCCTGGAGCTGTTTAAGGACAGTCTAGACATGTCACTTAGTGCCATGGTCTAGGTGATTGTGGTGATGTTAGGTCATAGGCTGGGCTTGATGATCTCTGAGGTCTTTTCAAGCCTCAATAATTCTGTGATTTTGTGACTCTGAATTGTCCCATTTTCTTGAAGTGATTTCTCCAGCCCCTGGAGCCCCCTGTTTAAAGGTAACCTCTGCAATAACGAATATGTAGAAAGTAAGTGCGATAACTACAGGCTTGAAAGTAAATTCGTTCTCTAACTTTAGTAAATTCTTTATGTATAACATCAGTCCTAAGCAAAACCTCTTTCCTTGCAGCACAAAGTCTGCCTTAGTGCTCCTTATCCACAGTAGGCAGCCTCTGGGTTCTTTTTCAGCATTTTCCCCAGACTGAGCTGTTGCTGCAGACACTCTGCAGGCTCCAGCCTGTCCTTCAGGGAGACAAAGCTTATTTGATTTCTGAAGAGAAGCAATCTCCCTGCCTCCAGATGACTCCGATTGAAAGGGAATCATGAAGGATAAATAGAGAGACACCTTCCTTCTTACCAAGCAGCAGTAGCGTGCTCAGTATTTGCACAGTGTAGTCTGCATAAATAAGGCAGCTGTACTGCTTGTCCTGCTCTCAGCATATCCCTTTCTGCAGTGAGAAAATGTAGGCTGCCTCATCTTTCAAACACTAATGCTTCCTCATATCTGCCTCAATGCAGTGATTTTCATAAAACTTAAGCCTGAAGGCTTCTGGATGTAATGGGCAGTGTCTATCAGCATGTTTGCTCAGTACAGAACTGGCTAATCATTTTGTTTTTCCATTCTCTGGGGTATCTCTCAAATAGCATCATTTGAGTTTTGTGGTGAGAGTATATATAACAGGTAAAATAGTCTTTGAGGTGAACATGAGTTACACCTCTCGGATGTCTGCCACTGCTTGTTCATACAGTCAGGGTCACAGGTTTAGCAGGGTCAGGAAAGGAATCTTCAAATAGCTTTTATTTTCAGCTTTTCATGAAGTGCTGGCTGGGACTTGCAGCCCGGAGTCATTTGGACTTACAAATTCCTTCCTCACCTATGCTTTGGGTTTAGAAAGAGGTGACCACAGCAGAATGCATCTTAGGAAAATGCTTAAGAAAGAGAAGGTTTTGATTTGACTTAAGTTTGCTGAGGAAAATATTGATCAATAGTGTGATAAATGAAGTTGAGTGACTACAGATCACATGGGATGGAACAGGGTTTAAATATGCTTGAACAGAGAACCTGCTGAGGGTTTTCCTGAGGAAAAGCCTCCAGCAAATACATAAATCATTGAGACAGCATCTCCACAAGATATGGAGTACAGTGATATGCAGCAGTCAGTGAGAGGGAATGTAGTTTCTTTGCTTTTGATATGGAATTCAGAGAAAGTCAAGTGGAAAAGTAACACTTGCCTAACCTAGAAATAAAAAATATTGGGATTTTTTTTTTAAAATTAAAAGATAATTTAGTTTTTCATTATAATAACACTTCAACAATTTATAGAACAGTTTTGGTAAAGTAATTCCATTACTGAATTTTAAGATTATCTCTTCTTAGGAAAATAAAAATTAGAACTAAGTGGCACTTGGAAAATATAAGATTAATAGAAGATAACTACGTGAAAAAACTTGCTGGTATTTGTACACAAAAAGAACCTTCAGCCATGGGAATGAATGCTTATTCACAAAGAAAAACTGTTTAAGTGCAATTTTACTGATTCTTTGCTACTTCTCTTCAGATTTCTTCAGCAGCAGCTACCAACCATTTCAGTATTCTCAGTGTTCAACCTGTGCACTGATTATTTAGCAAAATTCAGACTGTTATCTGAGTTTATTATTAAGACACATTAAGCTAAGTTTAAATTACCAAGTATATATGAGACGAAGTAATGAATCAAAATAGCCACAGGAGGGAATGTTACTAGCTCAGCTCCCCTTCTATTTACTTGTGGAAGCATTAAAATAAGATCAGTTTTCTGTGAGTGTACTGTGCACATTAAAATGAGCTGGAAGGCAACTAAAGATGTATTCAGAATAGTGAGACTTCAAAGCATCTTATCTATTTAGTGGGTTTTAAAAATTCATATTTGTTTTAGATCTCACAGTTCATGAATTAGAATCTCCTTTGACTATCTTGCTTCAATCCACCACTCCCATTCCAGCAGCATTCTCATGCTCTGCTGGTGGGCAGTAAGGGTGTCACTGAACAACACAAACCTGCAGCACCAGGAAATTAGTTTTCCACTTTTTGATCTACTTGTGCCAATAGCTGCCTATTATTGCAGTTGCAAAGTCAGTTGCTTTTTCCTTTCAGATGGATTCTGGAATCCATCTGAAAGGGGGTTTTTCTTCACTGGTTCCTGTTCACCTGAGTGAGAGTTAAGTATTTTAGGTTAAGTTTCTTTAACTCTGTCCAGGAAACAAGTCATCACTTGTGTTGTATTTTGTTACATCCCTACTCACTTTAGAAGGGTCTGAAAAAAGCCACCCACACAACAATAGCCAGGAAAACGTGACCGTGAGGACCCTATCAGTGACGAGTTCAGAGGTCAAACAGCATCTTAAAGAATTTTTATTGGTCTTAGCCCTGTGCTTGTTCAAGTATTTGAACAAATGGTTTAGTGGTGATGACAGGGATAGGAAAATCATAGAATGGCTGAGGTTGGAAGGGACTTTCAAGATCATCCACTTCCAACCCCCCTGCAGAGGCAAGGACACCTTTACTAGATCAAGTTACTAGAGGGCCCCAGCCAACCTAACCTTCAACACTTCCAGAGGTGGGGTAGCCACAACTTCCTTGGGCAACCTGTTCCAATATTTCAGCATGCTTACAGGAAAGAATTTGTTCTTCATGTCCAACCTCCATCTTCCCCCTGCAAATCTGGAACCCTTGCCCCTTATTCTCTCGCTATGCATCCTTGTCAAAAGCCCTACCCCAGCTATGTTGTAGCCCCTTTCAGTTATTGGAAAGCTGCTAGAACATCACCTGTTAGCCTCCCCTTCTCCAGGCTGAACAACTTCAACTTGTCCTCACAGGGCAGGTGCTCCAGCCCTCTGATCATTTTTGTTGAGACTCCAGAACTGGACACAGGACATGAGGATGAGTTTCACAAGTGCAGGGTACTGGGGAAGAATCACCTGCCTCAACTGACTGTCAGTGCTTCTTTTGATGCAGCACAGAACACTGTTGGCTTTCTGGGCTGCAAGAGCACACAGACAGCTTGTGTTCACCTTCTGGTCCACCCCCACCCCAAAGTCCTCCTCAGGGCTATCCTCAACCCTTTCTCCTCCCAATGGGGGATGAGTGGCTGGAGAGCAGCCTGGCAGGAAAGAACCTAGGAGTACTGGTTGACAACCAGCTGAACAGGAGCCAGCAGGGTGTCCAGGTGGCCTGGAAGGCAAATGGCATCCTGGCCTGTATCAGGAATAGTGTGGCCAGTAGGACTAGGGCCATAATTCTGCCACTGTACTGGGCACTGGTGAGGCCTCACATTGGGTCCTGGGAGCAGTTCTGGGCCCATCACTTCCAGAAAGAGATTGAGGGGCTGGAGCAGGTCCAGAGGAGCAAAGAGGCTGGGGAAGGGGCTGGAGGGAAAGGCTGCTGAGCAGAGGCTGAGGGAGCTGGGGCTGTTTAGCCTGAAGGAGACTCAGTGGATACCTTTTCCCTCTCTACAGCTCCCTGAAGGGAGGCTGTACACAGGTGGGGGTCAGGCTCCTCTTCCAGGTAACTAGTGATACGACAAGATGGCTGGTCCCAAAACTATGCCAAGGGAGGTTTAGGTTGGATATTAGGAAGCACTTCCCCATGGAAAGGATCATCAGACATTGAAACGCACTGCCCAGGTTCTGGTGGAGTCACCACTCCTGCGTAAGGACAGAGTAGATATGGCACTTAGTGCCATGGTCTAGGTTGTGGTAGGTCACGGGCTGGACTTGATGATATCAGGTCTTTTCCAGCCTCAATAATTCTGTGATTCTGTAATCTGCATTTGTGCTTTGGATTGCCTTGACCCAGGTGAAGAATCTTGCACTTGCCCATCTTGAACTTCATGCAGTTTGCACAGCCCACTTCTGGAGCCTGGCAAGGTCCCTCTGGACGGCCTCCCTTTCCTCTAGTGTGTTGACTTCACCACTCACACATCACCAGTTTGGTGATGACACCAAACTGACTGAGGGTGCATTCAGTTCTACTGTCCAAGGATATTAAATATCACTGGTCTGAGCACAGACTCTTGAGGAACGCCACTCTTCACACCTCTCCCTTTGGGCTGGATGATTTTGAAGGTTTCTTCCAATTGAAACTATTCTATGATTCTGTGACTCTAAATCTCTTGCACCTGATGTGAATCCATTGACAGCTTCCTTGGGAGAGGTCCAGAAGATGAAAAGAGCATGAAACTATCTTACATCAAGAAGACATTTCTTACTGAAATTTATACATACTTAATAAACTTATTTAAACTTTTAAAGTTCATTAAAGTTATTTTTAAGCAGCAGCCATTGCTATTGACACCTCATGGCTTACACTGATTTTGGAGGAGGTGGCCCGTTAAGGATGTTTTCATTAAGCACAGTGTGTGGCCTTTACATTCTACGTGAGCCAGCAGACAGATAACCTCTTCACCTTCATGCTGTTCTGTTAAAAATGGAGGCAAATATTTGGCACTTTTGTTATAATTTTTTTTAAAAAATCACAATAGAAATATTAATAAAAAAAAATCTCAACTCTAACAACAAAGAAGCATCTGCTGTTCTTTTCTAAGAGCTTTATCCATCATCTGCTTATTTTACCTACCTGAAAACCCACGGGAAAAGATGAGCTTTTCAGTGTTTTCTGAAAGCTAATAAATACAGCATATTTTGCACCATATGGATAATCTCAGACCTTCAGAAAAAGCTACTGAACCCAAGCAATGTGCAGGCTTCAGAGTGAGCATATGTTGCTTTATGGTATGATTAGAAAGAACCTTTTCTGATCAGAGGAAGCAGAAAAGCATCTTCATAGCAAAACAAAAAAGACTATCAATTACTAGAAATCCCATCGTTAACGAGCTCAAACCTGTGAGACTCTTAATTTGAATTTTGTTTCCATATAGTCATTATGAGGATGAGATGACTGCATGGAATGCAGCCCCAAGGCTAGATGATATGCTACCTTGAAATCTGCATGGCTGTGTCAAGTAAAATTGATTACCCTAGACGTCCCTATCGCCAACCAAGAGATTATGAGCTCTAGGCAAACTTTGTTCATGAGAAGGTCATTATAATACCAAAACACACCTCCTGGCCAAAAGATACCCACCTCCAGAGAGAGCATGTCCTTGGACACTCCCCTCTGGGCATGGAAGAGTGGCCTGAGGAGGTGAAGAGGGGCAGCCCTCGCTGTCACATACTGTTAAACAATAAAGCTGTGTTGATGCATAACCCCTGGGTGTGCTCACCTTGTATTTTACACTTTGAGATCATGATAAAAGAACCTACACAGGCCCACCTAAGTGTGCAGCCTGACAAAACCTCAAAATACAAACATGAGGAATTAAAGGAGGAGAATAATGCACTCTTGTCAAAAAGCAAATTGCCACATTTTTCAGTTGGTTTCTAGACTGATCGAGCATCTAAAACTTAAAGCAGTTAATGAAGAAATATTTATAATGGGTGGAATGAAAAAGTTATGGTTGAGCATTTCATTCACTGCCAATAAAAGTAACTACATCTTCACAACAAAACCAAACAAATAAACTTCCCAGTGTTTGAGTCTATAATTTCCTTCTTAATACCTGGCAGAAATATAACCTCTGTGATATCACCCATGACAATTTTTCCTTATGGTTCTCTTACTTCCCTAGTATGACTGGTAAGAAAACCAAAACAGTAGAGTCAGAAATGTGAGTGAAAGAGCTAGACTTAGTAAACAACTGTGTTAGCTTCCACATTAAACAGCACTCTCAGCCACTTCTCTTAGGCAAACCTTGGCAACGTATTGCTTTTAGCAGCCAATGTCATAAACTGACAGTAATCTGAGGCAAAAAATTACCTTCTACTCAAAATCACTAAGCTATCCCAGACTTTGATGCAGTTCCAGTCCTCTTGTAAGCAAGTTTACTCACATTTTACAATTGTTCTAGTCACAATATTCCATCATAATGAAACATGTACATGAACAATGTTATTTTACTTTAAGCATGAATATTGTAGTGAAGTGTGGGACCAGAATCAAGGTATTGTCTGACAGTGATAGTCACTTTGGTCTGCAAACATTAAATTCACACCAGGAAGCATTTCTGTGGCATAAAGGAAGTGGTAAAATATTCCCCTGTAAGCAGAAAAGGAAGTTCTGTAATTTTCACTGAATTTTAACTTGTGTTGCACAACACTCACTACTAGTAACTCTATTTCTTTCCTTATTATTATATTATAGCTGCATCATATTGTTTGTAGATGGCTGACCTTCAGTAGCTGAACAAGGCTTTCCATCTTTCCATGGCCATATCATAAGGCCATATCAAACAGACTCTAAACAATTAAAAATACCTTAAGTGATGAGAATATACATTTTATTTCAATGAGAAAGTCCAAAATAGCATTTTTGGTATCTGTTAGTACTACTGAATACCTGCAAAGCAAAGCAAATCCCACACTGTGCGTACCCACTACATGAATTTCTTCTGCTTCCCCTACATTCCCATCCATATTTCACCAACTTCTTAGATAATATTTGCTGCAAATCAGTTCTGGGAAAATTAAACAATGTTTGTAAAGCTCTAGACAGCTGCTGAATAAACTACAGCAATTTGTCACAAAATGTGATACAAGTTTTACTGTAGTATATGACGTTTGATGAAATCCAGTGCTAACATCCTAAAACAAACAATACACACCTTTCAAGAGCAACTCTACCAAATTTCCAGTCTACTAGAGGAAGTACAGTAATTTATTAACAGTTGCTCACTAATGAGACAGAATATCACTGATCACATGCATCTCTTTCGAGAGTAAAACTCAGTGTGGCTCATTTCACATGAGCTGTCCTGAAATGACTTTCTTTGCAAATGAATGAAGGTGACTCTTGTTTCTTTCCTTTTTAGGCTTAAAAGGAACACTGGAAATAGAAATCAGGTTGTTTTTTTCCCTAGCTTTTGCTGTATTTTCTGTTTGATGGAGCTGTGGAAAATGCATAAAACAGGTGCATTGACATGGCAGTTCTAATGCTCCAGAGCCAAGGACAGGATGCTTTTCTTCAAGTCTCTGCAGTACTGAGGGCTCAGGCATTCATACTTTTGGTATTTTCAGGATCTTAAACAATAAAGGAATTGTAATGGATTAACTTATTAACTAAGAATGTTATGTTTCCAGTCCTTATTCACTTCATCCATGTCACTTGGTATCTCTTAGACTACTCCCTCAGTTGTCTTTAACAGACTTTCAGGGCTCTTGATTATTTTAGTTACCGTTCACACAGAAGGTGCTTAATCCCTTTATCATATTTCATAGAATCATAGAATCATTAGGGATTGGAAGGGACTTTGAAAGATCATCTAGTCCAATCCCCCTGACACAGCAGGACCACCTAGATCAAGTCACACAGGAACACATCCAGGCAGGTCTTAAACCTCTCAAGTGAAGGAGACTCCACAACTTCCCTGGCCAGCCTGTTCTAGTGCTCCGTCACCCTCACTGGGAAGAAGTTAGTTTACATCTCTTCTTTGAATAATTTCCAAATCTATTTTCTCTATTTTGAGAGGAAGTCAAAATCAGAGGAATAAGTAGAACTGTATATATTAGTCAAGATTCTAGAGCATCCCACCTTATCACTGTCACAGAGTTGTGTTTCTTCTCTTCCTTCCTCACCACAGAGGAGGCAACTCCTGCTATTACCTCCCGTACTTATGGTTTGGCTTTCTAGTTTTCCCTTTTTGGGTGATAAACACAACTGGCTTCTTTTCCTTTCAGTTAGTTTGCATTGTCTGACCACGTGGCCTGGAGCCTAAAACTGGTTTATCATGCTGGAAAAAAATACGACAGCTGTAACTGCTAAAGTGCCGCAAATGTGGTTCTTCTCATCGACTGCTTACTGCCACAACGGAGGCAGCAAGTCACAACATGACCGATACGACCACCACTAGAGCTTCACACAGAAGCTGAATTGGAGTTGCCCTGAAAAACAGCTCTAGCTGGACAGGCAGAGCTATAAAAAGCTTATTCTAATGAAATGGTTTTGTTTCTTCTGTATAACTCCACAAACCTTTTAGGGGGACAGCTGCCTCTTTTTCTTCCTGCTGTCCTAGAGGATCTGTACCTGTTTTAAGCTATCTAATAGAAACTAGGCACCTGGAGAGCTCGCTAGGTCTCACGCATGATTTTCCTGTAAAATGAAAAAAGAACTTTCTCTTCCAAGGTCTTATAAGATCATAGATTCTACCACAGTCATTAGATACATCTATAAAAAAAACCCACCAACTACCTACCTAATTTTCCTTTTATTTTAATTTCAGTTGTGAGTATTGTCATTTTTACATGAGTAATATATTCTTAGTTTCAAGTCGATGACAGCAAAAAATGTCATGGTATTGCTTCTGTCTATTTATCTGTTTTAGAATCATAGAATCATTACTGATCGGAAGGGACCTCGAAAGATCATCTAGTCCAATCCCCCTGACACAGCAGGATCACCTAAACCAAGTCACACAGGAACACATCCAGACGGGCCTTGAATATCTCCAGTGAGGGAGACTCCACAACCCCCCTGGGCAGCCTGTTCCAGTGTTCCGTCACCCTCACCATGAAGAAGTTTTCCAAGACTTCTCTGTTAATCACCCTCTCACTGTAAGACAATCAATTATTTCCAGGAGTAAGTAGCTTGGACCTGCTTCACAGCAGCTTCCCTGTCTGACCGTTTATGTTTGCTATTGTACTTTCACTAGGAATAAATTTGTTTCCATTAAGCACATCAGTGAGGTGATGAGCACTGCCCAAACTGTTTTATAGTCTTTCCAAGGATGTGTTGTACTCCACACTGCCGCAGCATCATCATTCTATGACGTCCTTGCCAGCCATAATGACTCCACGATTCTATGAACATGACTACTGCACACACTCAGGTATCACTCTCAGAGTCACACAGAATCACAGAACATTGGGGATTGGAAGGGACCTCAAAAGATCATCTTATCCAATCCCCACCACCACAGCAGGATCACCCAGATCAAGTTGCGCAGAAACATGGCCAGGCAGGTTTTAGACATCTCCAGAGGAGAAGACTCCACAATCCCCCTGAGCAGCTTGTTCCAGTGCTCTGTCACCCTCACTGGGAAGGAGTCATAGGATCATAGGATGTTAGGGGTTGGAAGGGACCCAAGAGATCATCGAGTCCACCCCCCCTGCCGCAGCAGGACAAAACTATCTAACACAGATCACAGAGGAACGCATCCAGGC
>VXBP01007276.1:0-77926 GCA_013400115.1 Rhinopomastus cyanomelas
TTTACAATCCACCTCAGTAACCGATCATCCAGACCTCGCAGACCAAACTGCCTCAGTTTGTCTGCGAGGATGCTGTGAGAGACCGTGTCAAACGCCTCACTGAAGTCAAGACAGACCACTTATGTACAACATGGATTGCTGGGCAAGGGTATTAATCTTCAAGAACCCCTGCTCCTTTAAGAAATGAGGGAGTACTTTGAACCTAAGGATAGAATCAGAAAGAAGCCTCCCAGCATAATAAGATTAATTAGCTTTTTTCAAAAACCAGTAAGTCGAATCAAGATTAGACTCCAGGAGCAAACAGGAAACAATAGCTTGCCTTACTCCCAGCAGTTTTAATGCATGGAGATGACAGTTTCTTCACTTAGATGGTTCTTCCAAGCCCCAAGTCAGAATTAGGAAAAAAAGAAAGAATGGGCAAATCAATGGCACTAACATCCATGCCCTTTGATGTCATGGCAGTTGCCCACAGATTTTCAAATGCCAGGGCTGTATAATCTTTTCCATGGATTGTCTCTGTGGTTTCCAGTGACAGCTAGAGGCATCTCAAATAATGCTCCTGCTGGAGACCTGTGGTGGACAGAATTCACTGACTGCTACAGAGCCACTGTCTGGTTGTTGCTGCCGAAGAACGATCTTTGCTTCTCAGCAGAGTGCAGGGTAGACTAATAGCAATGGAGGTGATTATTTACTACATTAGTTGGAAATAATTGAAGCATATGGAATTCTATGGATGATAAACAGGGTATTTCTGTAAAGAATTTTGAGATGGTTAAGACAATATTCTACACGAAGGTGACGTGTTTCTGTTACGGACAAGGCCATCAGAGGTGAATTTGAGTCTGTGAGCATGTCAAAGAGCAGTCTGCCCAACTTCCAAGTGTTTGTGTTGGAACAGTCCTGCAGATAGAGCAATGCTGTACTGGCACGTGGCTGAACTAGAATTCTATGGTGGCCTTCTGTGAACAGGTCACAACATTAATGGATGAGGGGCAGGTGACTGATGTCACCTCTACTCCGCTCTGGTGAGACTCCACATGGAGCCCTGCGTCCAGTTCTGGAGCCCATATCACAAGAAGGATGTGGAGATGCTGGAGCGAGTGNATGGGTTTGACGAGTGGACCACCAGATGGGTAAGGAACTGGCCTGATGACTGCACCCAGAGAGTGGTTGTTGATGGATCCACGTCCAAGTGGAGGCCAGTGAAAAGCGGAGTCCTTTGGGGGTTCTTGTGGACGAAAAGTTCAACATGAGCCAGCAGTGTGCACTTGTGGCCTGGAAGGCAAACCGGATCCTGGGCTACATCAGGAGGAGTGTGGCCAGCAGGTCGAGGGAAGTGATTCTCCCCCTCTGCTCCACTCTGGTGAGACTCCTGGAGCCCTGCGTCCAGTTCTGCAGCCCATATCACAAGAAGGATGTGGAGGTGCTGGAGTGAGTGCAGAGGAGGGTCACGAGGGTGATCAGAGGGCTGGAGCAGCTCTCCTGTGAGGCCAGACTGAGAGAGTTGGGGCTGTTCAGTCTGGAGAAGAGGCTCCCAGCTGACCTTCTTGTGGCCTTCCAGTATCTGCAGGGGGCTACAAAAAGGCTGGGGAGGGGTTTTTTTGGATGTCAGGTAGTGACAGGACTAGGAGGAATGGAGCAAAGCTGGAGATGGGTAGATTTAGAGTGGATGTGAGGAGGAAGTTCTTCAGCGTGAGAGTGGTGAGAGCCTGGAATGGGTTGCCCAGGAGGATGGTGGAGGCCCCATCCTTGGAGGTGTTTAAGGCCAGGCTGGGTGGGGCTCTGGCCAGCCTGATCTAGGGTGGGGTGTCCCTGCCTGTGGCAGGGGAGTTGGAACGGGATGATCCTGTGGTCCCTTCTAACCCTGACTGACTGTATGACTTGGTCTAGGTGATCCTGCTGTGGCAGGGGGATTGGTCTAGATGATCTTTCGAGGTCCCTTCCAATCCCTAACCATTCTATGATTCTTTTTCTAGGGTGCAATTTCTATTGTTCACTTGTCTTTATTGCAAAGGAGAGAGATCGCAGTGTACCAGACCCAAAGGTGGTGTTAGCTATTAGACTTTGATATTGAAGTAATAAATTACCAAGGTTTTATACTGGCTTTACTAAAGAGGCAAATCTACACTCATGAGCCGAACAAATGGATCATTGTTTCACAGAAGATATTCTGAGCCTGAATGGATTCCAAACCTCATTGCACTGAATTGATAAAAGAAACACTTCTCCCCCCTTTACTAACGTAGAATTGCACAGAGAAAAAACACACACAGATAGACAGTCCCCACGAGTATTGACCTGAAACCACCAAGAAGTGGCCAGGACATCTGTGTTTGTACTGTCACCATCCCTCTACATTTCATCTCTAAATTAATGTTTCTGTTTAGACACCTCAGCAAGGCCAGAGATGCAAAAATATATGTTGAATTAAATCTGCTGCAGCTCACGCTCTGACTGTGCTGCTTTTTTCCTCTCGCTCTTTGGCCTCTGTGATTTTATTTCCACACAAAGAATTTGGCCCTTTTGTGCATAAGAGAGAATCCAAAGGACTAACCTTTTAGTGCTGGGAAACAGCTAACGAGCTAAAGCTGGAGTATCCCTTTGTCATGGCCAAATTTATGACACGGATCAAAACCTATAAAAAGCTGCGTTGCATCCTGCCATTAAGGAGAATTAATATTTTCAGTGGTATGTTAACCAAAGTTTTTCCAGTGTCTCTCGTTAAAAGCAGATTGTTGACTTTTCATCCTGGTGTGCCAAACATTTTCACTGAAACCCTAACAAGACTTTCATCTTACAACCATTATTTCTTAATGGACTTGGATAGGGGCAGTGCCTGGGAATGGATTTCCTTTTCAGCTCAGCTCGATGGCCCATCATTAGTGTGCTGGGTCTTGGAGAACCATTACACATGCAAACATTTCAAGCATTTCCAGGGTAACTACTTCTCTTTCCTGAAATGCAATTCATGTTTTATCTATTATATTTAAGCGACGTTCAGTCACGTTTCACCTTTGAGTATCTCTACTGTGATCACTTCTCATTTTGCTGCGCAGCAAAAGTCATAATAAATGAGATCATACACACAAACATTTTTTATGGAATGGATTTGGAGAACTTTCCCTCGTCTTGGGCAATAAATCTGTCTCCAAACACCACAAAGCCCAAACGCTGACCATCTGACAAGAGCACAGTATGACATCACTTGCCACTCATTTCTATTCTGGGGCACTCACGTTTGGCAAAAACAATTAACAGCCTCCTGTGTGCCTTTTTGGGCTATTTTTAGTGATTTTCTATTCATTCCTTTCTTCCTACTGGTGATGCCCTGATACCTCTCCCCAAGCAGCACTCATTTGTGTTGCAGGAAGCCTTCTTCACAGCTGACACCAGTGGCGTCGACTGCTTTCCAGAGCTGCCCACTGCACCCATGAAGTGCTGCCGTTCCCGACACGTTCTTCTGAAGATTCCCTCACAATTACATACGCAGACGCAGTGTTAGACACTTTTAGCCTTTGATGGCAGTTTGAATCACGGCCCTGCTGGCAGCAAAAGAGCTCGAAGTAACAGCCCCGGAGCGCGATACCATCGGTTCTGAGAAGCTGTGTAATATTTATACATCTTCATTCAGGTTTTACATCAAATGTAACAGGCTTTGCAACCTTCATTAGGAAAGCTGGCACCCAGAGGTTACCATATGTTCCCCTTTTTAAGCCAGTGCTTAAGTGCAGCTGGATATTTATTTTTCCACTCTACAGTCTTCCCTGAACTGCTCTTACTGCAGCGCTAATGAAACCATTGCTTTAATCCACGCCGCCTTCGGGGTACATCGTATGGTCCCTACTGCTCTAGAATTCTTTTCAGTGTGCTGCTTCCTTACTTCTGCAGTATTTATAACATCCTAGCTCAAGGGGCTTTGCTCTTTCTATGGGCGTCAGGAAACCAAGACCTCTGGTATCACACTGAAGATGGAACTGAAGCCAAATCTTCCCAAGTCAGACGCAGAACAATCCTTCCCCACCCTTCCCCAGCATCTTCTCAACTGGCCGAGCCGTTCACAACAGCCTTGTTTAACGAGCACATTTGTCAGACAGTTTTAAGTTGGTCTGATCACCATTCTGACCCAAAGATGCTTCATCTAATGCAGATATTGTTTATTTGCACCACACAGTTTCTGTACACAGGGTCCTTAAGCCTCCCCAGTAGACATGAGCCCCTCTCTTTACAGCAAGTGAACGCCGCGGAATTTTCTACAGTGGGCAATTTTTAATGTCTAATTTCTAAGGTGTTCCAGTTTGATCACGGACCCCATCCTTCTGCCCTGTTTAATGAACGTGACTCTCAATCAGAAGGGAGAATGAGGAGCTTGTGGGAGGCCTTAAGGTCATGGCTGAAAAGAACGGAGGCAGATTTGGCCCCGTTTTCTTCTGTGGATGCTTTGGAAGAGATTAATTCCTCTGTGCATGACAACAGTCTATAAGATTAGACATTTATACTGTATTTTATCCTTCAGCAAATCCCACTGAACTCATTCTGTTTTATACTGCTTCTTAGAGGAGAATATTATATGTAAACTGGATCTCTTAACTGTATGAAATCCAGTATAAACAGCCTCTTTATAAAGACACACCTCACTCTAATGCTCAGAGTGGAAGTCCCAACAAAAATTATAAATGGAATGCTTTGTTCATGCGTTTAACTCTTTCATTCCTAATAGCAAATCACTGCGCTTAAGCTGTTTTTATTTTGCACTTGAACACAAATATGAAGGGGAGCCATAACTTAACCCATATGATGTTTTTGAGCAAATCTGGCAGACGATTTTAACAAGAGCCAAAAATTTAGGGTTATGATTTCACCAATGTTTTGAGGGTTTTTTTAATCTCATTTTTTGGAGGGGTGGCTGGGAAGGAGTGGGGGGAGGGGAAACGTGCTAAAACTTTGCTAATTGTTGGAGAATTCAAGTCTGTTTTCATTTATTTGAAATTATTACATAATGGAAGCGGGACCCTATAATTCAACCCAAATGGACGACTTCAATAAGCGGGTGGAAATGATTCAGTACATTAAAGAGAAGCTGTTTCAATAACAAATCTTTATTATAATCAGGAGTGAAGTGGTTAATTTAAGTTTTTACTGAAAAACAGGCTGGCAAAAATGTTTCCAGGGATGTGGGGATTTTTTTCCTTTTGCTCAGTAGGGGTTTGGAGAGGAGGTTTGGAAGGGAAGGAGGGCTTTGGTTCCAGGATCCCCACATTCCCACGAGTTCCATTAAGGAAGGGGGAAGGGCTTCCTGCTGAGGCAGCCATCTGCAGCCTTCTGTGAACAGCAGGAACCAAAGGCCTGGTAAAAGGAGAGTAAACCGAGGGTGACAATTTTGTCTGCGCTCAAAGTCAGAATGTGGCTGAATTTTTTTTTTTTATTAGTTGTGTTGTTACTACTATTATTCTTAAGAAAGAGGGAGGATTTCTCTGGACGAATGAGCAGGTCTATGACGGAATATTAATTGTGAGCAAACACCAGTGCTAGAGGCAGAAATGCAGTGCAAACACACCCTGACAGCCTCTCCTGGAATGTGCTGCCGACAGCAAGCTGGGATTGCCATCATCGGAGCTACTGTCACTCCGCGACAGACTATCTGTGCACGCACGTCTAAGGGCCCCGTAAATTACTGCCTTCCAGCCTAGAGCAAACGAGACCTGGATTTTTGTCCAGTGCTGTCACTTAATACCTATTTTATGAACGTTATTTTTATGCCCATAATTTGAGGCTAACACATCTGTTACTTCCTCCGCTGCCTGGCTTGGGTGAGCATTGCCTATGGAAAGCAACAAAGAGTGACACTGGAAAAAATAACAAGGGTGGTTTAACTCCCAACATCTGGAGAAAACAATATTAAGGAAACAGGAACAAATAGGTACGGTAGCCTACAAAGCAAGAGTCCACTTTTTAACAACAGGGCATAGTTTTTATGGTACAATACATTTTTATGATTTTAGTCTGGGAATCTAATACAAAAAATAAAGCTGAAAATTCTCATTACAGACGCGGCCGTTCGAGCTCTTGTTTAGGTCATCCTGATGCCAAACCCCCAGGTACGAAGGGGGAGAGGGGAAAAAAGAAGCACTAATATCCCTTCCAGAAAAGTTCCAAAATTCTATCTGAAAAGCTTCCTGTTACGTAGTTTCAATAAAGTTTTATCACTGGGATATATGTCCCTGGCTGCTACCTACAGAGAGGCAGAGAGTTCTACCGTATCACACAAAACTTCACAACTGAACTAAGCATTCCTGTGGAGTGATAAATACCAAGAATATGAGAGCAGTGCTAGGCTTCCAAAAAATAATAGCTGAATATAAAAAGCTCCTAATATTCGCATTCATGTTATTGAATATAACTAAATAAGCCATAAAACTTATCAAGTAGTCCTTTTAGGGAAAGGGATGCATTTAACACAGAAAGACGCCTTTGGAGTGCGACCATTCAATACTAGTGCTTTTTCTTTTTAAATTGGATGGACTTATTTTTACAACGTACATTCCTGAACTCTCCCATTTGTTGTCTGAATTCCTGTTTGTGACCTTGGAATTCCGAATTTATGATGTCATCCTCTGTGGTTTTTTTCCAAGGGTATTGTATTAGAAAATGAAAACAGCATGAAAATACTTCCCTGTCCCTTCACACCCTCTCCTTTTCTCCTGTTAACAGCTGTTGCTTTAATTTTTAAATGGAAATGTAACTTACACTTACTATACTTACTATTCTTACTATAAGTATATGCTGTAAGTCTATACTTCTAGTATAGTTACTGTGCTACTTACACTACTATGAGATATTATGCTCTATAGATAGTATAGAATTCTTCTACGTATATATGTGGCATATAGTTACCATACAGGAGGTCTTTCTTTGTTTCACAAGTGTTATAGGATGTGTGTAGCAGAAGCTGCTCATTTCTAGCTACTGCTTTGGGCTGTGGAGATTTCTGCTTTCATTTAGTATTTTCTTTTTTAAAAAAAGTAGCCCATAATAATGCTGAAGAGTTTCTGCCTAGTTTTCTTTTTAACTCTCCGAAAGAAGGACCTGGCTTCCAGTGGCACATGATTATTTTAGCAGCTTTTTCCACATGTAAGTGGAGATTGTTCTCCTGCTGGTAATGAGAAGTAGATAGATGGGGGTTAAGAACAGATGCTCCTAATGGCTGGACCATTGCTTGTGACAGCAGAACCCAGAGGAAGTTGTTACACACACAAACAGTGATGTGCTGTTAGTTCCCAACACAAACATGTGTCCCAGGTCAGCAAAACACCCCTACATTTGAGTAAGTTTGGTTTCCATGCAAACCTAAAGGGATGTCCTGGCACTTTTTTCTTCTGAGTGGGTTTTCTGTCTGGATATATGAGAGTGACTCCAGGCACAGGTGAAACAACTCCATGAACTGGCTGACTGCTCTGACTAAACAGCAAACTGACAGGGTGCAGTGCAGGAGAAATTCAGAGAGTCCTGAGAAACTACATTTCCAAACGGTACCTGATTAAAACCCTGATGCAATGTGAAGGATGACACAGTGAGCCCCAGCCTAACTCAGAAAATCCTGTTTATGCTATAGGGGTGTTGCCTCAGCCCTTCACAGGAATAAGTTCAAAGTCACCTTCACAAACAGCACTTCCTTCACAACCCTCAAGTCCTGATTTTTCTGAAGACAGTTTAGGACCCAAACCCACACAAATCCAATTAAAAAAAATACAGGTCTGCCTACATGCTACCAACTGAGACCACAATGTTTGTACACGACTGAAAACAGGACAACCTGTTTGTGTCTTGACATCATAAAACGTTGTCTTGCTCAGATGATGATAGGATGAGGCTGTAAGCACAAGATAGTTTCCCAGTGCTGAAACCAAAGTGCTACAGCAACGTAAGAGTTAAACTATGGTACAAAAAAAACCCAAATAAAACCCCCAACAATCTAACTACAACTTCACCTTAATAGCTTTGCTTTCAAAAGTTAAAGGCCAACATGACTTTCCTAGCTCCCCCCAGCCCTGCTCCCCACAGCAGCCTCCCGGAAGCTGCTAACACACCTCTGGAGATGTTTCCTTTCTGAAAACACATCAGACACTCTTCCAGAGCTTTAGACGTTTATTGTCACAATGCAGATTGTTTCTTGTGTATGTGTTTAGAGCAGCTTCATGTGCGTTTGCTCTGCAACACCTGGTGCACCTTGTATTTCAGTGGGCTGAGAACACAGCAGGCACCACTGATGAAAAGGACATCTGTTTAAATAGCACCCAGGGTTTTTTCAGTTGGTTAAGAGTGTAATCGTTTTAGCTATCAGAGGAGCACGGTACCTAACGGGTAGCACCGCAGAACAACATACACACAGGTACAGTATATGCATTCATGAATGACTAAAATTTATCACTGAATATATGAGTATCAGGAGACCTCTCTATCACTTAAGTCCTCAAAGTAAGGCTCCAGTGGGCTTTGAAAAACGTGCAGGCTCTTTTCCAGCCCTAAGAGGTGAATTACACCCAGTGAAATACAGATATGCCTGTGGAGACAGGTGCAGGCACTTTCTTTGATTCCTCTGTGTCTCTGGTCCCAGCTGGCCAGGATCCAGCTCCAGAGCAAACGCTAGCCAGGCACATCCAGCTGTGAGGTAAGCTCAGGTGTACTGGCTTTGAGCACAGTCAGCCTTTGAACACACTAGCTAAGAATCTGCCAACTGGTTCATGAAGTGAGCTTTCAGTTAAAGTTGTTTTGTATGCAGAGTGATGCTTAGCAATGAAATAGAAGAAAGTAATTATACTGCCCTGAAATTCTTCCATACTTTAAAAAAATATATATATAACTATGCAAATGGCTTCAAAAATCTATCAAAACTGTCCTGTTTGAAAAATACTGAACGAGTTTGTTTTTAAAGATATGCAGTCACTTCATGGTAAGCTACATAAGTTCAAGATGCTAGCATTTCTATTACATCCTGCATCCTTCCTCATTCATAATATGTCACCAAATGAAATGGAAGAGGTAAATGAAGCAGTGAACACCTAACAGCTTTACTGACAGTTTTTGCAGTACCAAAGCAAACCACACTGCATGTTTGTTTATGTATTTAAACAGTCACCAATGACCCAAGCTCAGTAAGCCATGTGTTTCAGCATTTTCTGAAAGTGTAGAATGAAGCTAACTCTGAAATCAGAGCGTATGCTCGAGTCCTTTGCTCACTGGACCTTTACTGTTCATACAAATTGCAGTGCAAGGCAAGCAATTGTTCTGCAGATTACTCAGAAATTGCTCTAAAAGCCTATCACAGAAATTGGAGCAATTCGTAACACTGCAAAGTCAACAGGAAGACCAACGTCTGTCAAATGGTGTTTGGAGCAAGAAATTGATTCCCAAGTGGAGTGAGGTTAAAATGTTACAGCAACATGATCCGGCATGATTTTTCAAAACCTTACAAGCAAGGGAAATGCACCAGGGAATGCACCCAGGGAGCACTGCTGAGGGCAGAACGATGAGGAAATCACAAAGAAAGAAGTCATATGTCTTTCAGTCTCTAAGGACCTGCCTACAAATTTATAGCCAAGAACATCAGCCTCTGGGTTACTAGTGCTGCAGATCTGTCAGAAGCCTTGCCTTATTCTCTTCCACACCACAGATATCACTTCTCTTCATAACCCAGTACTCTGTAATTTCCATCAATTCTATAGCAAATAAAATTATTTTAAAAATAAAATCTCTCTTTTTTCATCAGAAGGAGGCAGGAACAGTGTCAAAATCCCTTTATCTCCTTCTGCTTTCTGATTTGACTTTGGAAAACAGTGAGATAAGATAAGGGAGAAGACCACTGAAAGGCTTCTGAGATGAACCTCACAAGCTCAATGAACTAACCAAGCAGAATTTGCAAGGACTGGGACAGATCTGAAGGAACTTTACAGTGCAAAAGGAACTGAAAGTATTTACTAACTTGTTGTCCACCATATGAACCCTGAACCAAATATCCATTTCCTTTTCACTAGGGGAAGAGGAGTTTTTTTTAAGGCAGAATATGCAATTGAAAAATGATGTTTTCTGGTTTCAATAAGAACTAGGACAGCATGATATGAGGAAAAACCCTGTGTTTTGCAACACCTGCCACAACTTCAAAGAATGTAAAAAGTGGCTATTGTGAAAATAACAGGTGTCAGCCTAGAGATGTGAGGTCCAGTATGTGGCAGAAACAGCAATTGAATAAATTGCTGTTAAAAAAACCACACAACCCAAACACCCATCACAAAGTAAAATGGACAAAATCCCTTAGGATCCTCAAAAGTGGATTGTTTTTGGAGTTACATTTTCATGTCATGCCATCAGTAATTTATCATTGAAGCATAGAAAGAAATACACAAATAAATTGGCATTAAACTGAGGTTGAGAAATCAAGCGTTCAGAGAGGGATGAAGATTAATGTTTAATTTTGTGTTTTAAAGTATGGCCTTGCAAATGGTGTAAACAGATAAAAGCAGTGAAAAACAGACCATCAGATAAACCTGATAAAGCTTGCGTGGTCTGGAACTGGTCTCAGAATACCAAGTTTCCTGGCCACAAATTACTTAAGGTATCCAAAGGCCTATAAACTAGTAAATCTGTGGTAGACTACTGAAAATTGGAAGGAGTTGCCCAGTTAGTGCAAATTACCACATAGTGTTTACAGATCTGATCCTGAAAACAAATTACAGGTTAACTGCAATTTGCACAGGGGGTGATGCCTAACAATACCCTGGGGCTAAAAGGACCACAGCTGAAATCACAGAACCTCTGCTAAGAGCAGAAATCACAGTTTGGGGGGTTAACAATATCAGATTTCCGTGTCTTTCCACGTATCCAGGAGGGACGGAGAGAGTAACATCCGATTAGTAACCGTGCTTCGTCTGTGATGCTCACTGTGAAACATGTAGCTGGCCCAGGCTACTAACAGGGAGTGTGGGGCTGAAGCATAGAAACAGACTGGGTTGTCTGAAACATAGCAACAGACTGGGTTACAGGGTCCTCCCTCACTGCTACCTAATTTGGCTTCTTGAGGATTATTCCTAGCCTGGGGTCCCCCGAGGAACTGTCATGGTGACTCATCCAAAGCCCATGTCCGGTGGATCTATGATCATTCTATTGTGGATGAGAATAGAACATCTCTTGCTTCAGCACCAGGCAGATGTGCAGCTGATGTAAGGTTTTTCAGGAGAGCTTAATTAACTTGGACAGTTACTCTCACTTTTTAAAAATGCACCCAGGGTCCCCTGTCTAAGTATAATGCACAGTGATCTCGTTGGAGATCCTTACCCTGGCTTTCCAAAAAGAATTGTTCCTGATTATGAGATTGAAAAGTGTGGATCTGTTCAGCATATGAACAACAGTTCACCCCCCATGAATAAGAAACCAACTGGAACAGTGGTTGGGCCCGTTCAAACCACCAAGGGAACATCTCCTAGGATTAGGATTATTTTTAAGAATCATAGAATCATTAGGGATTGGAAGGGACCTTGAAAGATGATCTAGGCCAATCCCCCTGACACAGCAGGATCACCTAGACCAAGTCACACAGGAACACATCCAGGTGGGTCTTCAACATCTCCAGTGAAGGAGACTCCACAACCTCCCTGGGCAGCCTGTTCCAGGGCTCTGTCACCCTCCCAGGGAAGAAGTTCCTTCTCATACTGATGTGGAACCTCCTATGTTCCAGCTCACAACCACTGCCCCTTGTCCTATCACTAGATGATACTGAGCAGAGCCTGGCTCCATCCTCCTGACAAATATTTATTTATATCCTCCCTTCACATATTTATAGACATTAATGAGGTCACTCCTCATTCTCCTCTTCTCCAAAATAAAGAGACCCAGCTCCCTCAGCCTCCCCTCGTAAGGGAGGTGCTTTTCCAGTGCTAGTCCTGCATCTCCTGCCATATCTCTTTTGAGTTATCAGCTGATTTGAGTCAAAATTCTACAGGTCCTAGTTTGCCTGAGTATTAGCTCTTCAGATTAATGGACTGAGGGGCATTCATGGCTTTGGTCTGTTTTGCAGGAGGTTCAGCCCTGATTGCCAGCTGGAAGAACGCGAGAAGAAATCCCTCCTTGGTTACCAGAGCCCTTTCAGATACTTTGCTGCTTTGTTTCTTGCAGCTTACAGCAGCATTTCAGACATTGCCTTCTAGTCAACAGACCATGCCAGATACTTTCAGAAATCAGGGCTGTGACCTAATAATCCAACTGATTTTGTTCTCAGGATCTGAGAACTTAAGGCTGTGCCAAATCAATCCCATTCATTTCACCCCACATGCTAAACTGACAGCACAAATACGCCACCTTTGAGATCCATATCTGAGTCCAGGTAGGTAGAATCTGATCGACACTCTGCAAATTGCATAGCAACTCTAAAAGTAGATCTTTATGAAGGCCTTGCTTTAACTAAGTTAGAGTGTTTAATGCTTTATAAAAGCAGAAATAGGACAACCATTGTGTTTGTTAAGCAACAGTGGTCAAATCTCTCTCTTTCCTTCAAAACCCCCAGTCAATGTTTTCACTTAAAGCTGTGTTCCATGATTCAAGCTCTTGAGAATTTAAGTTCCTTACTTCTTTGCCTGGCTTAGCCAGCTCAGTCAGGTCTTTGTCAGCAGCTGGGAAGGATTGAAGTAAACAGCTACTGCTCCATTTAGGACCAAAGCGTGGCACACGTATTCATGATTAGCAGGAACTTACTCTCTCTGCGCTAGATTTAACAGGAATTCCTAAGAAAATGCTGCAAAAGTCCAGTGATTAGTTGACAAATTGATACCAAGCAGGATTGGAGTCTGCAAAACGCAACTCCAAAACAAAAGTTTCAGGTTTCATCGCAGTAGCCAAGAAGGTAATATTTCCCCATCTCCTGAGAGAAGTTCTCAGCATTGTAACTTCAACTTTTAACCTAAAAAAACCCTAGAAACTGTACAATATTCCAATTTTAATGAATCAACCAAAAAAGCAGTCATGACAAGGGGATTGCTGGAAGCTAGCTCTCTTCCCAGTAGAGAAATACCTCTTGTTGTTCTGTTTGCCTTCAGTAACAACTTCCTAACAGTCTTTTCTCCCTGTTTCTCCCACGTGTCTAAGGAGAAAGACAGGTATAAAAAGAAATGGTTTGCAGCAAAATCTTTTGACCCGGACGACTCCACGACACAGACCCCAGAGAACCTCCTGGTCAGTGAAACACAGGGAGGAAGCAGGTGTGGGAATGAGCCACACTTCCCTCCGTGGCCACAACACTCAGACACAACAGGCAAACTTCACTCCTGCAGAAGAGACGTACCTGTGATACAGCATCAAGCAGTGTTTTGATAGAGTAGCAACAGTGCGAGGAACAGCTTGAAAAATCCAGTGTAGGGGAAAGTGAAGCAGTATTTCTGTGTCAGACAGATGGCTAGAGAAAGAAAACAAGGAATATACAACAAAACCAAGGACACAGAAACCAGAGGGCAGAACACAGAAGAAAATAGCCACTCACTGGATGAAGGGGAGAACATTGTAATCGAAGGCTCAGGTACTTAACACCGTATTTGCCTCAGTCTTTAACAGAAAGCTTGAACATCCTCTGGGTAACTGGGTTCCTGAGTTGGTAGACAGGGATGGGGAGCAGAATATTCCTGCTGTAATCCAGGAGGCAGTAGTCTGTGACCTGCTGTGCCATTTAGATTCTAACAAGTCTATGGGATTCATTCCAGGGCGCTTAAGGAGTTGGTGCAAGGGCCAGCTAGGCTGCTCTCCATCATTTATCACTGGTCTGGGATAACTGAGGAGGTCCCAGATGACTGGAGCTGAGAATTGTCAACCTGACCTCAGTGCCTGGCAAGGTTATGGAGCAGATCATCCTCAGTGCCATTAAGCAGCAGGGACAAGGCAACCAGGGGATCAGGCACAGCCAGCATGGGTTTAGGAAAGGAAGGTCCTCCCTAATCAAACTGATCTCATTCTATGACTGGATGACCCACCAAGTGGATGAGGGAAGGCTGTGGATGTGGTCTACCTAGACTTCCGCAAAGCTTTCAACGCAGTCTCTCACAGCATCATCCTAGAAAAGCTGTCAGCCCATGGCTTGGATGGGTTCACACTCCACTGGGCTAAAAACTGGCTGGATCACCTGGCACAGGGAGTAGTTACAAATGGTGCAGCATCCAGTTGGTGTTCAGTGATAAGTCGTGTCCCCCAGGGATCAGTACTGGGCCCAGCTCTATTCAACATCTTCACTGATGACCTGGATGAGGGGGTCTAATCTACCCTTAGTAAATTCATGGATGACACCAAGCTGAGGGAGAGTGTCGATCTACTGGAGTGGTGGAGGATGCTGCAGAGAGCTCTGGATAGGCTGAGTCAGTGGCAGAGGCAAACGGGATGAGATTCAGCAAAGTGAAGCACAGGGTCCTACATTTTGGCCATAATAACCCCCTGCAGCCACAAACTGGGGGAGTACTGGTTGACAAATGGTTGAAACACAGGCCAGCAGTGTACTTATGTGGCATAAAAGGCCACTGGCATCCTGGCTTGTATCAGCAGTAGTGTGGCCAGCAGCACTGGAGACATAATTCTCCCCCTGTCCTGGGCACTGATGGGGCCTGAACCCAAATATGGGGGCAGTTCTTGGTCCCTCACTTCAAGAGATTGAGGGGCTGAAGCGGGTTCAGAGGAGCAATGAGGCTGGGGAAGGCACTAGAGGGAAAGTTGTGTGATGAGAGGCTGATGGAGCTGGGGCTGTTTAGCCTGGAGAAGACAAGACTCAGGGGGCACCTGTTCACTCTCTATAACTACCTGAAAGGAAGCTGTAGACAGATAGGGGTTGGGCTCTTCTCCCATGAAACTATGAACAGGACCAGAGGGCAGGGCTCAGAGCTGCACCAGGGAGGTTTAGGTTGGATGTTAGGAAGCACATCCTCAGGGAAAGGCTGATCAGACACTGGAATGGACTGCCCAGGGAGGCAGTAGAGTCCTCATCCCTGGAGACATTTAAGAAAAGACTGGACGTGGCACTTAGTGCCCTGGTCTAGGTGCTTGTGGTGATCTTAGGTCATAGGCTGGGCTTGATGATCTCAGAGGTCTTTTCCAGCCTCAACAATTCCATGATTCTGTAAGACCACCTGAAAATTCTCAAACCGCTCAGAAAATGGCATCTCACTGCAGCGTGCCGAGTTCTCTGCGCAATGCAGAACATCTTTGATGTTATAAGGTTGTTACTCTTCCTGGAACTGCTTAACTGTTAGTCAGTTGTATTCTCCTGTAAGCGACACACCACTTTAAGCCTGGGTCTACAGTGACAAGCTTTTCCTGCTGTCACCAATTCCTGGCTCTTCATGAGTGCTTCACAGACTGAAGGGTTTTGCTTTCATACATTTAGGCTGTAAGCATTTTTTCCCAAAATACTCACCTACCACTTTCTCTTTTGTTGCAGCCTGAAACAACACCTTTGCTTCCTAGTTGCTCTAACTACAAAGTTGTTACTGCTACAGACTCCAAGCTAATTTTTATCAGTGATAACATTTTCCTCTTACCCAGCAAGCCGTACAAGATGCACAATTTTCACTTTCTCTTAAAAACCATTCCCATCCCCTGTGGAGAACAACTCCCACAAAATCTCCACTCTTCTGCTTTGCTGTCAGTTTCTAAAATGGGAAAGGAGATGGACCTTCTACTCAGATGGTGATTTCTAAGCCATAACAAATTAACTGGCCAAAGTGTGTAACAGCCTCTGCCTCGCAGTGTTCATTCCCTGCGTGAGGACATTCACCAACCTCCCTCTTCCTTCCTCCTCAGATTCACACTATATCCATTTCCAGTGCTCGTCTCAGAATCCTCAGGCAAATGCCAATCAAAGCTTCCTTTGTGGGAGACATGTGCATTCCTCCTTGAGCTATAAAGGGTAAGAACGTCCCAACTTTCTACAGGCTATCGTAGGCACGTGCGATATTATTGTCCCATAGTTTATCTTACCGTACTCCAGAGAAATCTCATCATCCTGTTTTCTTTATATGGGCTACAGATGTCTTAGCCAAGCTTCCTCACCACTGAGTCACCGACGAGGATTGTTTACATCTTCATAATGAGTCACCTTCGGGACTTGGCTCGCTGTCAATACGTGGGGTGACAGCTTCAGCCAGTCTCTGTTTTGTCTCATTTTCCTTCATTTTGTCAATTTACTTCTACCTGTTGTAAGTCTGAACATAAAATGGCTCCCTCTCACTTTCCTTTTTGCCTTTAGGCCACCTCATGTTGACCAGTGACACTTTCTATCACAAGACTGACTGTTGTTCCAAAACTTTTACTTTCATGTTGTTCCAAGTTCCTGTGCCATAGGAAATCCAATTCAGATCACTTTTTTACAGCCAGGAATATCAGCTGCCATGCAAAAGTGCTTTATCTGTGGTCAGATGTTTAACAACATTTAATATCTGTCTTTCATCCTCCCCATTTATAAATAGGAGTGTTATGAATACTGCACATCTTCAGGATGCTTTAGAATCTGTTGCTTTTCCCATGCGATATCTTTTCACTTATGTGGAACAGGAATTATTCTACTGGCCCCAGAACTTTCCTTTCTGCCTTATCCATCACCTTGAAGGCTCATGTTATGAATGCTCTGTATTTATTAATTCTTTCCTTTCTAATCACTATGTTTAGTATGTCCACTCAGCACCTAATTCCCCCTCAGATCTAAACTCCTTGCAATCAGTGCTTGGCTGGGCTCCCGGAGTTAGTCAGACCCATTTTCTGTTTCACCTTTGGGCTTTCATGTCCTTCTCTAGAGCTATTACAGCTACATTTCCAGTGCAGCAGAGCAATATTAATATTTTCATTATGTTATTATTTTCAAAATTTATACTGCAAATATGGTTTTATATTATTCATTTCCTTCAAAAGATTTTTTTAATTAAAAGAAAGGAATAAAGTGCTTGATAAGGTCCCTTAAAGAGACTTTCGCAACCACTTTTTTCTGAAGTGTCGTTTGCTTTGTTGCACAAAAAACCTTAGGGCAACTACATGGAGGTGAGAGGTAAAATGCTGCTATGAATTATAAACAGGCCAAGAAACGAAAAACAAAGAGTCAGAATTAATAATCAGTTTTCAAGGGAAAAGGTTAACAGGAAGGTAACGAGAACTGAACCCAGTTTGCCAGGTGGGGTAGAATGTAAAAGTATGAGTAAGAACATTGTTATGTTTAATTACTGCTAACACTATAAATAATTTGTTCCCAAGTGCTTTGCAATGACATCCATGGAAATCACACCCAAAAAAACCTTCTTTAAGGACTCAGACAGGAGCCTCCAACATAAACCTGATTTTTATTCAAAACCATCATTTTTGTGGACAGAAACGTGTCCTTATCTTGTTTTTAAATACCGAAGTGGTTGTGCAAAGGGCTGAATATCTTTGAAGAACTCCAAGTCCTGCATATGCAAGGCACAGCATTCTAAAAAATGAATCAGTTATTTCACCCTTAAACCTTGTCTACTGATCTTAGCTGCAGCTTCTGAGACCTAGGGACTTTAATCAGATGCACCCGACCACAAAAAGGTGTCTGTGTCCTCCCTGTGTACCAGCTCAGACTAACAGCCAGCCCGAGAATCCTGCTTATTTCTAAAGCAATCTAGATAAACAAATCCTTCCTTTTGTCATTATTGTTTCTCTTTTTTTAATTAATCCTCTGAGAAGTCACACATTACACAGCACTTACTCAACCCAAATGGAAACTTGGTATAGCGCTTTCTTTCAGAGAGCAAATATCAACTATAAATTCAAATTTATTGAATATGGAAATATTCATAGTGATGAAAGTTATACTTGGTACACATGGAATCTGTGCCTCATTTTTTAAGCGTGGAGTGGTTTGGTTTGTTTTCAGTAACACTGATGCCAGTGAACTTCAAGATGATGAAGTTAATGGGCCCTGGAGCCAGCTCAGATCTAGCTGCCTCCATCCAAATGCTAACGTACGTTCAGACTGTGAGCAGAAAAACATAAAGGGTCCTGAAGGCTCATTGCCACAGTGGGAAATACTATTTGTGCTACAGACAGCAGCCCCTGGCTGACTGATGTAATTGAAAGACTGGCTAATATTGGCCCACATGTGGTGTAACCTGGTTGTAGGCGGCATTCCACTACGAAACTCTCCCTAACACTAGTGAAACTGAGAGCTGCACTCTTTGTATTGATAGAGCTGGCTGAGGCAGTACTACAGAGAATGACAGGCGCTGTGCTGGGTTCCAGAGGTGAAAAACTGTCTAAGATTCTTGTTTGCAGATGCTGGGCCTGATTTTGACACTTTTAGCCAGTGTGCTTCTGGATAAGAGACCTGCAGCTGTAGCCAGCTAGCTGTTTGTACGCTCTGCCGCACACAACTGCAGAAGCAAGCAGACTCGCATGGCTGTGACAGCCAATACACCAAATCCTGCAGCTTTCCTGTTAAACTCCCACTCAGTGAGGATCTTGATGTGCTCCTGCCTTAAAAGAAATGGAAACTAGTGAACTCCCAGCGTTAACAATGAACCATTCTGGACTCAGCACCTCTTACCGAACAGGACAAGACGGTCTCAGTCTCCCGTTTCAGCAGAGCGTTACACTATCCATCAAAATCTGGGCTGCTACATGACCAAAATGTGGAACATCTGTATATTGTTGAAAGCCTCAGCATAATTTTTAATTAGAAGATGTGTTTTGAATGTTTTCTCACTTAGTGTGCTAAATAAATGAGCAATTTTCAAAACACAAACCCCAAATTATTTATGGGCAAACCAATGAAATCCTCATTCCAAAACCAAAACCAGCCCAGTGTGAATGCTGGCCTCACCTCTGCTACTACAGCAAGTAGGAAAACTGATGTACTACTAAGCATGCTTCAGGAGAGAGAAAATTTGCTAATGGATTCTTTTAATTATTTGGTAGACATCTGCGAGGGAGAAAGATGCTGATCCTGACTCTGTTCCCATGCCCAGCAACAGGGTGCAGTCTCTGAATAAAGCACATGTTAGCATGCAGCCCAACACGTAAAAATGGAGAGAGCATACAGATGGAGAGAGTAGTGTGGGTAGTAGTGAGTGTGTGTAGTAACACAGTAGCAAGAGGGATTGAGTTGGCTGACGATTTTGATTAATGCCATGCTGTAGCATATAGGCCACTGACGGAGTCTGGCGGCCACACGAAGGGGCGCACATCAACATACAAGGGGACAAGGCAAATTCATAGCTAGAACTGGGATCTGTGAACTGCCACTCAGCAGTGAAAATAACAAAGCATGCACTGAAGGCTAAGAGCTAAAACTGTCGTCTGGAAAAGACTTCGCAGAGCCTGCTCTAGAACTACCAGATGACTGCATGAGGTCACAAAAGCAAAGCTGTGTTAGGGTAACACTAGAAGAAGAGAAGCCAATTCTTAGTATCCAACTGTGCAACCTTTAAGAGACCTCATCTGCAAAACTGCATGCAATTTATATTCAAGGGGAATTAATCCATCATTAGAGCAGACATAGAGATGGCCTTCTAGGATAGCCAGGGGAATTAACCATCTATCATGTGAGAGGAAACACAGAAAGCTGTGCCTGATAAAATTAATTTGGGGCGGGCACGTGAATATCAGGAAAGCAGAACAGTCACACAGGCTAACAGACAGGGCTGGCACGATAAGAAGTCATCAAGCACTGGTCATCAATTACTTGAGGCTGCCAACTGAAGACAGTGTCTAGCCACTACAGCAGTCACCTGGTGGAAGGTGTGTCCCAGAGAAAAGAGGCGAGGAGGAACTGTCATGTAAGGTATTCAAATCTGAGGACCACAGCTGTCCTTAGCCTGTCTAAAATAACGCTTGGCTCCTCTGAAATCAAGCTGAACTCAGTAGTCAAGAGCCATACCAGTTATAACTGGAAAAGTGTGGAATTAATGGTTCAACTTGTTGTTTTACACACTTTTGGGCTTCTCAAAAGGCTTCCTTGTAAGAAAACATTAGTTTTCCACTTAACCTCCTCTAACAAACAGGTTTCTCTGATAATGTAGATCATATAAATGAGCATGGTTTTATGATCAAGAGAGGTTCTTCTCCCCCTCTACTCTGCCCTGGTGAGACCACACCTGGAGTATTGTGTCCAGTTCTGGGCTCCTCAGTTCAAGAGGGATGTGGAGCTTCTGGAGAGAGTTCAGCGTAGGGCAACAAAGATGATAAGAGAGGTGGAGCACCCCCCTTATGAGGAGAGGTTGAGGGAGCTGGGTCTCTTTAGCTTGGAGAAGAGGAGACTGAGGGGTGACCTCATGAATGTCTACAAATATGTGAGGGGTGGGTGTCAGGAGGATGGCACTGGGCTGTTCTCGGTGTCATGTAGTGATAGGACGAGGGGCAATGGTTGTAAGCTGGAACATAGGAGGTTCCACATCAACCTGAGAAGGAAATTCTTCATGGTGAGGGTGACGGAACACTGGAACAGGCTGCCCAGGGGGGTTGTGGAGTCTCCCTCACTGGAGATACTCAAGACCCGACTGGACGGGTTCCTGTGTGACTTGGTTTAGGTGATCCTGCTGTTGCAGGCGGATTGGACTAGATGATCCCTTCCCATCCGTAATGATTCTATGATTCTATGATTCTATGAAGCACTGTGAAAAGTGCTGAACTATGAACACAGGACAGTGCTCTAGAAGCATTTTCTCCCGCACTCACTTGATTCTGCATGGTGGGATATATACAGGATTTCTCTCCGAAGAAAACAGACTCTACCAGCCATCAGCTCTACTGGGGAGCATTGTTTCATCCAAAAAGATGTAGGAAAAAAGCAACCAGGATGCAATTTTGTTTAAACCAGATTGCTTCAATGATGGAAACCATAACACAAATCCATTTTCTTAATGCTGTTTAAAGAAGGGAAGAAAGTCATTCTCATGCCACACATTTCAACATTTTTCTGTGTCTAATTAATTCATGAAACGTAAGCAAGAGGTTCTGGCTGCACGTCCCATATTTTCATTTGAACTCCTGAACAAAATCATCACACAAGGGCCCTTAGACCTCACTTCACTGAAGTCGAGCAAAGTCAGGATTCCTTCAAAACCCACAATTCTTTCATAAGCAGCAGATCAAAACTACAAACATGGGCTCAGTTCTGATCTTCCGCGCCGCTGAGATTTTGTTCTACATACTAAGATCATTCATTCGCTCGAAAAAAACACATGCTTTGTAACGATTCAAAAAGTGGATTAAATCCTTTAACACATTATTACTGCACTGCCTCAATAAGCCCTTCGTTTACCAAAAAGGATATTTACTGTAAATATGGGACTAGAACCAGCTGCATCACATTTACACAAAAATAAAACATACTGGATTGTTTAGAAAAAGAAGCATAATATCGTGGTGATTGCTTTCCCCTATACTTCGGAATTAAGAATTTGAAATACTGTGCTTGAAGTCCCATAAAGCTTGGTATGCCTTGGAAACAGCACTCCTAGCTTAATGTGGGCCAGGTTCCTTTTTCCACTTTGAAGGAACAAAACGAGACTTTAACAGTTCCAGGAGCTTCTAGTTAGTTGCTCTAAAGCATTCACGTGGGGAGAGCTCAGCCCACACTATAAAGGAGACTGGCTTTTAGAATGAGATCGGACCGTCTCCCCTCCTACCAACGCAGGAATGAAAACCAATCACTTTATTCTCCTGTCTCACTGTCTCTTACACATACTCAAAGAATTGTGAGCCCCTTCTTGGATATATGCAAGTGAATTGCAGTTGTGGGATTGACCATTCAGGGATGTCCACAACTCACAAGAAGTCAGAAAAAGGAAAGCATTTGCAAAACACAGTGTAAGGCAGGAAGAGTGCAAAGAGTTTGGTCGTAAACACCGCAGAGCTGTGTAGTGTTCAGGTACAGCATGTATTTAGTTAGGTAAAAAGGAAAAGAAGTGACACCTCCTCTCAGCCAGCCCTCACAATAACAGGGCTTCAAATCCCAGCACGGAACGCTTTCAGAGGCTGCTGTCACGCAGAGCTGTATCTCGGGGCTTCGGCCAGGAAACGCATCCTCAGGTTCAGTGGTGCCTTGCAGCCCAGTCGCATTGCAGCTTTACTTCGAACACTTGCACTTGGCAAGGCTGAAGATGTCTTGAGTTTTTTGGCTCCTGCAGAGTTTGCACTAGAAAAACATTTTGGCATAACTGGCAACTGCTGTTTCATCTCTTGAAAGGGCACAGAAATAACATCTCTTCCATTGGTCTTAGGTGTACATCTCTAGAAAGTTTTAAGACTGAATGTTGTAGTGCTAAACGAAAGTGCAGCCTGATCCAGCTTCCCACCTCCTGTGCAGCCAGGATGATCTTCTCTAGATCAAAGACAGGGATGCAGAAAAGCACAAAAAACCTGCATCAGTTGGCATTGCTCTGCAGGGGTTAGAGGCACGTCCACATGGCAGCCAAGACGTCTGATTTAAAGCTTGTTTGAGGAGGTGTGCCCCAAGCTGCAACTACCTGGATAAGTGATAACAAACATGGAACTGCAGCAGACCAAAGTGTGGACTGAAAACTTAATCTGAAATCTGGGCAAATATTTAGGTGGCTAAACCACAAGCTGCCACAGCTGACACTTCAGTTGTGGGATTTAAATTCTTATCTACCCCTAGCAACTGAAAAAATCCTTACAGGACTTTGTTCTAAGCATGCTGCAATTTCAAATAATAGGAGTGAAATGAGGAGTGGGGCTGTTACAGGACCTTTTCGTGTAAAACTCTGTCTCACCAATAAAAACTAAACTGCTAAGTTTCCATGATACCTGTGCTTCTAGCAAAACCTCTGCTTTCGCTGCTTTCCCGCTGCGGTTGCTGAGCAGCACTTGGAAAGTGCTCCTGGGCTGGGCTTTTTCATGAGAGATTTCACAGAGGAGTTTAGACATGTTATTCCTTAATTGACTGCATCCATAGACTGAAAAATGACCTTGAAACCTGGAATAATAGTGCCTGCTTGCTTCAGCAGACCCACCCATGATTGTGTGCTTTAATTTTTCAACAAGATGTGGATGTAGGGCCTGAGGAAACCCATAAAAATGTTTGCTTTGGCTTTCTGGAAGCTTTCCCCAGCTAGAGTGCATGAAAAGCACTGGGGATGCAAGATCCTGCTAAGTTTCCATAGGGAGCCTGATCAGAACACTGCAGAACATTCTGTACATCCCAGAGCGGAGGATCGTATTGCTGTGCTCACTCTGGGGACAGCAACGAGCAGCAGCAGCAGCAGCAGGTCATCAACTGGAAACTGGAAATCTGCCATCTTTTAATTAGTTGCTCCCTGCTTCACAGTAATCCCATTTAAAGTCCTATAAAACGTGTGGTCAGGTTGGCTGTACAAGCTCAGATAGTGCCAAGCCAAATTTTTAATCACGTAATTAGCCAGAAACGCCTTTTTAGATGGAATAAATATCTCGTCATCACAATTAGGGAGTATAATAGACGGCGAGGCTCGGTGCTTTCCTCTTCTTAATCAGTGTCCCGCTGAACAAAAACGTTTCCCAACCAACTATGGATTCCAGAACCACTGTTTTGACTAAATACAACTGCTTTCTACACAACTTCCCTTGGATTTGGCCTCAAATTTCATACAGACAGTCTTTCAGATACGAGAACCAAAGTGTCACTCCTGTTACACCCTGTGCAAAGGTATTTTAGGTCACCCCCGTTTCCAGTGATTCCAAGCACACTGCTGTGTGAGCAGTCACTGGATGGGTTTTGAGAGCAGACAATGCTACCTTACACAAGCCATGCACAGGACCTTAAAGCAAAGTTCATCAAAGACATCAAAGATTAACGAAGACATCATTTCACAGACTGTTGCAGAAGTGAGCAAGAAATTGCATATGACTTGCTCACACAGCAAACCACCCGCTGATTCACAGCACAGAGCATTAGGGATTGGAGGGGACCTCGAAAGATCACAGTATCACAGTAATGATGAGGTTGGAAAAGACCTTAAAGATCATCCAGTCCAACCTAAATCCAAATAAACTCAGTCATCCTAACATCTAACATTCTAGATCATGCCACTCAGCACCTCACCCAGCCTAACCTTGAACACCTCCAGGGACGGTGACCCAACCACCTCTGTGGGCAGCCCATTCCAAAACCAGATCGCTCTGTCAGTGAAAAATCTTTTCCTAATGTCAAGTCTAAACCTCCCCTGATGGAGCTTAAGACTGTGACCCCTTCTCTTGTTTCCAGTGGCCAGGGAGAAAAGACCAACCCCTGTCTGACTACAACCACCTTTCAGGAGCAGAACAAGGGTCTCCTGAATACTAATTCAGTAACGTAGAGGAAAATGTTATCCTCACTCTGATACAGAAGGAAGATTTCTTACACTTGGTCCCTTCCCCACTTCCACCACCACAACGTCTAGCTGCTTGCTCTGGACACTGGGTTGACCCGCACTCCTTGCTGGGGCATTAAGAAACCCCAGGAAACACTCCAGGAAAAAGAGCAGTAATTTACAGTAGGTGGGTTTGTATTAATACAAATTAATAGGGCTCCTTTGTAAATATGCTCCAGCGTATTGTGCAGTGTAACACAAGACAATCCCAGTAACCTGAGCCCTTGCTGCAGCTCTCTGCTACTAAATCATTGCCAAAACGTGGGGAAAAACTGCCAACTTCATGTGCAAATTATGAAGTGTGTAGAGTCACAAGATTCTTCCTCATTGACAAAACAAACTCTGTTTGAAATAGATGGATTTAGATAGCAGATTTCTTTAAGAACATTTATTTCACCTTGCAGGCGTCATCCATTTGGACAGGAAATTAATTTTTCGGCCAGTGAATTTTTTTCACACCACCTCTTAAAATGACATTTCTGCATGGAATGCTAGCGAGAACAGCTCTGCACGAACACACCCCGGCGATACGCCTGCAGTGCCTGACAATAGCCCAAGCACTTCCGTAGGTGCAGAGCACACAAACCCTTGGCATTGCATCACAGCTCCAAATCCCAGCTCAAAAGGCAGCAGTTACACACTGAATTGGTCTGGGGCTTAAACCTCACCCCAAACAGGCAGACGGGCAAGCAGCCAGCCTTTCAAGAACAACCTCGGGCTGCTGCAGATCTCCCAGCTCTCAGCATGGACCTTTCATCGACCACTAGATCATCCCTCTTCTCCAGTGGTTTCTGTTCTAGTGAGGTGTCTTGGGGGACTCTTCTCAAAAGTCTTCTCACTCTTTCAGGCTCAGTTTTAATTCCACTCCTCTCTACAGGATGCAAAACTCCCTCATACCCTGGGGAAGAGATGAGTCTGAGACTTTCCAACCTTTTTCCTCAGACTTACAACAATCAGATTTATTTCCCGCTTAGCAATCACGACATGCAGCAAGTGTTGCCAGGCATGAGCAGGATTAGGAAACAGGGAGGGAAGGGAGGCTTGTTGCTCTTCCTAATGTGCTCTCAGATAGGGACAAAATAGAAGCAGTTCTACACCTGGAAATGATCTCACACCGAGCCCCTGTCCTAGCTCATCACCATCTCGACTCTGCACTCAGTTTAAAGGCCACTCCTTGTTGCACAGGCTGTGTTTGTGGCACGATCCTCTCAAGTGGAAGTGTTCTCTGGGAGAATTTATTTCTATTTCTCCCGTGAAAGTGACCAAATGGAACACGGTCATGGGAAGTCATTCTAGTGAAATGCCCTCCCCCCACGCCCTGTAGTTTGCCATAAAAAAGTAGGGTTTTGGTAAATGCTGTTAGTTGTTTACTTCAGAAAAAACAAACAGTTCTGCACAAGTCATTTGCAAAGGCCAGACAGTGTAGATGTCACGATTTGTGGGCAGCTCTTGTTGCTTATTTCCACATTTACCATAAAGCTCTGATGTTGTGTGTGTTTTCCCTCTTATTTCTTACTAGCAAGCAAAAGCTAATGACATAAAAAGCTGTTAAAGATTCTGCAAGTAAGAAAGATCTGAAATACTTCTGTACCTAAAAGGCAAGAGAAGGCTAACTTGCCACAAAGAGAGGAAGCCGCTACAGCAGGTTTCGCCAGCGCTGATCCCGACGGTTTCACTTGTACCACTGAAAAGAATAGATCCCTTCATCACCCTGCCTTAGTTATTAACGCCTGTGACAAGAGGGTTCTTTTCAGACTAGAAACCTGCCTTCATTTTTCTCTTACAGTGCACTGTACACCCACCTGTATTTAGCATCCTGAACTAGTCTTTGAGTGTTTGCGGCAATTTTTGGAAGATTCCAAAAGATTTAAGCGCACTCTAAAACGTGTCTTACTAACAAGCAACACACACAACAACGCATTTGAACTAACACAGCTTGTGCCATGTGCTATCCAGAAGTTGTTAGATAAATAAAACAAGCCTAAACCAAACATAATGATATGAAAGGAGCACAGTCAAGCTGGAGGCCTTTGTGGTGTTGCTCTGCGGTCAGCACTGGGTCCAGTCCTACCCAATATGTTTATCAACAACTTGGATGAGGAGACAGCGTGTAGAGTGTACCCTCAGCAAGTTTACTCACGATACAAAGCTGGGAGGAGTAGCTGACACTACTGGGAGGAGAGTGACCTGGATAGGATGGAGAGCTGGGCAGACAGAAGCCTGAAGAACAAGGGCAAGTGTTGAGTGCTGCATCTGGAAAGGAACATCCCTGTGCACCAATACAGGTTTGGGACTGACCTGTTTGAAAGCAGCTCTGGGGCAAAGAACCTGGGGGTGCCAGTGGGCCACAGACTGACCATGAGCCAGCAATGTGTCCTAGTGGCCAAGAAGGCAAATGGTCTCTTAGGGTTCATTGAGAAGACTGTCACCAGTAGGTTGGGGGAGGCTCTCCTTCTCCTCTGCTCGGCCCTGGTTAGGCTGTATCTGGAATACTGTGCTCAGTTCTGAGCTTCTCAGTTCAAGAGGGACAGGGAGCTACTGGAGAGAGTTCAGCATAGAGCCTCTAAGATGATCAGGGGTTTGGAGCATCTTATTTATGAGGAGAAGCTGAGAGAGCTGGGTCTGCTTGGCCTGGACAGCAGGAGTGAGTGTCAGGATGATGGGACGAGGCTCTTCTCAGTGATGTTCAGTGACAGGTCAAGGGGCAATGGGCAGGAATCGGAACACAAGAGATTCAATTTGAACATAAGGAAAAACACTTTTACAGTGAGGGTAGCAGAGCACTGGAACAGAGTGCCCAGAGAGGTTGTGGAATCTGCATCTCTGGCAACATTCAAAACCAGCCTGGACGTGTTCCTGTATGATCTGCTCTCAGAGAAGCTGCTCTGAGAGGGTAGCTGTACTAGATGCACTCCAGAGGTCCCTTCTCAACCCCTACCATTACATGATTCTATGGAACAAGAGAAAAAAACAACACGCATGGTATGACTGCCAGGCAAAGAACAAGACACAACACTACATCTACACTGGTAGCTTAAATGCACCAGAACAATCGTGGCTGCAGTAAACAACTGGTGTGTCCTGGACCTAAATTCTCTCACCTGCAAGCATGGGGCTGCACGCAACGAGCAATTTGGGAATGGTCACTCCTGGTGCTTTCTGCACCACGCTCAGAAATTGTCTGGCAGTGTCCAGGTGTAAAACCATGCTGAGGCAGCAGCTGCAGTGTAGCAGTACTGTTGTCAAATCTCAGTATCAAGAACATTGCCCTGTGAGTGTGGATGCAGCCAGAGAAGTCGCACTGACCATTAATAATAAACACACAATCCTGGTTCTGTGGGAAACACTGGCAGCATTTCAGAGATACAGCCCCTTGCATTACTAGCTCTCTGTTTTCTCTTTCCTTAGTATATTTAGGGAAAAGGGCAAGTCAATGGGAACTGTCATCTGAATTGATGGAATTTTTGGAAGACAAACAACAACGAAGCAAAATTGGAATGCAAGTTAAATAGGTCATTTTTTGGTTTTCTTTGGGACTCCTCTGGAAAAGGTTATTCTAGGATTACCTTTGCAATCCCATGTCACACCTGCACACCTTTGCTGCCTTCGTGGACAGCAAGTCTAAGTATATAGACAAAGCACAGGTCTCTCAGACATTCCTTTGCTCCTCAGGATGTGAATTTTCTTAGTCATCTCCAAAAATAGTTTGACTTGGTATTGAGTAGAAATAACTCTTTTCACTTTCAAACTTGTATCAGAAGGTAGGTTTAACAAAAGTCATTGTATTTGCTATGAAAAAAGCAAGAAATGATGGATTTTAACTTATGGTTACATCATTAGAAATATATATTTCAAGGCTATGACCTTACAGCTGCAAAATATAGAACTAGTTCTACTTCACAAGCATTTGTCCAAACATTTTCTTTCATTTTGATCCAAATAGTTTCACACCCACTGAGTTAGACTTTGGCCTTCAGGTTTGAGCAAACTGAAAATTTCATTCAGCTCCTCAGCTAAAGTAAATTTGCTCCACAACAGAGCAAAACGCTGACTTCAATGGAGCTACACTGATTAACACTGGGTTAGGATCGGATCTCGACCAAATTGAAACCGAACTGAAATGGCCGTGCTTCACCTGGTCTTTATTCACACCTCACATCAAAACCGTGCAGAGCTATGAATGCTGCATGATCCTGATCCAAAGCCACACAGCATATATGCTTCAAATTGAGTTCAGGTCATTCAGGAGTTGCACGGTGCTAAGCAAACCCTTCGATAAATATGGTTTGCGTTACTGGTTTGTAACAAAACTCCACGCCAGGTGACTTTTGTGTGGTCTGGTGTTTCATTGTGAACATTCTGCACTGCTCTAATGAAACATGATTTCTGAGACAACTAAGGGATGCAAAACCAGTTCCTGCTAAATGCTTTACCCACTATTTCTGCAATATGCACACAAAGTGTGGCCACGGCGTTAAACTCCTGACGTCTAAAATCTGAAACCTAATTCCCTATTAAAGCACCTAAATAACGATGGCATGAGCTTCTAGAGATTCTGTGCAATGCACTGCAGCTTTCATCACTGGTAGAGCTGCAAGTCAAACCCCCCTGCCTTAAGTCTTTACATAGCCAGCCATTTCACGACAGCTTATAAAGAGATTTAAACTAGCTTTTCAGAGGTATTTATGCAAAAAAACCCCCATGTACCTGAAGGTGCAGGTGAGCATCTAGGGCTAGATTCAGTGTGGGCACTGGGATCTTTGGGAAAAGGCAGGAAAGGTCCTGTGTGTAAGTTCACCCAGTATTGTTCAAGAAGTAACACATAGACAGGAGACCTTTCACTCTCTCGGGGGCTCTGGTGACAATAACAGCCCCAGACATGTGGGATAATGAATCTGGAACACAAGGGTGCTTAATCCAGACAGAAGTGTTTGTGTGCATTCACACAGTTACTGTGTGCAGATGCATCTGCTGTGCTGCATGTGCTGTAGGTCAGATCATAGAATCATAGAATCATTAGGAATTGGAAGGGACCCCGAAAGATCATTCAGTCCAATACCCCTGCAACAGCAGGATCACTTCACTGGAGAAGTTACAGAATCAGAATCACTCAGGGTTGGAAGGGCCCACCTGATCATCCAGTTCCAACTCCCCTACCATGGGCAGGGACACCTCATCCTAGACCAGGCTGGCCAGAGCCCCATCCAGCCTGGCCTTAAACACCTCCAGGGATGGGGCCCCAAAACCTCAAGAAGTCTTGAAATTTATTTCAAGAAGTCTTGAAATTATTTTATTTGCCCCAGACAGCTGATCTGTGCATGTGGGGCAGATTTGACACGCATAAGCAAAATGCACATCTGCATTGCCTCCTAGTTTTCAGAGAGGAACAGTCAAATGGCAGCCTTATGCTGGTGTGGTGACAACATTGCTTACTACATCTTCCACTGCACTTGGCAGAAAAAGACAAAGACAAGGACAAGTGTTCCCATCCAGATGACTCCACAACGTGGTGGGGAACCATACATTTCTCTGGGAAGACAGAAGGTACTGACAGCTACATGAGGGAAGTTCCTTGCACTCCTGAAGATTCTTTACCATCCCTTCCCAAAATGCCACCATCTCAGCATGGCTGAGCCATGCAGAATCCATACTTGCACCTCACCAAGCCGCTTCAGCTCAGCATTGCTTTCTGAAATCCATCATCTTGCACAAGACTGATCTCTTCACAAGACACAGAGTGCAGACAGTCTTCTTAAAAATCGTTGTTGTGAGAGGAAATGTTTTATACACAGTTCAATGTTTATATCACTCCCAAAGTACAGGGTGCCTAAGGGAAAACCCTTCCTAATCTGCAAAACCTGGAACTTATGTAGTCCCTCTTTTAGTAAATTGATGAGCTATGAAAACTGCACACATTCCTATCTCTTCATTTAAAGATGTGTCAGCGTGAGGATTGTCAGATGAGAGCAGACAAACAAACGCTCTCCAGCCACCAGGAGTAACAACTCGTGAGAAAGGGCAATCCAGAGTAACGAGTCCATGGACTTCAGTTGTCCAATGTCTTCCAAATACCAATGTGTGTCTCCTTTCCTGGGGTTTTCAGATACACTTTCTTGTACCTTTGCACTTCTTGTCCTTCACACCCAATTCCCATCACATCCTGCCCCTCAGTGGGTCTCACTGCAAGCATTCACTATACACTATGCACTTCTTGGTCCCATGTTATTATAATATTTGCAAAATTTTCAATGCCAATCTGGCCATTTAACCAAGCTGCAAATTAGATAGATTGGATTAGCATTTGCATATAGGGAAATAGCTTGCTTCTTTTTCAACGCAAGGGCTTACCGCTGGCATGATTCATTAGCCATGAAAACAGGAATGCATTGTACTCAACTGTGGTACGGATGCCTGAGCAAACAAATGCAGTATGTCACTCATTCCTCTTGGAAGTATCTTGGGGTTTCTGGATTGTAGCCACACTGGGACTTGATTCTAACTCCCAGTCTTCAACAGAAGAAAGTGATGCAGGAACTCGGAGACAACAAAATATAAATAGCTAAGCTTTCCCCATTGAAATTTCAAAACGCAAGAGAATGAGTGAACGCTTCCTCTGTCCCTTGGGAAGTCAGTGCTGCTCTTGCCAGCACCAAACCCAACATCTTCTTCTGTGCTCTAGTGTGCTATACTTTTCTGTGTCTAAATTACTTGAGGAAAATGTTTATTTCAAAAGCCCTTCTATTTTTGGGTCCTCTGTGTATCTGTTTACTGGACAGCCCTGAAAGCACTGCACAGCACGCTGTTTAATTTTACACAGGCTACCATCCCTTCCCAGTCCCGTAAAAAGGCTTGAGGACAATAGATCACGGAGATCATAAACTGAAGACAAATACCTACACAATGCTGCTGAGGTAATCCTTTGTGCCTTGCCTGTGTCGGCACTGCACAGCACTTGAGGAAGAGCACAACAAACTACTGCAGACATCTGTTTTTGAGGTTACAGAGCACTACAGTGCAGAACGCAGACACTACAAAGCACTCACATTTCCACCAACTTCAAATGAGCCTGGATACTCAGTGGAGAGCATCAAGCTGAGTAACTGCTCTCTCGACTGACAACAACAGCGTGATGTTAAATGAGAAAGATTCCCATGCTGCCAGGATGTCGTGTTGTCGGGATCTCGTTGCCCTCCCGATGACGAAGTAGGTGCTAAGCGAAGTTTGACAGCCATGCCTTTGCCTTATCATATTTGCTGTTAATTCCACTATTAGGTACCAGATCAGACTTCAGTGCCTTGTTTCAACCAGCAAAGCATCTGTTTCTTAGAATTTGCACGGCTATCTCTAGTCAACCGACGGCACAAACTCTAAATAAAACAGCTTACTGCAGCTACAGCTCTGTGAAGTCTTCTCATGCATTCAATAATTTATCAAAAACCAATTCAAGGATCATGTCATAACAAAGTGGAAACAAAGCAGCTTTCAGGCAGTTGCTCAGCATTTCTCCTTCTGCCTTGTCCTCTTTTCCCTAAATGAAAGGAAACAAAGGTTCCTGTTTGTTCTCTAAATCGCCCTCCCATAGCAGAGCCTCCTCTGTTGCTAGCCAAAAGCACAGTGGCCATAGGCAATATAGCTCAGCAAACAGTTCACTAACAGTGTTCAATTCAGGTAAGTCAGTCCCTAATGATTCCATGATTCTATCATTCTGTGATTCTATGATTAAAGCAAACACATTAAATCACCTCCACAACTTTTAATAGTCACTCAAACTGTCATCTCCAGTAGGATGTCTAAAAAGCCTTCTCAAAGTCCACATCTGCAGACTGCAAGAGTCTGGGTAGTTTTGATTCAAAGAGGTCTAGTATTTCCTTACTGAGAAGGAGAGCTACAACACCTTTCAGCTCCAAGAAATTTGCACAGAGTTAAAAAGTGAAGGGGGCAACACTGCCACCTTTTCTGTACTCTAGATTTAGACCCTAGTCTGAGCAAACTTGCTACTAGTAAAACCTTCTGTTGATCAAAAAGTAAGAATAGGACACAAAACTGCTTGAGATGATCCAGTCCAAAGCCACAAAGATGATGAAGGTAGAACACCTCTTTCATAAGGAAAGGCTGAAGGAGCTGGGTCTCTTTAGCTTGAAGAAAAGGAGACTGAGGGGTGACCTCATTCATGTTCATCAATATGTGAAGGGTGGGTGTCAGGAGGATGGAGCAGGCTCTTCTCAGTGTCATCTAGTGATAGGGCACTAGATGAGGGGCAATGGGTTTGAGCTGGAACATATGAGGTTCCACATCAGTCTGAGAAGGACCTTCTTCACAGTGAGGGTGATGGAGCATTGGAACGGCCTGCCCTGGGGGGTTATGGAGTCTCCTTCTCTGGAGACGTTTAGAACTCCCCTGGATATGTTCCTGTTCAACCTCATCTAGGTGATCTTGCTGTAGCAGGGGCATTGGACTAGATGATCTTTCAAGGTCCCTTCCAATCCCTAATTGATTCACAGTATCACAGTATCACAGTATTACCGAGGTCGGAAGAGACCTCACAGATCATCAAGTCCAACCTGTCACCACAGAGCTCAAGGCTAGACCATGGCACCAAGTGCCACGTCCAATCCTGCCTTGAACAGCTCCAGAGTTGGCGACCCCACCACCTCCCTGGGCAGGCCATTCCAGTGGCCAATGACTCTCTCAGTGAAGAACTTTCTCCTCACCTCAAGCCTCAATTTCCCCTGGCGCAGCTTGAGGCTGTGTCCTCTTGTTCTGGTGCTGGCTGCCTGAGAGAAGAGAGCAACCTCCTCCTGGCCACAACCACCCCTCAGGTAGTTGTAGACAGCAATAAGGTCTCCCCTGAGCCTCCTCTTCTCAAGGCTAAACAATCCCAGCTCCCTCAGCCTCTCCTCACAGGGNGCCCCTGGCTTTGTATCATCTGCAAACTTGCTGATGACTGACTCAATGCCCTCATCCAGATCATCTATGAAAATGTTAAAGAGGATGGGGCCCAGTACTGATCCCTGAGGGACACCACTAGTGACCGGCCGCCAGCTGGATGTGGCACCATTCACCACCACCCTCTGGGCTCGGCCCTCCAGCCAGTTCCTAACCCAGCACAGAGTGTTGCCGTCCAAGCCGTGGGCTGACAGCTTAGCCAGTAGTTTGCTGTGGGGGACAGTGTCAAAGGCCTTGCTGAAGTCCAGATAGACCACATCCACAGGCCTCCCCACATCCACCAAGCAGGTCACCTGATCATAGAAGGAGATCAGGTTGGAGAGGCAGCATCTGCCCTTCCTGAACCCATGTTGGCTGGACCTGAGCCCTTGGCCATCCCTCAGGTGTGCAGTTATTGCCCCCAAAATAACCTGCTCCATCAGATTCTGTGACTCTGTAATAATCCAGATGGCAGTTTATCACAGTGCTGGCCTGAAAAGGATCCAATTTCTTCCTGACCAGTTACGTAAAAAAAAGGTTATGTTTTGACAACAGCAGGTTTGACAAGAAGTCTTCAAAAGAAGGATATGTTTTCTATATCACACACCTTCTGCCTTGTGTCTTGTTTTCCTGTGTTCTCCCTTTTCCAGGTTCTATTTGCCTCTGCAATCTCTTCCTGGGTGATCCCCGTTTTTGTTCATTCCTTTTTGTCAGGAGACTAGCAGATCATTATATTATTTATTTACATTATGTGTTGGAGAAATGATGTTTTTTCACAGATGTCCAATCTGTCTCCTGTACTAAGTAGAACATGAGCAAATTTAGCAGTCTGACAGAACTGAGGCTAAAATGTAAAGAGCCCTCTTGGCACCGGGGTTTTTCTTGCCCAGTGTATCCAACTCTCAGTAGAGTTTGTCATAAATATTTATATGCCACGCAGAGCATCTGAGTGCCAGCTTTTAGGGAACCGGCACTCACCTGCATATTCTGGAGGGGTGAAGTCAAAAATGCCCAATCCCTGAAAGCTGAAGGTAGCTCTGCTGTGCCTAGTGGAGGTCCCACAGGTCCACTGTGGCTGCTGAACATTTGCCACCAGCAGGAAGAAGTTCCTTACTTCTGGCATGACAAGGAGCAGAGATCGTGTCTGACACCCAAAAGGTGTCAAAGCATCTCCATGCAGTTTTGCTGTGACAGAATGAAATCCTGAATGAGCTGCAGAAGCAGCAAGCTATGGGAAGACCCAACTGCAGGGTTAAACATCTCAGCTGAGGAATGGGGCTACCTGGTGAGAACTACCAAGCATTGTGGTAACAAGAAAACAAAGGCACAAGTGAAGATTCAGAACAGGGGAACTGCTGGGCGTAGGGAGTTGGGAAAGTCTTGCAAAATATGTAAACTCTGCTTGCTTGCTAGTTAATCTTGCAAATGGCCAATAATGTAAAGAGGCTTCGGCAGCCGCAACAGGGTCTTTTACTGCAAAAGAGGAGTTGATGTCACCTGCTGCTGTGTTTTGTCTTTGTAGGGTACACAGCACATACACAGACACTTCTCAGGTAATGGAAGAAAGTCTGCATGCTCCAGGATATCTTTCAAAGTTCATATGTTTATTTTCCTTGGAAAGGAACTTGGTTTTTATCTAGATTACAGGCTCCTCAGAGCAGGTAACCTTTTGCCACTGCACAAGTATCAGAGCAGATACATCCTGTATCTGAGCAGAGAACAGAATGGCTGCACAACTACACGGATGCAAGCACACCATGAGACAGCTGCATACATCATCGAGCCTTGTGGACAGGCCTTTCTACCTATGTCTCCAGTGAAGGAGACTCCACAACTCCCCTGGGCAGCCTGTTCCAGTGCTCTGTCACCCTCACTGTGAAGAAGTTCCTCCTCATATTGATGTGGAGCCTCCTATGTTCCAGCTGACAACCATTGCCCCTCATCTTGTCACTAGATGAAATTGAGACGAGCCTGTGTCAAATGCCTTACTGAAGTTAAGATAGACCACCTCCACTGCTCTGCCATCATCTAGACACCTGTTTATGCCCTCATCAAAGGCTATCAGGCTGGTCAAGCACGACTTTCCCTTTGTGAAGCCATGCTGACTGTTCCTAACAACCCTTCTGTCCTTGATGTGCCTGGAGACAGCCTCTAGGGCAAATTGTTCCATCACCTTTCCTGGGATGGAGGTGAGGCTGACTGGTCTGTAGTTACCTGGGTCCTCCTTCTTTCCCTTTCTGAAGATTGGAGTGACATTTGCTATCCTCCAGTCCCTAGGCACCTCTCCTGATCCCCGTGATGATGGCGAGTGGCTTAGCAATAACTTCTGCCAACTCCCTTAGTACACGCAAGTGCATCCCACCAGGGCCCATGGATTTGTGAACTTCCAGTTTGATCAACTTATCTCTAACCCAGTCCTCATCAACCAAGGCAGGCTCCTCTCTTGCCTCAACTTCCATTGGAGGCTCAGGAGTCCGGGGCTTGATATCAGGACAGCCCCCAGAAGTACAGATAGAGGAAAAGAAGGTGTTCAGTATCTCTGTTTCCTTTGTATCCTCTGTCTTCAAGGCATTCAGCATCCCCTCATTCAGCAGGGGACCTACATTGCCTCTAGGTTGTTTTAACTGCAGTGTATTTGAAGAAGCCCTTTTTGTTGCCCGTGACCTCTCTTGCAAGGTTTAATTCCAAGGAGGCCTTGGCTTTCCTAATTGTGTCCCTACATTATCTGACTAGGGCCTTATAATCACCCCAAGTGGCCATTCCCTCCTTCCATGACCTACAGGCTTTCTTCTTCTTCTTCTTCAGTTTTCCCAGCAGCTCCCTGTTTAACCAGGCAGGTCTTCTGGCTCCCTTCCTTGACTTGTTTCCTGTTGGAATGCGACTCAGGCACACTTGTACCCACATGGCATCATTTTATATTGCTTTTATTGAACAAGTCCATATAAAGAACATAATTTTAGGAATCAAGTTTCATTTCTGAATAATTACCTATATGAAAACGAACTGAGTAATTGAGTCGCACTCAATCATTCAGGCAGCTGTAATATTTGAATCTATTATCTGCTAGAGTGTTAAATGATCTTATTTCCACTTGATTCCTGAGAGGAAGTGCCTTACAAGCACGGGTACATAAAGTTGTCTCTAAACACAGACACCATTCTTCATAGACATTTAACGCCTCATCACGAATCACAGCACCTGTTTTAAGTGATCAGCTACTAAAGGTTGTATTAAAAAAAAGAGGACGGAAATGGGGGGTTCTTTCAAGGAAGATTATTTCCTGCTGTTGAATTTCTACATCTCAATAAAGTGCCAAACTCAGTCTTTGTTCTCACAACATCTACTGTGCCTATAGCTGAGAACTGACACAGAGATCTTGCACTGAATATTTCAACTTCATTCCGCATGCACAGTGAGCTAAAGCCTTGGCTATCAGTATGTATGTGACACACTGCAGCTCCCACGGGCCATTGTTCACATTCTCAATGACTTTTTTCATCAGTCTTGTCTACTATTACAACTGGTTTTATCATTCTTCATAATGTGTAAAGTGTCAATTTTATTAGACGCACTCATATTCACCTGCAAAAATATATTCTGTGGATCTTCTATGAAAAATTCCTTCTAATGAGGAAAAACACCTTAAAAGTGAAGTGGCATACACTGAATAATGAAGCAGTAAGTGGTAAAAGTCAGTGTCTTTGTAAAAATAAATAAAATCCAAAGGAAAGTAAAAATCTTAAAATAATGGGATATGACAGAAGAAGGTACCTCACAGACTGTTTGGAACTATTCACATGCAGAAAATGGGGAAAAATTTACAGTGGATCTTTTTCTCAGAGAGTTGAGTCCAAATCTCACTGGCAAGAGAGGACAGGCAGACTTCAGAAATATGAAGCAAGGAGAAAGACATAAAAGAAATGGACTGAGGGGAATGACTTCATGCCACTTTTTCCTTTTGGCCTTTATACCCTACACACATTTTCCTTACCTTTACTCACATTCATTCGTCTGGGGGAAATGTTGGGATTGGGAAGTGATCCATGAGAATGAAGCAGCTTGAAAAGCATTATATTAGTCTGTGGAATAAGTAATACTTCAACCAAGTGAAGTAATGGAAACTGCTTCACCCAAGTAATTTAAAATTGGATTGAATAAGGCACTGGAGATTATGCTGAAGGGAACAATTCTGCGTTGGCAGGAGTATGGACAAGATGACTTAATAGATCTAGTGTCCATGTGCCAAATCCTGAGATCCGGATTCAGTTTTTATTGCTGTGTCGTTACTAAAGTTGAACTTCCATTCACGTTACTGGGAGCTCACCCTGACACAAGGAGAAAATAACCAAGAGCCTCAGATGCATAAAAACATGGATGAAAACCGCTTCCATATTATTCAATAACTTGTTACATAATGAAATTTGAGAAACAGATGAAATTTGAAAACAGAAGATCTATTTAGAGCGCTCCTTGAATTATTCCTAACAGCCTGCTCAGAAAAGTTTATCTAGTTGATCGGTTAAGACTCGCCAAAACCAGTGAATAATCGCTTTAAATAAGTCTCTGTGTGTAGGTTGTGTTGTTCCTGAAATGGGTGAAAATATCTGTGAGGAAAATATTGTGGCAAAAATCAAAGTTGAAGTATGCTTTGCCATTTAAGTGTGGGAATAGTATTAGAAGCTGTCACCAAAACACACACAATGTAAATATAAGCAACAGCATTTTCCCCCCCATTTATTGCCAGTTGCGTGTTTCAGTGTGAATGACAGATGGATTAGGCTCAATGGAGCCCATTTTCCCTTGGTGTAGAAGGAACTAAGGCTTTTTGGATATTATGCTAAATCTTAAAAACAAACCAGTAACATTAAACCTAAATTAATCCTGAAATACTAGTAACACATTTCAAATGAGACATTGGAGGGTGCTCTGGAGACAGAGACGCCTATGTCCTCATGTGTACACAAGGGTCAGTTTAGATGCTGTTTAGTAGTTCCAATTTTCCCATTCACATCAGTTCACCATTGCAGAGGAACCAACGAGAAGCAATGCACTGCTGGACCTGACATTTATGAACAAAGAAGGACTGACTGGGCTTATTAAGGTAGGAAATACTCCTGGTGATAGTGATCATGAGTGGAGCACAGTATTCTGCAAGGTAAAGGTAAGGCAATAAGTAGGGTTACAACCCTTGACTTTCACAGAGCTTTTCCTCTTTTCAGGGGTTTACTTGCAGGAATCCCATGGGCTAAAATGCTAGAGGGTAAAGGAGTTCAAGAAAGTTGGTTAATTTTTAAATATCTCTTCCTCAAAGCCCAAAATGAGTGTATTCCATTGTGCAAAAAATGGAGCAGATGGGCTAGGAGACCTATGTGGATGACCAAGGAGCTCCTACATGAAATCTTGGCTAAGAGGGAGGTCTACAGTTCATGGAAGAAGGGAATTGTTGCATGGGAGTCTTATAAGGAAGCTGTTAGAACTTGTAGAAAGGAAAACTAAAACACTTCTAGAGTTAAAATTGGTTAGGAAAGTTAAAGCAAATAAGGACTTTCACAAACATTTTAGTAGTAAAAGAAGGAATAAGGATAGTGTGGGCCCAGTGCTGGATGAGGTTGCAGCCCTGATAACCCACAATGCAGAGAGGGTAGAAGTGCTAAATAACTTCTTTGCTTTGGTTTTTACTCCTAAGACCAGCCCTTGTGAACTCCAGACCCGGGAGACAGGAGTGATAGCCTGCAAGAGGGAAGATTTTCCAATGGTTAAAGAGGACTGGGTTAGGGATCAGCTGCAAAAGTTGAATAGTTATAAATCTGTGGGTCCTGATGACACACATCCAAGAGTGTTGAGAGAACTGGCTGATGTTGCTCTTCCACTCTCCGTTACTTCTGAGACGTTGTGTTTAACAAGAGACGTACCTGAGGACCGAAGGAAAGATGACGTCACTCCAATCTTCAAAAAGGGTAAAAGGGAAGATCCAGGCAACTATAGACCAGTCAGTCTTAGAAAAATGATGGAGTTGTTCATTCTGGAGGTCATCTCTCAGAATACTGACAAAAGGAAGGGAATCAGAAGTAGTCAGCATGGCTTTACCAAGGGGAAATCATGTTTGACTAACCTGATAGCCTTCTACGACTTCATGACTAAATCGGTGGATGCTGGGAGTGCAGTGGATGTGGTCTAGCTCGATTTTAGTGAGGCCTTGGACAGAGCCCCCCATAACATCCTTGTGAGTGTGAGACTGGAGAACGGATTGTGACTTGGATTACAACCTGTACATAGAACAGAGCCCAAAGAGTGGCACAGAGTCTAGCTGGAGACCTACAGCCAGTGGTGTCCCCCAGGGATCTGTGTTGAGTTTGGTTTTGCTTAATATCTTTATTAATGATCTTGATTATGTTGGTGATAAGATAGTGTCTCCTCAGTAAATTTGCTGATAACACTAAGCTGAGTGGTCTGGCCAATACACCTGATGGTTGTGCAGCTGTTCAGAAAGACTTGAATAAACTGGAGGAACGGGCTAAGAGGAGTTTAGTGAGGTTTAATAAGAATTAGTACAGAGTCCTTCACCTGGGAAGGAGAAATGCAATGCATCAATACAGGCTGGGGAACAATCTACTGGAGACCACTTCTATGGAGAAGTGGAGTTCTTGAAGTTCTTGTGGACAATAAGTTATCCATGGAACAGCAATGTGCTCTTGTGGCCAAGAAGGCCAATGGAATTCTGGGATGTATCAAGAAGAGTGTGTCCTGTAGATCAAGGGAGGTTCTTCTCCCTCTCTACTCTGCCCTAGTGAGGCCACATCTGGACTATTTTGTCCAGTTCTGGGATCCTTGGTTTAAGAGAGACAGAAACTTGATTGAAAGAGTTGAACGAAGGGCCACAAGCTTGGAGAGGAGAAGGTTATGAGGGGACTTAATCACTGTCTATAAATATATGAAGACTGGATGTAAAGAAGAAAGAGACAATCTCTTTTCACTTGCACCCCCTGATAGGACAAGGGACAATGGGTGTCAGTAGGAGCACAAGAAGTTCCACCTCAATACAAGAAAACATTTCTTTATCGTAAGCATTACTGAGCACTGGAACAGGCTGCCCAGGGAGGTTGTGGAGTCTGCTTCTCTGGAGACTTTTAAGATCCATCTTCATGCATTTCTGTGTAATCTGTCTTAGGTTTTATGATCCTGCTCAAGCAGGGGGGGTTGGACTCGATCCCTGGAAGTCCCTATCGATCGGTGTATCTGTGTACCTGTAAGTACCCACTAAGATTATCCCTGACGAGGAAATGGTGAACCGGTTCCCCCTGGCACACCACAGAAAGATCACAGGCAGAAGGATCAAAGGCTGTATTGAGTGTATTAGGAAAAGAAGTCAGAAAGCTGAGTGTTGTGGCAGCAAGTTCTTTATTTTGTGATACACAATAGTTACACTACAGTGGAACCTTGCCAGTATGGGGAAGAGGGGGGAAGCTGTAAGACATTGGAACTTCTTTCCTCCTAATCAAAAAAAGCCAAATTATAAAGTTAGTTGCATTTTCATTAAATGCTTTTACGCAGTAATGACAGTTTTCAGATAAACTTCCTAAAACTTTTTTTTAAGGAATTCTTACTGTGCTTGTACTGAGCACAAGTCTGCACAAAGGGATGGTAACACCGTAAGGGTGGTAACCGTGTGAGAGTTACGTGTGTTCCCAAAATGAGGAATGGAAATCTTATCTGATTATTTCTTTCTCTTCTGTTTTTTTTTGGTTTTTGGTTGTTTTGTTGTTTTTTTTTTTCCTGGATTGTCCTAGATGCTGTAGAAATTCAGCAAACAAAAGTGATTCTCATTAGCTAGGGGGGAAAGAGCTGTTGCTTTGCAGCAGCTGGAGAAGAGTAATGAATGAAGTAACCTTGGAGAGATCCACAGTTATTTGCTGGGTTTGCAGACAGAATGCCACATAGCTTGATCCTGACCCTAGCCCTATCCAAATGAAGACTTCAACAGGAGGACCCCTATCCTGGAAGGTAAAGCTTGGCTGGTGCAGCCAGCTGTATGGCTCCTAGCCACACAAGACAAAGTTTCTAAAGCTAAATAAAAACAGATTGGTCAAGCCCAAACAGTCAGTGGGATCTGGGCACCGGTCCCGCCCTTGCATGTCCCTGCAAGGGAGGACACATTTCACCAGCACAGTGCCATGCTTCTTCTATGATCCTAAATGCCCAGCGGGCAAAGGCACAGCATGAGGAGAGGCTGAGGGAGCTGGGGTTGTTTAGCCTGGGGAAGAGGAGGCTCAGGAGGGATCTTACCACTCTATAATAACCTGAAGGGAAATTGTAGTCAGATGTGGGTCAGGCTTTTCTTCCAGGCAGCTAGTGACAGGATGAGAGGGCAGAGCCTGAAGGTATGCTGGTGGGGGGTTTAGATTGGATGTCAGGACGCCCTTGGAAATCATGGAAAGGGTGATCAGACACTGGAATGGAGGGAGGTGGTGGAGTCCCCATCCTTGGAGGCATTTAAGAAAAGACTGGATGTGGCACTTAGTGCCATGGCCCAGGTGATTGTGTTGATGCTAGGTCATAGGCTGGACTTGAGGATCTTAGAGGTCTTTTCCAGCCTCAATAACTCGGTGATTCTGTGATTCTAGCTGCAACACAGAGAGAGAAAGGGGGGCAATGTCATGTCCCAAGCTCGGTAGAAGAAAATCTCTAGCTGCAGTTTGGCCTCAGCTATGCTAAACTCACCCATGTGTGACACTGCTTTCACTGGGACAAGCCCAATTTGCTAGACATTCTTCTGGAGGCACTGAAAAACTAACATGCCAGAGATTAAAAGATAGTGAAGAGAGTGAGGAGAAAATACTGCTGCTGTGACAGAACAAGCATTGGGCAGCTAATATTGATTGCACATTTTGGAGGAGTGCAAGCACTGCTTTAATTGGCACTACTGATGTGAACAGCTGTGGTTGGGCTTGGACATGGGCAACGAGGCTAGAAGGCATGCAGAGACAGATATTAATATTGCCATATCACATTAGTACTTCACAAAAACCAAAGCATGTATCAGGGCTCCCCCTGATCTGTTCAAGCACAAGACAAAAGAGTAATTGCTGCCTAGAGAGCTGATGGTCTATACAACAACCAGAACTGCTGCAGTCTTCCCCAGCTTCACCATAACTGTGTGGATTCACCTGATTGCTTGGACCTTCATTACTTTTAAAGCAAATAAAATACTTCTGCTTCCTTGGATATGAAGGGCATCACACCCACAGTGTGCTTGATCTGGAACTGCATCTTAGTAAACTCAGGAGAACATATTCTGTATCGCCAATACATGATCACGTGTGATCTTTGTTGTTTCAACAGACAGGGCTTGAGTAACGTCAGGTTTTATGGCTTGTATTTTATTTGGAAGGACTACTTTTTAAGAGAAGCAGGAAGCTGTCCTTGGCCATAGTCAGTCACAATGTGTAAATAGCTCTACTGAGAGTATAACAAAGGCTCTTTTGTGCCTTTTCACCAGGGCAGCCAATCATATACCCAACCTAGTAATATAAAAATACCTCATCCCTGCTTATGACACCTCTACCGCATAAAAACATCCATTTAGAACGTCTACCTCAAGCATTTTCTACTTCGTGCATTGCTTAGGAGAAGTCATTCAGAAGCTGAAAATACTTTCTGTAGTAATTGTAGAGAAATTAAAGAAATCTGCTGTTGTCTGATGACTAAATAAAGCACAAAGTTAATGCATCTTGAATTGAAGTAAATTTGTGGAAATATGCTTCTCCAGATGGTTTCATATTTATTTCTGCAAGGTGAACACAGCGGCAGGACTCTTTCAAATTAGACTATACTCTTTGGTAATGAAATCAAACCCAGTAAAGTTCCTACTTAGCAAGCATTCTGGACCTCATTTTAAGCCATTTGAAGGAGGCCTTAAGTTTATTGGATTTTAAATACATCCTTTTCTCCATCACGGGTCTTTTAAAGGATATTTTAATCTTTCCAATTTACATTCAGGAATTTCATTTTACGTACCAGCCTCTGGGACTGTCAAATTCTTTGGCTTTTCTTTCTTATAAAATATAATAAAATGATCATATGCAAACAGTAGGATGAATTTTTCATATTTTTCTCCAAAAGCCATTTTCAAATCCCATTTTGGCCGTATATGGTGCAAATGTTTTACAGTTATGAAGTTAGAATGGTTTTCCAAATAAAGTTTATCAGCAGAAAGTATAAACTCATGTTTGTTCATTGGCTTTTTAAAAATACCTTCATTCCCTCCTACATCTTTAAATAATACACTAAGTGCTACTTGAGCCTCTGTAAGGTCCTGCTACAAAGATTCCCAAAACCAGAGGAAATCTTTTGGTTTCCTAGTGGGGGTTGCACACAGGCAAACTACAATACATCTGAACATCTTACTGAGTGAGCTTGAACACATCTTGAGATTTAACATAGATAAGGGCACTAGACAGCTTGTTCCAGGTCGGAATGGGTATAAGTGAAATATTCCTCAGCTGCTCCATAACTGAAAGTTACTATGTCCCACTTACAACTAGTAGAGGCTAAATTTGCCTATTGTCAATCATCCCACTTCCCCCTCTCTCCTGCAATCGTAATACTCCATTTTTTCCTGTCTAATAAAAGAAGCCTTTTCCCATTTGATTAAAACCAATAGAGCTTCTACACAAGACGTTGACTTGTATTTCTTAATCACAAACATTTTTCCTATGTTACGATAGAGTGTGGGAAGTATTTTTTAAATCCTGCACTTTGAAAAAGAAAGGTTCTCTTATTTCCAGCTTTAGGATCAACCAAGTCTAAATCCATGCTAATCCCCAAAGTCAAGTAAATTCTAGCTCCTCAGAAGTAGTACTAACATTACCAATTACTTTCTTCCTCTGCTTAGTGTGATGCAAATTGATACAGACCACTGAAAGTGGCTTTGATTTCCCTGTGCGAATGAATTAGCCAGCACACCAAAAATCAGCAATATGCCCAACTTGAAATATGTGCTAAGCATCTTAGTCCTTGTACACACAGACCACTTGAAGATTAACAAAGTGTTCATGTATTTCTTAGGCTTAGTGAAAAAGTGAGTCTGTCTTCAGTGGGGATAGATGGGAACTCTGCCAAACCCAGTACACAACTCTCATTACCATAAGCCCAGCGAAGTTTCACTCTTAGCTGTAGCTACACAAAAGTTATGAGGTAGAATTTATCTCAGGTATATGAATATGTTCAGACATACAGAAGGAAGATAATCCCTCATTTCCTCAGTCTTCAAATGGAAGGAAAAAGAGCTTGAGGAGAGACTTATTTCTAGTTCCTCGGGTAATTGCTACAATTAAATTAAGAAGGTAAACGTATCCACTCCAGTATGCCACACTTCCATCAGCAAGTAAATAAGATTCATTTTGCATTCACTCTCAAATTATTGTTACACAGCCAAGAGAAACAAAATATGGAGCTGTACTGAAGGGCAGTTTGAATCTGACAGCATTTCTGTAGTGTCTCGGGAAATCTGCTGCCTAGGAATGCTGCATAAATTTTGCTGTTTTCTGCGGGACTGCAAAAGAAGAACTTCCAAGTGTCATCCACAGCAGGAAATGCCTTTAGCCTATTTCTACCCACAACCAATAATTCTGAAGTTAGTATCTCGTGGGCCCCTCCAAGCATTTCAAAATAGTATGCTTTCTGCAGTGGCCTGCTGAGGACTGTGTGACCTACAGAACTGCTAGCAGGAGCTGTGCCATCTCATAGTGATGTTTCTCATGTCAGTTTTCTTTACTATATTCAGTGGTGCCAGTTGTGATTTGTTGAAAATGCAGCATGCAGTGACTAAAAAGAGATAGTTTTCTTTTTATCCCTTTTTCCTTTAAAAAGGAAAACAACCCCACGAAATCCCTGCTATCTGACTCCTTCCTCAAATCCCACAGTCATAAAGTGTTGATGGTATTCATCGACGTTTAGAATACAAGAATGGGATCTTCCATTCTACTCACCACTGCATCAAATTTGCTTCCTTTTCCTAATAAAGGTTCATCCTACCTATTTATCATATTATTTATTGTACAAGACAAGTTTTCTTATGGTTACTACATTTTGATATGCCATAGGACTAAAAGAGATGCTTACCCAGCATCATACCAGCAGTCCAGTCATTCTGTTCATAGTAGCTAATGAAGTTGACAGTGAAAGCTGCACTGAGCATCTCTTCATGTACCTTGCTAGCTGAGCCATTTCTACTATTCACACAGCTAGAACTTCAACTGCACTAATAATGGCTGTAACAGCTCACGGTAGCTGATTCTAAACTTACAGCCATATCTCATTCAAGATTAAAAAATACACATCCTACAAAATACATCTATTTGATATACAAAATGTATCAGGAAATATATTTATATCATCTCTAAATTGCTTGGGGGCTTTTTTTAAGAAAGATGCATGCTGGAAGACATTTATTTATTGAAGTGTATTTATCCTATGAAGTTCAAATAAATGGCAGCACAGAACCTGCAGAGTAAAAGGGCATTAAGATCTCATTATGGTGTACACTAGAGTCATCTGGATGACTATGCATACAATGAATTTTCAAGCTACTGTCCTGTTCTTTACATTTTACTGTCAGTTTCAGGATTATCCATTTCAGAAGCAATACCCACTCCCTTAGAAAGAGATTACATTAAGTCTTTTTTATGAAAAACTGGGGAGAAGTAGGAACTCTAAGCTCACAGCTATGTCTGTTTTAACCGTGCTGACTCCACGTGTGTGCCGCTGCACTGATGCTGACAGTCTTGCTCTGATGTGAATGATCAGACATTTGAGGAATTTAAATTCTTTATGGACTTTTCCTTATGGATTGTGTTCTTGTTTACAGCCATTTGATCACATTACTTCTTAAATGTTCACCGAATAGACCTGGGTTTACATTTTTCAAATCCTATTCTTTAGGAAAGAAAAAGTAGTCTTTTTTCAATTCCTAAGTCAAAGTACACAAGAACATTTCTCAGGGTGTCTGCTCTACCCTTATTTGTTCTGTTTTTGAGTGACTGAGTATTTGATTCAGCTCATGTGTCCACCACTCCCAGTTCCTGAGCCTTAGCCAGGTCTCTCAGGCCCATTCACAATTCCAGCACTAACTTTCCATAATCATTTTATTTCCTTAATCTTCCCAATGGCTCGTTCAGCCCCAGGTGGGCCTCATTCCTTTCCACGTTCAATAAGACAGTCTCTTACTCCCTCTGCTCTCCTGTCTCCTCCAATTTTGATTTTTGCTGGCAGCTTCATAGTAACTCCTCTCTCTTTTACAGACACAGACTCATGCTAGCATGGGAAATACCACAGCCATTTGCAGAGGTGAACTGCAATTGCATTGGCAAATTGCAGTTTTCCACACCTAGAATGGAAGGGAGCCAATGGATGACCAAAAACCAAAAAAGATAGTGTGAGGGACAAAGGGGCACCACAGAACTTTGACTAAAGAAAATGAAAGGAAAATAACAGAAAAGTTTAATTATAGCCATAGAAAAACATTGAAAAAAGTAAGATCTACTGAAGATGAACAGAAATGTAAAAACAGAAAGAACCTTAAGTCCCAATTACTGCTGCCAATTCTACCTATCTGCCTAGAATACCTGTATCCAGAAGTGTCTAAAAAACCACAAAAAACCAGCTAAGTTCATCTGCTTTTCTTAGTCTTATCACACAGTATTCCTAAAGCTGAAAATGTTTAATTGTCAAGCCTTCCCTCACTTTTTCCACAACATGTTAACTTGGAGTGCAGCACCTATCCTTATGTACGAGTAATACTGCATGCTATACCCTGGTGTAGCATCTAACTACAGTCTACAGAGACTGTCTGCTGGCTGCAGCATGAAGTATTTAAATCCACAGCTGATTTCAAGCTATGGCCATGTCTTACTGTGGAATCCAGACGTGCTTCCCAGCACACGCAGCCAGGTGCACACGTGTGTGTGTGTGTGTATGTGCGTGTGTGTGTCCGTGTGTCCGTGTGTGTGTCCCAGATGAACCCTGGCTCCACACTAAATCCCTTCCACCACCACACCCAAGTTTCTGGCCCAGCCAGATCTTTCCCGGATGATCAGGGAGAAGCCTATGGCACACACCCCACAGTTCAGACAGAGCCTCTGGGAGACCTCATGTGTTTGTTTTCCAGCAGCCTGAAGAGAGCTTTGACTCAGGGTAATTATTCTGTGAGCTGAATATTGCCCATGAAGAGTTTTGCTGCAGAAGTGTGGATCTTTTCTCACTCTGAAAGCAGAAGTAGGTTTGGCTTATTATTGTGCTTCTTTTAAGCAAAGGAATACATGAATACAGCTGGGCCAATCTGGTAACAAAGGACACGCAGGTTTGGTAAAAGCAACCAGCTCATTCACACGGCCAAACCACCGCAAGCTGCACTGGAAGTGTACTCCTAGGTGTCAGCAGTTCATGCGTGGCCATCTGCATTTTGTCAACAATAGTAATTAACTTTTTAATGAATGTTTGAAGTCTCAGTTCCCTCTGGAGTAACAGCTACAGAGAGCATCAGCTATTGCTGAAAGAACAGGCATTCGAGGAATAAACAAAATATTGTGGAATGGCAAACGGGAACCAGTGACCTCATTATTCTGGAAAATGTCTCCTTGTGAGCCACAAGGAATTCTGACAATTGGAAAGGTTTAGTCTTGAACAATGGAGTTTTGCAGAGACAGAGTGAAAGCAAAATTGAGCCCCCTGTGTACTTATGGCAGTTCTTTACTATGTGCCATATATTATCATGTTGTGTTGTGTTTGGCTTTATTGTCGTTGCATCTTTATTAAAGGGGGGGCCAGAAATGAAACCCAGATGTAAACATACCTGCACTTCCAAGGCACTTGGCTTTAGATAAGAACACAGCAGCTGAAAGGCATCCTCACCACATTGTGTTCTAGAAGTTTTATGTTCTTCTTCTCTTAAAAAAAGAACAAGGAAAACATTTAAAATAGCAGATAAAATCTCGTTGTTGTAAAATAATTACATATTATGCTGTTTGCTGCAGTTTAAAGGAATCCAGACATGGAGGTATGGGGAAAGACTCTGACTCTAAAGGGAAATACTGCAGAATACTAAGAACACAGGACATACTCTGTCCTAAAGTCAAGGGATTTCCTTTTTGTAAGGGTTATTAGGTGCATTACAGGATGGTACCCTGCAGTCAGACACTGAAGCCTGCACCAGATTATTGAGTTATGAGACACAAAACCATAATAAGCAGAATATGTCATTATTCTAGTGCCAGCGAAGGAGAAATATATCCACTGCTGACAGGCCTACCCACTCACAAGTCCATTGGTGTCAACATTCATATCAGTAGAGACAAACTAGCTTAGGAAAGAATTCTAACTTGGTTTTATAAACAGGCATTGTCTATTTGCTATTCTCTGTTTCCACTCTGGAGAGGTTCAAGAGGTTCAGTGTCACTAAAACCAGTTTAGAAGTATCCTTTGGCCTTCAAAAAATGAGTCCTACCTACACTTGCTCTTTGCGAGACTACTGCTTGCCTTTTGACTTTGTGTGCTTCCTTGGTCAGCAAGTTATCTGCTGTAGACTTTTGATTTGAGAACCTATGTATTGGGAATCTAGATACCTAACTTAGGGGACTAGACAGACTCATATAGACCAAAAGAAAAATACTTCAAAATAATTGTAACGTTAACCTAGTGTGATTTCTGGAATTCATCAGAGAAATGTTCCTAAATACAACTGATGATATTAGTCTCAGGTCCTTAGATCTTCAAGGACCAGAGTTTCAGATGCTCAACACACCTGCTCTGTGCATCAATGAACGCAGACTTTACTGCCTGCTGTAGAGAACAAGGGATGATGGCTTCAAATTTAATAAGGGGAGATACAGTCTGCATATAAAGAAAAAAGTTTCTACAATGAGACCACTGAGGCACTGGAACATGTTGCTCAGAGAAGCAGTAGAAGTCTCATGCCTGGAAAATATTCAAGTCAGGTTGGATGGGGTTCTGAGCAACCTGATCTAGCTGAAGACATCCATGCTTACTGCATGGTGGGGTTGGACTAGAGCACCGGTCCCTGAACGCTATTTTATCGAGGTTTTTGGGTGATCTGGGGTTCCCTGAATGGGAAAGCTCGGGGGAGAAGGGAAGGCAGCTGCTGAGTTTTGGGTACTCTCGCGGGAGAAGCTGGGCAAACACTGTGGGAGGTGTGAAGCCAGAGCCTTTAAGGAAGATGAAACCGGAAGCCGCGCTCAGACCTCATGCAGCAGTGAGAGTGCTAGCTGCTTTAGCTGCTTTAGCTGCTTTAGCTGCTTCAGCCGCCCGGGGGCAAAAAAAAATATAGTGGTAACAACATGGCAGCAGAGGAGGACCAGGCTTCAGTCACCACTGCACATGGATGTGGGAACCCAAACAGACGTCCCCCAACAAGATGAGGCTGTGTGGGTGACAGGCTGCCAAGAATGTAGCACTTTCTTGCCTCTCCCTGGCTGCGTACGGTGCGAGCAGGTAGATTATCTGCTTGACTGGGCGGCACAGTTGCAAGATGAGGTTGAAAGGCTGCAAGCTGCACTAGAAAGGTTCAGGAGAACTAGAGAGGCTGAAACAGAGCCTGGTGTAGCCAGGCTCAGCATCTGGACAACAGCTAAATGAGAGCCAGATTCAGGGAGGCCCTGTATCCTATAGTTCTCAGGTGAAGGACAGAAGCCCAAGTAAAAGGGGTGAGTGTAGGGTCATGGCAGAAGGCAAGTACCACCCTTGCCTGCCTCAACTTCCCAGTTGCCACTGACTAATAGATATAAGACCCTTTTGGAAGACAGCCAGTCTAATAAGGATATAGAGGAGAGAAAACCCACACTGGAGGTCCTGGCAAGGTCACATAAATCCAGGAAGTCTTCCAGTAATATGAAAACCTCCTCCACAAAGAAGAGAAGGGTCCTAGTTATTGGAGACTTGCTCCTGAAAGGGACTGAGGGCCCAATATGCAGAGCTGATCCTCATCATTGGGAAGTCTGAAGTTTACCTGCAGCCCGAATCAGGGACATCACTAGGTTGCTCCCTAACATGGTGAGATCAGCTGATTATAACCCACTGCTGATCATCCAGACAGGTGGGGAGGAAGCTGTGTTCCATAGCTCAAGGGGAATGAAGAAAGACCTTAAAGCATTAGGACGTTTGGTGAAAGATTCTGGGGCACAAATTGTATTCTCGTTATTTTTTCCATTTTGTGGTGAGGACACAGGCCGGAATAGAAGGACTCGGTCTATTAATGCCTGGCTACGAGACCGGTGTTATAGGCAGGGCTTTGGGTTCTTTGATAATAAATGTCTTTATCAGTCTTTATCAGACACCAGACCTTGCAGATACAAATGGGAGGAAGGGGTTCTCAGAGGGGAAAAAGGGTTCTGGGGCAGGAGTTGGCAGGGCTCATTCAGAGGACATTAAACTAGATTAGAGGTGGGGTGGCATAGTTGATGGTTGAGGACCAGTGGGGCAAAGCTCTGATCTTAATGAAAACCAGGTGGCCTCTCACTGTCCTAGGGTGAAATCGGACCGCTCATCTCGCTCCCTGAAATGCCTGTACACCAATGCACGCAGCATGGGGAATAAGCAGGAGGAGTCAGAAATCTGTGTCCAGTCAGGTGGTTATGATTTGGTGGCAATTACAGAGACCTGGTGGGACAGCTCGCATGACTGGAATGTGGTCATGGACTGCTATGTCCTTTTTCGAAGGGACAGGTCAGCAAGGCGCGGTGGAGGAGTTGCTGTCTACGTGAGAGAGCAACTGGAATGTATTGAGTTCTGTCCAGGGTTGGACAAAGAGAATGTTGAGAGTTTGTGGGTGAGGATTAGGAGGAGGGCTAGCATGGGTGACACTGTTGTGGGTGTCTATTACAGACCACCAGATCAGAATGAGGAAGTTGATGAGGTCTTCTACAGGCAGCTGACAGCAGCCTCACAGCTACAGCTCCCAGTTCTCATGGGGGCTTTTAACTACCCTGATATTTGCTGGAAGACCTACTCAGCCAGCCACCCACAGTCCAGGAGGTTCCTTCAGTGCATTGCTGACAATTTCCTGATGCAAATGGTGGAAGAGCCCACTAGGAGAGGAGCACTGCTGGATCTTCTACTCACCAACAAGGCAGGTCTGGTTGAAGCAGTGAAGGTTGAGGGTAGCCTTGGGTGCAGTGACCATGAGATGGTGGAGTTCAGTGTCTCGTGTGGTAGGAACAGAATCCCTAGCAGAATCACAACCCCAGACTTCAGGAGGACCAACTTTGTCCTTTTCAAGCACTTACTCGGGGAAATCCCATGGGACAGGGTACTGGCACGTAAAGGAGCTCAGGACAGCTCGTTGAGATTCAGAGAGTACTTTTTTGAAGCACAAGAAAAAAGCATTTCGGCAAGAAAGAAGTCAAGAAAGGAGCCAGATAACCTGTGCGGTTAAACAGGGAGCTGCTGGGCAAACTGAAGAAGAAGGAGAAGGAGAAGGAGAAGGAGAAGGAGAAGGAGAAGGAGAAGGAGAAGGAGAAGGAGAAGGAGAAGGAGAAGGAGAAGGAGAAGGAGAAGGAGAAGGAGAAGGAGAAGGAGAAGGAGAAGGAGAAGGAGAAGGAGAAGGAGAAGGAGAAGGAGAAGGAGAAGGAGAAGGAGAAGGAGAAGGAGAAGGAGAAGGAGAAGGAGAAGGAGAAGGAGAAGGAGAAGGAGAAGGAGAAGGAGAAGGAGAAGGAGAAGGAGAAGGAGAAGGAGAAGGAGAAGGAGAAGGAGAAGGAGAAGGAGAAGGAGAAGGAGAAGGAGAAGGAGAAGGAGAAGGAGAAGGAGAAGGAGAAGGAGAAGGAGAAGGAGAAGGAGAAGGAGAAGGAGAAGGAGAAGGAGAAGGAGAAGGAGAAGGAGAAGGAGAAGGAGAAGGAGAAGGAGAAGGAGAAGGAGAAGGAGAAGGAGAAGGAGAAGGAGAAGGAGAAGGAGAAGGAGAAGGAGAAGGAGAAGGAGAAGGAGAAGGAGAAGGAGAAGGAGAAGGAGAAGGAGAAGGAGAAGGAGAAGGAGAAGGAGAAGGAGAAGGAGAAGGAGAAGGAGAAGGAGAAGGAGAAGGAGAAGGAGAAGGAGAAGGAGAAGGAGAAGGAGAAGGAGAAGGAGAAGGAGAAGGAGAAGGAGAAGGAGAAGGAGAAGGAGAAGGAGAAGGAGAAGGAGAAGGAGAAGGAGAAGGAGAAGGAGAAGGAGAAGGAGNAATGTAGGCCCCCTGCTGAATGAGGTGGGTGCCCTGGAGACAGAGGATACAAAGAAAACAGAGATACTGAACACCTTCTTTGTCTCTGTCTATACTTCTGGGGGCTGTCCTGATATCAAGCCCCAGACTGCTGAGAGTCCAGAGGAAGTTAGGCAAGAGAGAAGCCTGTCTTGGTTGATGAGGACTGGGTTAGGGATAAGTTGAGAAAACTGGAAGTTCACAAATCCATGGGCCCTGATGGGATGCACCCGCCTGTACTAAGGGAGATGACGGAAGTCATTGCTAAGGCACTCTCCATCATCTTTGCTAGGTCCTGGGGATCAGGAGAGGTGCCTAGGGACTGGAGGATAGGAAATGTCACTCCAATCTTCAAAAAGGGTAAGAAGGATGACCGAGGTAAGTATAGACCGATCAGCCTCACCTCCATCCCAGGAGAAGTGATGGAACAATTTGTTCTAGATGCCCATGGATTTGTGTACAACGACACAAACCGGATGTACACTTCCCTTATGAGGAAAGGCTGAGGAGGCTGGGTCTCTTGAGTTTGGAGAAAAGGAGACTGAGGAGTGACCTCATTAATGTCTATAAATATGTGAAGGGTGGGTGTCAGGAGGATGGAGCCAGGCTCTGCTCAATGTCATCTAATGATAGGACGATGGGCAATGAGTGTAAGCTGGAACATAGGAGGTTCCACGTCAATATGAGAAGGAACTTCTTCATGTTGAGGGGCTGAGCACTGGAACAGGCTGCCTGGAGGGGTTGGCGAGTTTCCTCCTCTGGAGATGTTTAAAATGCGTCCGGATATGTTTCTGTGTGACTTGGTCTAGGTGATCCTGCTGTGGCAGGGGGATTGGACTAGATGATCTTTTGAGGCCCTTTCACCCCGTAATGTTCTGTGAATCTGTGATTCTGTGACCAACTCCTCATTAACTATTAAAAATGGTCCTCTTTTTCACAAGTCATCTAACCAGCACAGTTTACCTTCAGTTGAAGACAGCCAATCATTTGAATAAAATTGAAGCAAAATACTTTTTAAGCACTTCTGCCTTCTCTGTGTCTTCATTTATCAGGGCTGCCACCTCATTAAGCAGTGAGCCCACGCTTCCTTTATCCTTTTTTTACTCTTAATGTATTTACAGAATCCTGTCTTATTCTCTTTAACTTCCCTAGCTAATTTTAACTGTAATAGAGCTTTTGCTCTCCTAGCCTTTTTACATGCCCAGCACTGTCTCTATAAACCTTCCAGGTAACATATCCCTTCTTCCACAAACTGTAGGTTTACCTCTTACAAGAGACTTCCTTGAGATGCTCCTTACTCATCTACATAGGTGTCCTAGCCCATCTGCCTGATTTATTTTGTAGTGGAATACACATTTTTTGGTTTGGAGGAAGTGGTGTTTAAACATTGACCAGCTATTTTGAACTCCTTTACCCCCCAGTATTTTAGTCCAAGAGATTCCAGCAAGTACATCTTTAAAGTGTGGAAAATCAGCTTTTCAAAAATGCAGAGTAGTAATCCTACTTGTTACCCTGCTTTTACTCTGCACCATACTAAATTCCACCACGTCACGGTCACTATCACCTAGAATATTTCCAACCTTAACATCCCCAATCAGTCCTGCTTTATTTGCTAACACTAGGTCAAGCAGCGCACCTTCCCTTGAGCCCAAACAATTTTATGGCTCCTTACATGGAGTCTATGAGTGGAGTCTATGAGCAGAAGAGGAAGAGTTAGCAAGAGAACTTAAATCTTAGTGTACTGAGGCACAAAAAAGGAAACAGAAGCTATTTCACTGGTAACTACCATGTATTAAAGGATGGCTGTATCTTACTGGCTGCCTTAGATACTTTTTTGCCTCTCTTCAGTTGCAGTCATTTGACTCCCCTCTAAAGTCAGATTTAATAAACTCAAACTCTGAATTTATGGATAAATCATAAAGATTGGAGGCCTTCAAGGCCATCACCAAGAGCCTATCATTGGTTCACTGGCATAAAGCCTCTGACAATCAAGCCAACTGTTTCCCAGCAAGTGAAAAATATGTAGGCAGGTGCCTGGAAACAGCACAGAAACAACACTGAGGGACACAGGAATGTGTAACCAGAGGCAAAGGCTAATGGACCTAGAGATACCTGGAACACTGTCTGAGGATCATCAAAACAAACAAGGCAGAAGTCTTAAAAGAAATTCTTGAGCAGAAATGTGGATCATTGACCTGAGTGCTAAAACCAGCTTAGATACTGTAAGTAAGCTAAAAAGACTTTTGTTTGGTTTAACTGTTTTCTCAGGAGGCAGGATTTTGTGCACATCCTTACAAGTAAACAGAATTGTATCCAAATGGGTGCTGGGCCTGACTGGTACTGTACTTTTTTAATTTGACAATGACAATCAGAATGAAACAAACGAGATGTGCAATGCAGTTGCCAAACGTAAGTATTTTCTGGCATTTTAAAACTCTGAAGTACCTGGCCAGCTAACTAGTCGTCACTCCAGAAACACACAAGGTTTTGTATCTGCCAGTGCCATATAGGAGTCTCAGGTACCCTACTGTGTCTCAGATGGCACCCACCATCTGTGTTTAGGCAAGTTAATTGCACTCAAGTTGTTCAGCATGAACATAAAATTTGTGTAACCAAGAGAAAAGCAGGGAGGCTTCATCACTTGTTCCAGACAGAAAGAACCTGGAGATACAGGCAGCCCAGAGTTCTAAGTGTTCTACTTTCAAGCCAAATGCTTTACTGAGAAGAGGTGACCTCAGGCAATTTCATCCTTCTCTTTGGGTATTAAATAACACTCTTGTTTTACATAATATCCATTAAAGCACCGGGAGGAAGAGACAACCCATGTGTTCTGTCACTGGAGCACTCACTCCTTCTGAAACCAAACCTTGCTTTGGTTAATATATAAGTCCTTTTAAACCCCAAACCCTCAGCGTAGCCTGTGGTTAGGCCATGCACATCTGATATGCTACAGCCAAGGTAGTGCACTGGGATTGTTTCAGTTCATTTCAGTGAAGCAGAAAGGTGTGGAATAGTTTCTATATGAAGACGGTTTGGCATAGCAGGAGTGTTCTGTTTGGAAGCAGTAATAAAGGTCCAAGAAAACCTGAATGGCAAGAAAATGGTTGACAGAAATAACAATTCCTGGATTCCTCTCATACAGGAACTACAAATCATCACAGAAAAGTAGTAGCCCAAAGTAGAGATCCTTAATGCAAAAAGGTTCATGCAAGCTCTCTTAATCCCTTTTACAGGCTATTGCAGATGTTATAATTTTCTAACACATGAAAAGTTAAATATTCACAGAAAAAATATACCAAGGACTATTAATTGCAGAGTTAAACATCACATGACTGACTCAAATTTGTTTTGGGACAGAACGGTTCAGCATATATTTGGTCTTAAGCAGATGCAAGTGCACCTTAATAAAAGATATTACTGAGAAGGAACTTCTTCACGGTGAGGATGACAGAGCACTGGAATGGGCTCCCCAGAGGGGTTGCGGAGTCTCCTTCTCTGGAGACATTTAAAACCTGCCTGGATACGATCAGAGAATCACAGAATAATCATGTTTGGAAAAGACCTCCTAGATATGCTGCAAAGAAGGGCAACAAGGTTGATGAAAGTTCTGGAGAACAAGCTTCATGAGGAGCAGCTGAGGGAGCTGGGGCTATTTAGTCTGAAGGAAAGGAGGCTGAGAGGAGACACTATCTACAGCCACCTGAAAGGAGGTTTTAGAGCCATGGGGGTTGGTCTCTTCTCTAAAGTAATGAGCGATAGGACAAGAGGAAATAACCTCAAATTGTACCAGGGAAGTTATGTCAGACATTAGGAAAAATGTCTTTATTTAAAGGGTCATCAGGCACTGGAACAGGTTGTCCAGGGGCAGGGTTGAATGCCATCTCTGGATCTGTTTAAAAGTGATGTAGGTATGGAGCTGAGGGACATGGCTTGCGACAGTTGGGTTAATGGTTGGACTTGATGACCTTAAAAGGTCTTTACCAACATAAACAATTCTACAACTCCATTCTATGATTCTGTGTAATGCTGACTGTTGCCAGACAGGTTGGTGGGCTGAAGATGCCTTTGATCTGTCTGATGTGGTCATTCTTATATTCTTAAATCCCATACCTGAATGAAGCAGAGCTCCACTTTGTAACAAGGCTGCTTTCAAAGACAGAATAGGAAGCTAACATTTGGCTCTGTGAATTTGAGCAGAAACACCAGCTTGGAATTCCTTCTGAAACTTGTTCCTGTATTCCCAACACCATCTGATGAAATGAACAACCAAAGAATAGCACTTTGCTTAAAAACTCCCAATCAGCTCCTCTGTTATCCAAACCAAAACTCCACACTGAGGCTTTCTTCCCTGCCAGAACCACAAAATACATTGGCACGTCCTACACGCTCAGGCACCAGCAAAACCTAGTACGTATCTAAAGAAGATGGATTGCCTGTTCTTACTGCAATGACTTTTAATGGCTGGTGGTCCACGGGAGACAGATACATGACAGCCAGGAAAGACCTTGGGAAAACAGACTGGACATATAAATCCTCAGTGTGGTTCAGACATGGAAGCTAGGAAGATGACACATTTTGGAAGATTAACTACACTGTACATCTTCAGGCAGAGCATGTAAATGTTTTGATACAGAATAAAAGCAGAATACTGTGGGAACAATAAAGGAGTCATCCATCTGCCCCCAGTAAAAACACTGGCTTTATTGAGCCAGGAACTGGAAAGGGTTAATTTTTTCATGCGGAAATATAACCTCCAGACCATAGGTGGGAGGAGAACTGGGGCACTTGCCTACAATGATTCAATCTGGTATGGAAAAAATATATATTCTTACAATGATTTTCTACCACCAAAGAATTTGTCTATTTTATATAAGCCCATAGAACCCAGGTGTCTGGTGATTTCTTGTCAAAAATTTGGAGCTCATTAAAAAGAAAAGGCATTAAAAGAAGGCCAAGATTCTGGCAGGAGTCTTGAGAAAACAATTGAAAGGAATTTTTGAAGTCTCATCCATTTTGGTGCAGTACGCGCAAAGGTCACAGCTTAGAGCACCAGTAGTTCTAAAGTCTGCCAACTAAGTACCTGAAATCTCCTGAACTTAGTGTATTTTAGACCACGGATTCAGTTTGCTGCCTGCATCTGGATATTGCCTGCTTAGAAGGAAGCACAAAGCTGTGGTTGTGGGAGGAAGGCACAGAAAGTTGTGCTACCTGACCAACAGGAAATTCAAAGTGCATCAATTGTACGTGTCCAAAGAGCTGTTGAAAAGTAAGATAAGTTTCAGAAGGGGATTACTGTGTCCTAAATGTGATATTTTTATTGAGAGGGCAGTGCTTAAATTACATTTTTATGAGCCAGCGTGGCATACCATCACTTTTTCATTTTACTGGGAAGCTTGCTGGGACTTCTCTGGTTCACAGCTGCAGAACGGATTAATTTTATCCTCCCCTGAATGAGACCTTCAGTCGCACCATGGCTTCTAACTTGGAAGCAGTGTGCAAGGATACTACCAGACCAAAATTATTACATCATCAGACAGGGCAGAAGAGAAACGGGGATTAAAAAGGGATAAAACACTCAGGCTATTCAGCAAAAGCATTTCTTTGCATGTTAGGCTTAAGCATCCCTATTTGCTGAAGCACTAAAGCGTGTTCTTGGGTTTTATAGAAGTTAATGGGATTTACACAGGTCCTGAAGGTAATCACATGCTTCGCTGCTACATTAAATCAGAATACAAGTATTACAGGGCAGGGTATAGTCTCCAGGAATTCAGGGTGATACAAACCTATAAATCATTCTAAGGTATTGATTATTAAAATGCATGCAGAGAAATGTGCCAAGAGGAGTGTGGGGTGTGTGAGAGCTTGGTCTAACAAGACATAAGACCTGTTTAAGTGTAAAATCAGAAGTAACCATAGTGAAGCCAAGGCCAATGCAGCTGAGATTAATACCAAAATCCAGAGAAGGGGATTTTCTAAAAGTATGGGGGGAGGGGAAGAAAAATGGAGAACAGGTCCCCAGAGAATGTGATAAATGGTGATGGGCTAGGCAATATAGTTCTACTTCCAAAAGCCAGGCTTAATCCTCACTCAGGAGTAGACATTGTGCCACATATATAACCTATCCCTCAGAGAGAGTCAAAAGGATCAAAAGCATCACACAGATACTTAAAGGGAAAGGTCATATTCCCATTGAGGACTAACAACTACATCCGTTCCTTGCGAGCACGGGGATTTCTGGTGAGGGAACTAAAACTGCAATGTTTCCAGCGTTAACTCTGGCTGTAGGGTGTCTTCTGTCACATCAGCTTCTTGAACCCTTCCCCTTTACTCCAAGTTGCCCTCACTGTGAGCTTGTAGCTTCCTATGTTTCTACTACAGATTTTCCATACTTTTCAGCAAAGGGATTTCTTAACAAAACTGAGCTCTGTGATCAGATCACCCAACGCCACTGCAATGTCTCAGAACTACCAAAGCCTTTGTGGTTACAGAAGAATTGTAGAGAGCTGCTATAATTTAAGAGCAGGGATCTTTTTCCACTGTAGTGGTTCAATGTGTGTTGTGTGCACACATGTGCTTCAGCACAGATGGAGATTCAAATGAATATCAGACCCTTTGGTGTGAGTTCAAATTTCCTGAAGGTGTTGGAATGTCTGTAAAACATCAGATGCCCTTTTGGTTGTTTTTTATAAATACATTTTAATTCTCTGCTGATTTGACATTTCACTCGATTTAGAAAAAATTGGGGGGGGGGAATGGCAACATACTGAAAAAAGTTATGATGGAAAAAAAGAAGAGGGGAAAGGAAAGAGGCTTGTATGTCCCTGGCAGCTACCTGCCTTCCTTATACAAAGCCACCTACAATTCTTTTACAACCACAAACAAGTCCATTTTTCTTTCTGCTTTGTCCAGAAAGGAAGTTCAAAATATGCACATCTACTCCAAAACTATTAATCACTTTTACAAGATTCTTGAGGAGAGTAGAGAACCATTGTCAGCTTTCTTAAAATAAATTTTCCCTGACGCTTCAGGAATCTTTAAAGTAGAGTTTAAGATGTTTTTTCTCTTTTTTTCTCACAATACATTTACCCCCTAAAAAGAGTCACCTTATGACTGGTTACCTTTGTATTAATCATATCTACTTCTCTGTCTCTTCAGAAAACAAAGAAACAAGCTAACTGAACAAACAGTCTTTCCCAGCCTGCTGCATTGAGAGCTCTGCATGGTTTGCTTTAGTTTCAGCCTTCTAGTGTCAATCCACAGGGGTTGTGCATCCCCAAAGGCTGAAAGATGTGCTGCACAAAAGAGTTTCTAAGTGGTCAGTAAGACCAAAAAACTCTCTGAACCTTTAGAATTTTCAAAATTGTTCCAACTGCATATTGAAAGAAACATAAGGCAAAACAGCAACAAAAGTCAGAGTCAGGGCCCTAAACAAATGTCATCACTGCATAGACTTCAGTGAGAGTGTTAATCATTATCACAAAGTGAGGAAACCACAGAACTGTTGAACCAAACACACGTTTCGTGTGGAGATGGTAGTACAAACAAACCAAAAACATACATCATTTTTCGTGGAGCAGAGAAGTTCTAGCCATTTATTCAACAAGCCTTAGGGATTCTCCTCCTGTACAAACTATCCAACCTACTACGATACAGCCTGCACCTCAAGGCTACTACAGGCTTCCATGTGCCTGCAATTTATTAACCATCTGAAGTATGAGACTGCAACTGCAATAATTCTGAGTGCTGTTAAGAAGGAGTGTGTTGTATAAAATCTACATGCACTGTACTATGACACCAACAGCAACCCACTCTCTCCCACATGCTCACTTCTGTAATTCTTTACAAGGCTGTTAAACTGTGCTCAAGACAGGCACTTATTCCACCTGACCGTGGTACCACTGATGTAAGGAAAGTGCATATGCCACACCCTGTGGCTGAGCCATGTACACGGGGGCAAACAAGCACATTGTACAGCGCAACATGGCACAGGGAACGCTGACACGCACAGTGCAAAAGCCATCCCAGACAATGACCAACACCAGGGATTTCACAGCGAGGCAGCAGAAAGGCAACAGTAAGTAATTTCTAACTAATCTGTCTCGAAAGGATCCTCTTTCACCCTTAAATCTCAAGGTGATTTGTTACCTGAACCTGAATTAAAAAATTACTGTTTACCTAACAAGGGAACACCATCTAGCCATGGCACCAATATCTTGTTACTTACGCGCCAAGCTAGAAATAAAATCAACTACAGTACTGAGGGCAAAACAAAGATTAGGCAGCTCACTGATCTGCACTCTCAGAGTCAAGGATAGATCCTTTCCTGGCATGCACACATCACAATGAGCCATTTTTACAGCATCTCCTTGATACATACACTGATGTCACACAGGTTAAAAAACTAAGCTGACAAACTTAGGTTAGTTTCTATCCCCACAACTGCCTGAATCAGAGCCATGCTGCCAGATCTAACTGTCAGACTTGCAACTGGCACCATATTATAGATACACACAGTGGCTGCACACTGGTTCAACTGGCAATTTCTAGGTTGAGTCAAGGTGAGGGAAAACCTGCAAGTGCCTTACAAAGGTGGAGGAACAAATTTCACAAAGTGAAACTTCATTTCAATCCCACGGAACCTTTGGAAATTCCTAACAATGAAATCCTGGGGCACTGAATACAGTTCAACTGCTTTAAAGTCACTCTTACCTGCAGTCATTCAACATCAGCAATTTGAGCCAACTTACCTGGTTTAACTTACACAAGGTTTCACATGATCTAGTTTCTCAACCCAACTCAATTCATGTATTTTCTAACTGAAGGACCAATTAATTTTTTTAATGTCTCAAATATTTGTGAGCAAACCCAACGCTGCACAAACCACACCTTTCCTTGAATTTACTGCCATCTTTTTAGAAAGTTTATTTAAAAGAATATAACCCAAATATGTGTTTTTCTATGAAGTGTACTTTTCAAGCTCATTTTGCCAGAGAAAATACTGATTTTCCAGAATGGCATATTTCATTTGCTACCAAAGAGCACCGACTGTAACGTAAAGCTAGTGGCTACTTCAGAAGAAACAATTTGACATGGTAGGTCTGTTATCCTTCTGCAATATCAGATGAGGCCCTATATTTTTAAAACGATGCATGGGAATTTAACCACGAGGTGCCCATTAAAGTCAGTGCCAGGTCTCATGGTTTATGAGGTCGGTCACCAGAACTCCTTGATGGAATTACACCCCTGTCCCGCACGGCTGATTCTCTTGTATCACAGAGAGATTGAACCAAAGGCTTTAAAGTCAACAAAAATGTCTGCAGTCAGCTTGGTCAGGTTTGGTTCAGGTATTTCCATGGAAAAGAGAGAAACAAGAGAGAAATAAATTACTGAACAATCAGCTAGTTTGGAAAGAGAGAAATGAGAGAGAAATAATTTACTGAACAATTGTTAGTTTAACAGCATGGCACGGATCCTAGGCTGATACATATTCCTGTATAGTAGGGGGGAAATAATGTCTTCCTGTGATCGTGCTGCAGGCATCTCATGGAAAAGAGAAACACTGGGGAATATTTCTTGGAAAAACAAAAGGACATCCTGTGAGAAAGCAGTTACAAAGTCATTCTTTAAGCATACCTAACATCTATCATGCCGTACACCAAACAGAGTATTCTTCAGGAATAAATATTCTGGGCTCTTTGTGCACTGCCCATGTTTTTAGAATTTCCTGTATTGGTGAACATCTGTTGGGCTTGTATTTTCTGGACGGAATACTTTAATTTCTATCACACACTAGTAACATTTGACTTCTAAAGGTGAAACATGGCACCCAATTTGCACAAGACTTTGCACTTTGTTGTCTTTTAAAACACTCAGTACTTAATAAAAGACCTTGGTCTGTTGGTGTACTGATTTTCATATTCTCCCAATTGCAGCAAGATCTTGCTTTAGCAATAAACCAGTATGCTGATTGAATGCTTTCCAGTTCTCTTGCTGGAGTGCTCCTGAGGTTATATCACTCGCAGCAGCGTGGCTTGCTATATACTCTCCTGAACCTGTGTACATAAGATACAATCATTATATTCAGCAAGCAACTGTTTGCCAGTCTATGTGATGATATTCAACACTCAAACATGGACCACCAAGTTTCTGGGAGTTTGTGTGCCTATCTAACATAGGCAGCACTCCACCAAAAGTGTCCTAAACTAGTTAAGAATTTAGAGAGAAATTTGTATGCACACATGTGTTAATGCAAGCCCACCCTGCAAACAAAGGTCTAGGAAAAAAGGCATGAATGTCTAGAAAAAACCAGACATGCTTATTGAAAGAAATTTGCACAGAGCGAAAACATAATGTCCTTGAGCCAAGCAGCAGATTTGGAAGGATGAGGTAAGGACTGTCGGCTGGTGTTTCCATGGGCACATGGTGTCTGTGGCTTCACTAGGTTTCTTCCACCCAGAGCTATATAACACGTGAGTTGGGCACTCTGGCCAGCAAAAGATGTCGAGTGCAACAGCCGGTGTACTCAGCACATCTTTGTAAAGTACAAAGATGTACAGTGCAACACTTTCACAGCAACCCACCAGATCAGATCAGGCAGAGAGGAAAAAAAGCTGCTCCTGCAATAGCATGATGGCATTTAATGGCACCTCCCTGAACTAGGGAATAGAGATGACAGAAATACAGCTGTAGTGCTTCTGGATTCAGACGTCTTCATACTTACTGAGGTGTCTGCCACAAGCTGGATACGTCACCTACCAGAGAAGTGTGAATTAACCCTACAGGGAGCACAGTGCTGTATCAAATGAATTTCTATAGCAGCTGTAGGAGCTGTGGCAAAGTTTGAAAGCCTTTCAGTGGCTGATCCCAGCGGTACCACAGCTTTTCATTTTCCAAGAAAGATTCTCTTAACACAAACTAGAGTATATTTTCTTCTGCCTTTTGGTTTAGTCTCTGCTATTACTATTCTCTGTAAAGAAAAAAAACAACGGGAAAGTTCAGACTGGGTCAACTTTTTCATTACAGTTGACTGAATCGCCCAGTACAGACCAAAGTTTACAGCACGAATCGTGTGAAAAAAGCATGTTGTATAAATGTTTGCATCCAAACCTTATGATATAGCCTGTAATATTTTGTCTTTTGCAGCCAGGCTTCCCTCTTTGCCTTTGCTTAGCTGAGTAGTCCAAACACACACAGGTGGCCTAGGTTACTCCCCTCTCCTATCATCCTTTCATTGCTCCAAACATCAAGCTCCAGTTACATCTTACTGATAAAGACAACACTGTGCACAAGGGAAAAATACGTGTTCTTCACGCAGCACAGCTGAGCAGAGCTCAGTGGCTAATAAAAAGTCCTGAGCATCAAGTTAAAAGTGGGAACAGGCTGGTGCTGTGCGTGGGATTGGGAGGGTGGTGTGGCTGTGCGGGCCCTTGATCTGAAGCCAGTGCGGTCACACTACAGGTCTGCACAGCTCTGCCCCAAACGCAGGCGCCTGTTTATTTCTGAAAAGTATTTGCCTTCCTTCTGAGGGCATTTTGTACGAGCTGAGCCGAAAGCTATTTGAAGTCATTTTACAAACAGCGTGATTTAGGTAAGTATTTGACTCGGATAAATCATTTGTGAGCAGCACGGGGTTATTAATTGGGAACTGGCAGCCGCTGTCTAGGCCGGTGCCCTGTTTCTGAGGGAGCATTCACAACCCCTGAACAGAGGCTGGCGTATTTCAGGTACACGATCACACAGTCCAGGGGTTTATATGCTTTTGAGAATTAAAAGTCTACAACAAGCACTTCGGGGCTGCCACTCCACACCCTCAGTCTGTCTCACCTTGTGCGGGGGCTGCTGCCATGCAGGGTGGCTGCTCACTGGCACAGGGCTCCTCTTTCCCGGCACCTCTGACAGGCAGGAGCCGTGTCGCACCGCACACACCCCCACCCTTCTGTCACCGCCGCTTGGGGACGACTAAGGCCTTTCCCGGGGGCGACAGGGCTGCGGAGGCACCGACCCGTCCTACCCGAACCCGCAAACCCATCGCTCGGCGCCCCGTGGCGCCAGCGCTACGGAGGCGGCGCTGTGGTCCCACGTGCAGCCGCTAGGGGGAGTCGCGCGCTCCGCCGGGGACGCACGTTGGCGGCACGCGAGGCTGTGCACGCGGCAGCGCGCGACGCGGGAAGCGCGCGGGTGGCGGGGCGGTGGCGGGAGGGCGAGCGGCGCAGGGCACCGCGGCCTGCGGAGAGTGCGGGGGCATCGCCGGTGAAAGTGAATTAGACCCCCCGCTCTGCGCAAAATTGAACGATCACGGAGGCCCTTCGGTTGGTGTCGTGGAGCCCAACCATCAGCCCAGCACTGCCAGGCCTCCCTAAGCAGCAGGTCGGCGTGTCCTTTAGACACCTCCAGGGATGGCGACTCCACCCTGTGCAGCCTGTTCTAATGGCCCACAGCCCTAGACCTCCCCTGGTGCAGCTCGCAGCAATTTCCTCTGGCCCTGTCACAGGGAGAAGCAGCTGTACCCCTCCTTGCTGCTGTTGTAGAAGGCAGTAAGGTGTCTCTTCAGCCTCTGCCAAGCTAAACAGCCCCACTTCCCTCAGCTGCTTCTCACAGGCCTTGTGCTTGAGACCCTTCACAAGCTTCATTGCCTCTCTGGACCTGCTCCAGCACTCCTGATGGCCTTGCAGTGAGAATCCTAAAACTGAACACAGGATTTGAGGTGCAGCCTCACCCGTTGCAGATGAAGCAGCCATTAGGACCACTAGCTGGGAATTGAGCTGAGATCTAAAACAAAACTATATTTTGTAATTCACAAGTAAATGGAAAGTAATGGAGAAATTGCTTTGCTTTTCCCTAAATTAATGTTTCTGGAATCTATCTGCCCTTATTTGGTGTTTTTGGATTCGTTTTCTTAATTTTCCTGCCTAAAACAATGGACATACAACGGATGCATGGAAGCAGACTGAGGTAGTCTTTGAGATTGGGATCCTAGTGCTATAAAATACCAAAACCTGAATTAATTCTTCAGTTAGAAAACATCAATAAGATGGTTACAAGGAAAAGTAACTTGTGCTTTCATTCTAAGTTGTAGTATGAATGGTAGCATTTTGAACTGTTAGCCTAAAGTAGTTATATTGAGCTTTGATCCTTAGGACTTTAACAGACGGGAGTGAATTGGGGTGAATTTAATAGTATCCAGAGATAGAATAATTAACTCTTATGGTGCCTATTAGCAGCTAGTGTCTGAAGAAAAGGGATTTAGAAAGATAAAGCCAGGAAGCGAAGATAATCTTGTTAGGCATATGAGTTATGGGAAAGAAAATTATGACATCTTTTCTTAATATAAACCATGAGATGAAGGCCAAGTATTATCCACCAAAGAGGATAACTCTTTGCAAACAGGTTGAAAGGTTGTCGACCACCAGTGACTGTCACTGCTCATTTCTTCAGCTTTAATTCTCACAGCAGTGAACGTTTCAGTAAATTGATGCTTTTCATAACACATGGAATAACAAGCCTTCTTATAAGGCATAAGAGCTGCAGATGCTCTCCTTTCTTTCCGGTTTTGTTTGTAAGCTAGGTCACAAATGCTACTTGGTTAAAGCCAGACCAGTTCAGTGAGGTTGGCCCAGCAGAGATGTTTGCATTATTATGCTCCCTGACTTGCTTAGAACAAAAACTTGAGCTTAGGCTGTGTACAAATGCAACACCTTTGTGTCTGTTTTGTAATATTAAGGACATTCTAGGAAGGAGCCTAAAAGTAGCTCTTCTTTCCAGCAGAATATAGATAGGGCTTGGAAAGGCTGAGCTGGCTACAGCACAGATATAAGCTCAGGTGCAGATTCAGACCCGTGCCCAAAGCAGAGGGAGTCCGTATTCATTGGCATGTTAAGAATTGGTCTGTTCCCACAAAAACAGACTGAAAGCAACATGCAGGACATAATCTGTACCTAGCAGAAAGACTGTAGGCTCTGAGGTAAAATGCAATTATTCCATAAATACTGGAGAAGGAGGGAGGGAGGAAGGAAGGAAGGGAGGGAGGAAGAAGGGAAGGAAGGAGGGAATGGGGGAAGGAGAGGGAGAGGGAGAGGAGAGGAAAAGCCTCCCAAACCTTTCTGCAAATGCATACAATAGAAGTCATTGAAAAGCCTCTCTGTATTCTGCAGTACTGGACAGTAAATCAATGTAATCTGCATTTCTGCAGTAGCAGGAAACTTTCCAAATGATCGCTATAAATGGAGCACATGTTTTACGTATAGGTTACTATTTTTGGCAGTGCATCAAACCCCTTTGATCTGTAGACAGTGGGGTTTCATCCAGCCAGCAGGACAAGAATAAAAGGCCCATATTCCGTCTTGTGCCAAGGTTCACTCAGAACAAGAGACAGGGAGCTGGTTATGGTCACACTACTCAGCGGCTGCTCCTGTCTCAGCCTGAGACACAGCATAACTTAGATAAGCTTATGTGGTTCAAGTACACTCTAACTAATCCCAGCTCATTTCAGTCCCTGAGATGTACCCATTAAGAACCAAGAACACTCTGTTCTGCTTCTGCAGGTCTCTCGGTCACAACCTGTGCCAGCCTGGGGAGAAGAACTGACACAAGGGCTGTTTTATACAGCCTTACGCTGGCTGCACAGCTCTCTGCGCGGGGACCATCCCCCAGAGACCAGTTAAGCCAGTGTACCGCAACACCTGCACAATACAAAGTGACGGAAACCAGCACAGAGAGTCTGGCCCATGAGTCCTCAAAACGGAAAAAGGCAGATGAAAAACAAATACACCAAGGCAGGGGAAACCAGGAAGCACAGGAGGATTAGAAAGAAAAGAACAGAAAGAAGATTTATAAAACGGAGCAGATCACTTCCTGACTGCAACAGAGCTGAACTTCAATAAAGATCCACTAAGCCTACAGTGCTGTTGCCCAGGACAGACCGTGTATTCCTTCTACTCTGATTGTGCATCAGAGCTGATGTCTAGATTTATGTCTCCCTTTCTGAACAGTTCTGGGAGTTCAAACTGGGCCTCAGTCCTTACAGCCCCTGTCTAAAGGAGAGAGCAGCGGAGGAGTGGATCATGCACTATGGTAGGTGAGTGTCCAACACGCATGAGTTCATGGCTCTCCAGTACGATTCCAGCCTAGGGAGAAGCTGGTGTTGACAAGGAGAATTACAAATATCTAATTTTCCCACTATATGCTTTTTCTTCTTTAGCTCTGAACTTCATTACATTCATAACATACATATAAAATACATTTTCATTAGCCCGTCATCAAAGCGTGCAAAGCTTAAAACCCCTCTCCTGCTCTGAGTGACATATTTCAGGAGTAACTACTCAGAAATAACTGCTGTAGATGTGCCTGGCTGCTGAACATGAAAGTTTGGGTGCTGCTGACTGCCTGGCAGCTGGCCCAGCATTTAACCCTGCTGTTTTAAAATGTCGTAAAATAAGTACAATTTAATCTTTTGAAACCTTTTGGTCAGTGACTGTGATTTCCGCAAAAAATGACTTCAAAGGAAAGACAGGCACCTTTGTTGATGCCTTTTTAAGCAGTTCATGAGTTCCAAATTATTTTTAAAAAAGGAAGCAGAAACCTCAAAGTGTGTAACACCTCCTCAGGATTAGACGCTGAAGCGATATGTAAACGGGGCTGTAAAAATCAATCCTCCACTAGCAATGTGACTCAGAATGATATAATTAAAAGATAATGTCAATGGAAAAAGGATATCATCATGGGCTAATGGGCTCCTCCTGACACATAAATGCTGCAGCAAAGCCCCTATTTTAATGAAAAAATACCACTAAGAAGCCAAGTTATTTCATTTTCAAAGCAGGATGTGTTGAAAATGTTCTATTTCCGCCACGATATTTCTGTGTTGCCAAATGTCTGACACAGAGTTAACACTTGCACCTTGCAGTGTGCACATAACACGCAGCATTCCTCCAGGCCTTGGATGCACCAAGCTTTACCTGTGTAAAAAACTGAGTACTTCTGCAAATAGGATTCCTTGTTGTTAAAAACTTGCACTCTTAATGTAGATAGAAAACTTTTCTTTCCAAACTTAGATGTGCAGAAAAGAAGTCGACGCTTACCCAGTGGACTCAGATTCCATTCTGCTTGATTTAGGGAAGGCGGATGTTCCTAGATTCAGACTATTTAGGGACAAAGTGATTGTTTTTCACCCCAGTCGAAGCTGAGTAAAAAAATGTCCTTTAAACACACAGGAAAGAAACAAAAGGCATGCAAAGATACCCTGAATAGTCAAACATATTTCAAATCTACATCATATTACTCTTTACATCCTTAAAAAAAACATAGCCTTTCTGTTCTTCTCAGATTTGGTTTGAAAAAATTGCCTTTTGGCATTTGAGTATTAAAGCAGAGTGATATGAAGAGCATTTGATCCATCAGTGTGTGCGAGGATGCTCTGAAAATGCTTGCCAGATGTGGCCCTCAAAAGTCTTGGGTGTCTTATGCCTAGTTCCTGGCTTTAGACTGCGCTAAGGAAAGAGCTAGCTGATGAGCTGCTCAGCCCAGGCTGATCTGGACAGCTATTGTCACCTATGGAACTTTAAAATTGAAAAGGGAGGTGCCTCGCAAGACTAGGCGCCTCCAGGATTAGGCAGCAGCCAAACGCGGTTTTCTGGAGCGCTCTTTTGGACACCGTTCCACCTACATCCTGCCTTAGGTGCTGAAATCCTTTACTAGAGCGAGCCAGAAAGGCTAAGGTTCCCGTTGAAGTCAAGAAAAGGATTTATACATTAACTTAAGTGGATTGGTTCAGGCCTTGAAATGAGAACCATGTGTACATCCTTATTAAGAATCTGGTTCCTTCTGTTTATTCGTTGTGACTTTTTGCTGTATGGAACCATTCATGTGCACTAATCCACAAATAATACGTCAAAGGACGTTTTGAGGAGTCAGAGAGTTGTGGACTTCCGTGGCCGTGCTTCGTGCTATTCCCAGTGATTCTGGAAGGATGGCAGCCTCTCTGGCTCGCAGGCCACTCAAGCCACGTGCACCATTCAGGTCATACATAAGTCCTAATGATACTGCTTGCTTGGCTCATCAACACTTTTCCATGGAGCTGAAGGAAAGGAGGGCATATGGAACAGAGAAGCAGGAAAACTAATGAATGGGAGAATATAACTTTCAGGGTTCTGGCAATGCTTTCACATCCATTTTTGCTCGGCTCCCCTGAGGTCACAAAAAGCAAATGGCATATTCATTTCCTTCCATCTGTGCTATTCTGAACGGCACACGGGAACTAATATCTAAACTTTCCTAATAAGCCGAGGCGGGAGGAGAGCTGGGTAATAATTAGCTACTGGCTAGCGACGCCTTGGATGATGTGACTCTCAGAGTGATGCTCATGTAGACGTTTTTGTCTCCTTTTTCCTATTCTGCAGTGCAATAGCACTTTAAAAAATTTTAAAGGCCCAAACTGTACCCAAGTCCTCCACATCCCACACGAAGCAGCGGGAGCAAACCTGTGCAGAGCCAGGCCTGTGCTGTCCTGTTTTCTTCTAAAATACACGTAATTCCTTGTAAACACTGGGGCGAGGTGGCTGGCCAGGAAGCCCTGGTGGTGTGGGATGTGTGGCGATGGCCCCCCTTCCCCGGGGACGCCGCTCAGCTCCAGCTGCAGCTGCCTCCCCGGCACCGCTGGCTCCGCAGGAGGGGGCAGCTGGCAGAGGTTCCCCGCCGCCTCACCGCCCCGGCAGCTCACTCCCCCCGCCCTAGGCCGCAGAAACCAGAATTTAGTGACCTGGCGATGCAGCAAATAAATAAATGAATGGAGCTGGAGAGCTTTCTGGAGAGAGCTGCGGGCCGTGCTTCCCAAAGCGAAGGAGAGGAAAAGCGCTTCTGTAGGCGTCTGGCTGGCTGGGTTCCTGTCAGAATAATGATTTCAATGTTACCATGATTTCACCGAGCGGCACGCTGGGGCACCTCGGGTCTTGGTGGTCAATTTCTTACAGTTGTGAATGTAAATAAGGCATTTATTCAAATTAACCCTCTATTACACAGAAGAAACACGAGCTGAGAGGCAGCACTGCTGCTGGACATTGCAGTGTGTTCATGCAGCAGGGAGCTGGGCAAGACCCGCGCATCACCTGGCGAATGCGCGCATTCAAAGTGAGGTCCAGGGACAGCGTTTGTGCCACTGTCCTGGTCAGCAGCTTGGCTCTGCGCCTCAGCTTCCAGTCTGCAAAACGGGCACGATGATTTCTCCAGAAGAGATGCCTGTGTGATAATGGAGGCTCACTGGACACACAGAGCAGTTACCAGGTTTCTGCTCCAGCTCAATATTCACTCTCCTAAGGTAAAAAAGACAATGTGAATAAAAGCAGACTTGAAAATCTGAGATATGTCTTTACCTAGAGGTCTCCTCCTAAGCAGCGTGGTACTTATCCTAAAAGATGTCATGTGAGAGACTCTTTACATTTTTTATGCTTCAGTTGGTTTGTTTTCCAAAATGCAAAGTCATTTCAAGCCAGAGAAGCAGGATGCTGTTTTATAAAGAGAATAAAAATGGAAAGTTATTCCAGATTTTTCACGTCAAATAATTCATTCGGTCCCTTTTCTGTGGGGAAGTTTATTTTTTAACTAACTGGCATTTTTGTGAAGATTCATTTCATTCACAGTTTTCCATCTAGCCTGGTCCAGTAGTACCAGTTTGTACCTGCATCTGCCAAACTTCTGCTGGGCTCTGCTGATGCCCAGTGAGCTGGGGACAACTAGGAAGCTCTTTCTGGGTTTGATGGGTTTCTGCCATTTCCCTGATGCCTAGGAAACAGCATTTTACCATTGAGTGTAAAACTATAGAATCACAGAATTATAGAATCATTAGGGATTGGAAGGGCCCTCTAGAGATCATCCACTCCAGTCCCCCTACCACAGCAGGATCACCTAGACCAAGTCACACAGGAACACATCCACGTGGGTCTTAAACATCTCCAGAGGAGACTCCACAACTCCCCGGGGCAGGGTGGTTCTTGCCTTTGGTTTTGCCGCTCTTTTATTTTAGCTTTCTTTTGTGTTTTTTTTTTAGTTTTAAAAACATTTCCCTTTTTATTTTCATGGTAAAAGGTATTTTCAATATTTTACAAGAAAATACTGAATGTCCTTATTAGCTTTAGGCCATAAATGCCACAAAACAGCTTTAAAAACTGGAATAAGCCCAACAGAAATGCTTGCTGTTGGTGACTATAAGGCCATACTAAACAGGGCAGTAAAGTCACTATACAATATCAGGAAAACCATTAAAAGAATCTGGAAAAGCATCAAGATGGTTGGCCTCTTTGTAGTTTCAGTGCAAAAAACCTGAGCCCTATTTCTAAATATTTTCCCTAGTGGGAAATAACAGCTTGAAAATAATCCCAGATGTATTCATTTGTGCAGCATTTTTCTGCTCGCAACGTATAGGCATGGAAAAATTATTGAAGGTTTCAATTCTGGACTTGTATTCTAAAAATGTCAAGCTTTTGAAAAACAGCATCATTTTTCCTTAAAAGCTATTCATTTACCTGGAATGTTGGCCAGCAGGCATACATTATGGACTTGGTTTAGTTAGCATTGAAAAATTGCCCAAGGACAAAAGAGACGTAGGCTTTTGTGGCTCGGACTACGTACCAACACTAAATGCAGCCGAGCTGAGTTTTGCACTGGCATATAAAAGAGTTTCGTAAGTGTGGGGTCTTAAAACTGATCACAAGCTATCAGAGGTTTTAAAAAAGCTCGAGGGTGGGTTTTTTCCTGTTGTCTTTTTCTCGGCCAAAATCTGTATCCTGAGGTACAAACAATTAGGAAGGTCTTGTAAAATGGCTACTGAAAACAGTAACAACAAAAGCAGTCTGAGACCATAACTAATGATTTCCAAAGAACAGCAGATAGAACTGTGCTTCAGTTTGTTCTACAAAACAAGTTCTTTACTAAAATGTTCCAATTTTAGGGAGATACTTAAAAGACCAACACATGCACTTAAAGATTGAGACAATCATTTTAGCAAGGACTGTTGTAACAGGACAAGGAGTGATAGTTTTAAACTAAAGGAGCGGAAATTTAAACTGGATATAAGGAACGTTTATTTAACAATGAGGGTGATGAAACACAGGAATAGGTTTGTCCAGACAAGTGGTAGAAGCTCCATCCCTGGCAACATTCAAGGTCAGGTTGGATGGGGCTCTGAGAAACCTGATCTAGTTGGAGATGTTCCTGCTCACTGCATGGGGGGGATTGGACGAGATGGCATTTAAGGTTCCTTCTAACCCAAAACATTCTGTGATTCTATGGATCTATGAAAGCTTCAGGAAGTTGTCTTCAACAGCAAGTCCTGTATCCTACAATTCACATCATCATCATCTTGAAAGCCTATTTGTCTAGATAGCATTTGCATCCCAGTATTTCCTGTGACCCATTTTCTGTAGCACACAGCAAGAGGTCTTTCATTATATAGGTGACTACAAATAATTACAACATAGACTCATAGAGTCACAGAATCATTAGGGATTGGAAGGGACCTCGAAAGATCATCCAGTCCAATCCCCTGACACAGCAGGATCACCTAGACCAAGTCACCTAGAGCATTAGGAGATGTTTCAGACACAGCCTGAGCTCAGATAGAACAGCTTCAAGAGCTCCTGGACTTTTTGATGCAACATGTCAAACTGCCTGGATGTGCTCCTGCGTGACTTGGTCTGGGTGATCCTGCTGTGACAGGGGGATTGGACTGGATGATCTTTCGAGGTCCCTTCCAATCCCTAATGTTTCTATGATTCTATGTCAGCTTTGCTCTGGTGGAATGAATGTTCATGCTTATGTCACATACATATGATACTGGAGTGTGGACCACATTCTGTGGGAATGGTGGCGGAAGGCTCCGAAGCGGTGTATTGTGTCTCTTCTTCACTTGCTGCGACGCCTTCTCCGTGACAGCAAAATGATTTCTTGAGCACTTCACACTGCCCTCTGCATTATCCAACTGTGTGTTGCCAGTACCTCTCCTCACCCACAAGCTTTGAGAAGTAATCGAAATAGCTAGACAGAAAATGTGGGGAGATCCACTTCAGGGACGCGCTTTTGAGACCCACAATACTGAAATAAATGAGATGTGAAAGACCTGACATTTCTTCTAAAGACTGTTTCTTAAGAGAACCACAGTTCTCTCTCTGTCAGGAAGAAGACATGCTGAAGTGTTTGTGTTACTGAGCTCTTCTCCAGTCACAGAATCATAGAATCATCCAGGTTGGAAAAGACCTTCAAGATTATCAAGCTGAACCATGCATCCTACAACCACTAACCACTAAGGCATCTCCTGCAACACCAAGTCTACCCATTTTTTTAATACCTCCAGGAATGGTGTCTCCACCACCTCTGTGGGAAGCCTGTTCCAATACACAGTTGTAGAAGGAAGAAACACTGGAAAAGTACAGTCAACCTTGTCTTCAAGTATAGCTGGTGAAGTTGGCAGAGAAGTCCTACATGATGCCCAGGAGAGCATCTGTGACCTGTAAAAATGCCCACAGCTCCCAGCTGTGGTTGCATTCTGAGTATAACTTGTTTTACTTACACTTAATTAAGTTTTGGAACAAAGATAATCAATGTGCAAGCAAGTCCCTTGTTCAAGAACCTCCGCTCTTCACTATGGTTGGGATTGCAAGCAACAGCTCCACCTGAGAAACAGGCTTGTTACATGAGAGCGAGGTAAACAGCGAACTTGCCTGCCGAGAACACAGCTCCCTGTGCATGATGCCAGTTCAAAAAGCCCTGTACCCCGTGAGCGGATACGTGCTTGCATGCTTCAACAACAGCAGAAGAAAGGCATCAAAGAGGCTGGAAGACTGAAATGGCCCCACCTGGTGACACCTGCCGCATGGCATGAATGGCTGCTCCTTAGGACTCTGGAAGATACTTGTTGTTGGAGGTCTGGTTGAACAGCCTGGTGTACGACTGTAAAAGCCTCTAACAGAAAACTAGCCACTGCTTCTTGCATTCTGTTGCTGTAGCTTGCTGGAGAGACAGCTACAGGTAGGCAGGGAGATTCAGGTGCTTCATTCACCGGAGTAAATCGCGTTCTGTACAAGACTCACCTCACTCTAATTTATAGTTCAGCTCAGACCACTGAACTTGCAAGTAAAATTTATGGGGGAAGAGCAATAAATTAAATTGGGTAGAAACATAATTTTTGTCCTCCAGTTACTTGTACAGTTCGATTTAACACATAAAAAATGGAGCATAATGCTAACTTGTTAATAAAACGTGCCCAGCGCTGACATGTAAAAACAGTTGTATAATTGGTTGGTGCACTCTGTTAGCCTTGTTGACAACACTAAATTTTAAAACCCCTGCATTAGTAGCATTGAGCTAACATTATAAATGCAGAAAGCTCATAAATGCATACAACAGAAATTCATGTGGCCTTTGATTTTTTTGGGGGGGTGTCTTTAAAGTGAAAACTGTAAAATTACCACGTAATAAAAGCCAGTACTCTGAGCACTAATTGCCCATTTATGAAAAGCTCTTTTCCTCCAATCATGTAGGTGTGAGGCATAAACTTCTTGGGTTTTACGGAGCTGCGATTTATACTTTTAGTTCTGTTTTTCTCCCTTGCATTTCATCTTAAGCTTATAAAAGACGAGCTGGATTTTATTAATCTGCATCGGCGTTCATTGGACATTAAATCTACAAAGATCCCTACAGGGTTTTAATTGTGGCTGAATTGCCAACAATAATTGGGCCTCCGACTAACCACGGAGAGCAGCCCACCCTCACTGCCGGGCACAACTGCTAGCTCCAGCGCCAGCCACGATAGCCCACTTTGTCAGCCGCCTGAAGGGAAGTTGTCAAATCTGGGACCCTGCTGCTTTATTCCTATAACTATGTTTTAGAAACACCTCACAAGTGGAATTGTGGTTGCCTCATCCAGAAAATGTGGAAAGGATTAATGTGGCATGTAAAACAAATCACTCCTGAGCTCAGCTGAGAAAGTGGGTATTAAAAGCACTCCAGTCAAAAGAGCTTTAGTGAAAGGGTCATGGTGATATACAGTCAGCACATGTTGGGCTGGTAAAGCTGCAGGGTGTTTGGAAATGGTAATGGTCCATGGGTGTAAATTCTTTCAAGACCTCTTAAAGGCACATGTGTTTCTTGAGCATGTTCTGCAAACAAGGACCTGTTATAGGTTAGATTCACTGGCGCTTTTAAACTTTATTGATTGGTTTGTGGCATTCCAGGTTTGCTTACTGGTTGAGTTTTTCTTTTCGCGCTGTTGATAAACACAGAGAAGGATCCTGGTTTAATCCAAAACTTACACGTCTACAAACTGTGTGCCTTCTTGTAACATACTTCAGAATGTGGTCTTTCCTGTCTTTATGACAGTAGTCACTGGATTCACAAGAGTTAAGGGTCTATCAGCATTTCTCTTATGAATGCAGGTTGGTTAAAATCTCTTCCGTTTGGAGGTTAGAAAATCAGACCCTTAACTCCAACATAACATGTAGCATGACATCGTGTGAGTTTGTGACCTTTGTAAGGGAATATTTCCTACGCTTATTTAAAAGATGGCTCATGGCAGCTTTTCTTGTCAAGCTGGGAGAACTTACTTCGTTTTACAAGTTGCACTACTCCTGGTTCTTTTTTTCATTAGGACTTGCACTGTGATTTAGGATAAATAATAAAAACGTGATAACATGTATGTGCTGCGTAGCCCTCTTCTCCCCAGAGGATCACCACAACAAGACGGATACTGCCAGAAAGGGGTTTTCAGCACTAGCACCCCTTGACTTCCATCAGAAATCCCAGGTTCCAGTAATTTTGTGAGTTACACCTTCTCCACTGGGATGGCTTCACTTGGGTTTGAAGTGGAGCCATTTCTGAGAAGCTGCTCATCTTGGTCCAGACTGAGGGGCTGACAGGAGGGTCTGAAAAAGAAAATGATCTCGTTGCTAAAGTTCTTCCCATGATATAGTTCAAGTCACTGACAGGGGCTTCCAGCACGCACTGCTCATCTGCGAACACGTTCCTGCAGCAAGTGGCCTGTATTTGACCGTAGAGCATCCTGTCGCGGATGTGACTCAAAAGCCAGGACGCTGGGACTGGCCCAGCAGGAGGCTGTTTGGGTTGAGTGCACTGTGAATTCTGACTTTTCAGTTTGATTTCTGAATGTGTTTGTTTTCTGTGAGACCGCTGTTAATACCTGTATGTGGTCAGTTAGCCTGTGTTCCCTGTAACAGTCGTGAAAGCAGAAGCGCAGGGTGCAGTTACATGACGCTGGAGGTGAAAATATTTGCTCCAAATAATTATATTTAATTGAAATAATATTTAGGGAAAACAAGCAGCTGTTTTCTTGAAAACCCACAAGAACAGGCGCCACGGGGAAGTGATTTAAACCCTGTTTAGTCAGGTTAAAACAAATAAATAAAATTAACATGTGAAGTTGGAACAGTCTGGGTTCCATGCGGGTTCTGGTTCAGTGCCTCTGACTTTGGATCCTGCTACAACCATGACTGCAAATGTTTTTTCACAGGCTCCAGCAGTTAAACCGTTTGTTACTTTTGCGTAGGACAGCACTGGTGCAAGTCGAGATCAATCCCTCTCCTGCAACCTTTCCACCCTGCAATGAAGTCGCAGCCGTGAGGCAAAGGGACACGTGGTAGATATGATGTCACTGTCTAGCATCTTTATGGAAATCAGAAAGCTTTGGCAGCGCTCAACCTGAAAAGTCAGTTTCCTGTCCTCTTCCCCCTCAGGAAGGTGAAATGTGATGTGCCTGTAACATATCCCGAAACAGATGGCCCGTAGCTACTTAGGTAAACAACAGAGGTAACTGGCCAAGAGATGTGTCAGTGCTTTGTGAAGAGACACACGGTCCAAGAAGACCAAAAAAAGGCTCCTAGCAGACGTGGGCTGCTGTAAAGTCATTGTTCCACAGCGCAGTAACGGGCAGGAAACTGGACAACGTTGGAATCTGTAAACCAAATTATTGGTGTTCTGCCCAAACATTTTAGAACCCAAACACCTGCGAGGAGCAGCCAAATACTCTGAACAGAAGACTTCTCCTTCTGGGGTTTTTCTACCTTCAAAAAGAATTATTAAATTTTAGACTTATGAAACGTTTCTCTTGAAGCTCGCTAAGCTACAGGGCATGACCAAGGGAGGGTTTTTTCCACGAGTGTACAGTTGCTGTACTCGACCAAATGGAAGTTTCCTGTAGCCCAGAGGAAAGACACTGCCTACCTTCTGTTTCAGTTCTCGTTTCATAAGGTTTTATTATATTACATTTTATTACGTTCACATTGCGTGACAGGAGCTCTCCCTTTTTATTTTTCTCTCAATGAGGCTCTTAATGATTTCACTTTTATTTACTGTAATTCACTGAAATACTCTGCCCTGGTGAGACCACATCTGGAGT
>VXBP01007277.1:0-17647 GCA_013400115.1 Rhinopomastus cyanomelas
AGACCCTGCGCCCAGGCTCCGGGGGCGACATCTGGCCGCCGCTGGCTCTGCGCTTCTTTATTTGTGGGACAAGTTTTTCCAGGAGGGGGAGGGGGTGGAGAGGGGAGATCCCAGGGAGGGGGTGGCTGATGACATCACTGATGACATCACCGATGACGTCATCAAAACTGTTGATTTTGTCCTCACTGGAGGAGGAAAAAAAGGGCCCAAATCAGAGAAACTGGGGGGAAACCGCCCCGGGGGGGGAGGGGGGAGCCCCTTTTTTCGTCCCCCCAGGCCCCTCCCACTCTCTTCCCAGTGCCTCCCAGTACCTCCCCAGTTCCTTCTCGGTGCCCCCTAGTCATTTTCAGTACCCCCCTAGTCCCTCCCAGTGCCTCCTAGTACCCCTCCAGTTCCTCCCAGTTCTCCCCAATCCCTTCCAGTCCCTCCCAGTATCATCCCAGGCTCCTCAGTCTCCTCCAGTTCTATCCCAGTGCCTTCCCATACCCTCCCTGTCACTCCCAGTTCCCTGCCAGTATCATCCCAGTGGCCCACAGTCTCCCTCAAATCCCTCCCAAATCCTCCTTGGTAGTCCAAATGGCCAAAGACAATCTCAGTAGTCCCAAGGACAAATTGGTAGTCCCAACCCCTCCTTCTGGTAGCCACTCACCTGGTCAAAGTCCGGGGCTCTCCAAGCCTTCACCATGGCTGCCATGTTAGCCACCAGGCTGCCATCAGGGCCCCGCAGGTCAGTAGCCACATCCCCATCATAGTTGCCACAGAGACCACAGAGGTGGCCGCCCAGCTCCTTGGCCACCAGCACTGACAGCTCCCCTGAGGGACTGAGGCTGATAGCCACTTCTGGCTCTCTGGTAGCCCAGAGGGTCCCCTGGGTCTCATTGATGGCCACCATCCCCTCCAGCTCCAGTGGGGGCCTGGCTGGGACCCCATTGACCTGGAAGAGCCCAGGAGAGATGGACTGGGAATGGGATAGACTGGGAATGGGAGGCTGCAGGACTGGGATGGACTGGGAATGGGAAGCTGTGGGACTGGCATGGACTGGGAATGGGGACTGGTGGGACTGGGATGCACTGGGAGTGAGATGGACTGGGACTTGAGGCTGTGGAACTGGGATGGAGTAAGACTGGGATACTGGTTGAACTGGGACTGGGATGGACTGGGAATTGGGTGGACTGGGACCAGGATAGGCTGGGACTGGGCTACTTCCCACTGTGGAGGTATAGTGGCCACTGCCATCTTCTTGTGGCCAATGTTGAGGGAGGGTTATAGTGGCCACCCCAAGGAACATTTGGTTGCCACCAGCATCTGGTGGATTCTGATGGCCTTTGGGCTACCACTGAGGACACTTGGTTGTCCCCGAAGTTGGTGGCTACCTACCCAGACCCTCTTGTCCCTCCTGATGGTGACGAAGGCCCTGCCAGTGAAGAGGTGAAGGGCTACCACCGCTGGCGGGTCGTTGCTCCCCTCCTTGACATCGGCCAGGAGCCGGAACCAAAACGGTTGCTTGTGGTCACAAACGGTAGCCATCACGTAGATGCTGCTGGCCACAGTGGTCACGGTGGCCCCGTCAAAGGTGGCCAAGCGGGTGGCTGGGGCCAAGGAGCAGCGGCCGGGTTGCTCCACGCAGCCTCGAGTTCCCTCCTTGAGGCCACAGCTTTGGCCAAAGGGGCAACTGAAAGGTTGGCACCACAAGCCACCAGCTGACTGGCAGAGGCAGGACTGGTGGCAACTGGGAGACAGAGTGGTCTCGGCGATCTGGAGCAGAAGGGGGGCAAAGGACCGTGGGGGGGGAAATACAGGAAAAGGGGTTTTGTCCATGAAAAAGGAGAAAAAGCAGGGAGAAATCCAGGGTGGCCACCAAATTTTTCTTGCAAATATCAAGCACTGGGTGAAATCCATGTTGGCCACCAGCTTTTCATTCAGCAGATGTCAAAAATAGAGAAAATCCTTGGTGGCCTTGACTTTTCCTTGGAAAACCATAGTGGCCACCAACTTTTCACCCAGAAAACACATTTTTCACAAATGGGAGAAAATCATATGGCCACCAACTTTTCCCTGGAAACCCAAGGCAACCCCAGTGCCACCAGCCAATCCCGGAGGCCCAATCCCACCTGGAAGTAGCGTCCGTGGTGGAGGCAGCCGCAGTGGCCAATGGGGACACACTCGTGGCCACTGAAGAGGTGGCCGTCGTGGCAAGTGCAGCCCTCAAAGCAGCGGCCAGAGCAGGGGATCTCAGCCGAGAGGCCAGCACAGCTCTGGGAGCAGCTCCGGGTGCAGAGGTCGTAGTGGCTGTTGCTGGGGCAGGAAACCTCTGGAAGGTGGAGAAGGATCCATGGATGAAGATTCCCAAGGTGGCCAGCAAATCCCTAATGTGGCTACCAAATTGTGGCTACCAAATGGGCCACCTCTCCACCAAGTCCTGGACAGGGGGAGTCATGGGATCATGGGAGGGACTGAGGTGGGGAAGAAGCTTCTGAAGTCACCTACAGAGTGTGGCCACCATAAATGCCATGATGGCTAACAAGAATTCCCATGGTGGCCTCCAAGAATTCCATGATAGCTACCAAGAATTCCATGGAGGCCACCACCAACCCCTTGGTGGCCAGCATAAACCCCACAGTGGCCACCTAAAACACCTTCTTGGTAGCCAAACCACGTGACTTGGTAGGCCCCCCCCAATCAAGCACCTCAGCCACCAACCCCTACCCCTGCTGACTCACGGCAGTTGGTAGCCACGCGCCACTCCTTCAGTAGCCCACCGGCTGCTTGGCAAGCGGCTGCATAGGCCTGGAAGCTCTGGCAGAGCGAAGAGCCTCCTGGCCGGACACACTGCTCCATCCGACAGCCAACCAGGTAGTCCCAGGGGGCCACCACCTTGTGGCAACCACCAAAGGGACCCTTTGGGTCCTTCAGTAGCCCACAGGGCCCTTCCTCCTCCTTCTCCTCCTGGAGGAGGCAGCTGGGTGGGGGAGACCCATGGGTGCAGCCGGCCATCAGAGTCCCGTAGGCAGCCCCCAGCTCCTGGGCGTCCTGGGAGTCGTTGGTGGTGTCGCCGTCAAAGTTGCCGCAGAGGCCACGGAGGTGGCCCCGGTAGCTGCCGGGGACAGAGATGACAACGAAGGAGTAGCCATCGTAGAGGATGGAGGGGCCACCATCCCGCAGCTGGAGGATTCGGTAGAGGCCCTCTTGGGCCACTGTGACGGCTCCTTCGGCCAGTGACAGCGGGAGGAGGTGGCGCTCACCAGCCACCTGTGAGAGGGAGGAGGGGGAGGAAGAGGAGAAGGAGAAGGGGGAGAAGGAGCTTAACCCCCCTCAGGCCGGGTTTTGCCCCCCTCAGGCTGAGCTGAACCCCTGAACCCCCTCCTCATCCCCTCCCCACTCACCGTCACCTCCCAGGCAGCTCCCCTGTCCATGGCGACGCTGACCCCAGCCACCGTGACCACCAACCTCTTGATCACCGGCCCTTCCTCACCGCCCTGCTCCTTCTCCACAGTCACCTGGAAGGGGACTAGTGGCTCCCCCAGCCTGGTAGCCGCCTCCTCGCTCAGCTGGGCCAGGGTGTAGTGGCAGTTGCCGGCGAAGGCCAGCAGCCGCCCGTCGAAGGTGCTGAAGGTCACAGCCCCCAGCACCTGGCACCTCCCACACTCCAGCGGGTGGCACCCGGGCACCCCCCCCTTCACCCGGCACCCTTCCCCAGCCCCGCAGCCACCTGGCTCGCACTGGACCTCCCCGGCCTCCTGGCAGCGGCACCGCTGGCTGCAGTCGGGGCTACTGAAGAACTCCTGGCCCAGCTGGTAGTAGTGGCCACCATGCCAGCAGCCGCACTGGCCCAGCGGGACGCACTGCTGGCCACTCTGCAGGAAGCCGGGGTCGCAGAAGCAGCCCTCAACAGGAGGGGAGGATGAGGGGTCGCAGGGGTCGGCATCCACTTGCCCCCGGCACGTGGGTGGGCAAGGGGGGCCAGTGAGTTCGTAGTGTTGGTTGGGAGGGCAGACAGGACCTGGGCAAGAAGGAGAGGGGAGGGGAAAGAAGAGAGGAGGAGGAGGTTGGGAGGACCTGGAAGCTCCCTTGAGGGTCTGGAAGTTTCCTTGAGGACCCAAAAACTCCCTAGAGGACCTAGAACCTTCCCTGAGGATCTAGAAACTTCCTAGGGGGTCTAGAAACCTTCAAGAGGGCCTAGAACCTCCTCAAAGGAGCAGGGACCTTCCTTGAGGATCTAGAATCTTTCCTTGAGCACCTAGCACCTGCCTGGAAGATTGAGAACCTTCTGATAAGATCCAGAACCTCCTTGTGGGATCTAGAACCTTTCTCAAAGGATTGGGGAACTCCCTAGAGTATCTAGACCTTTTCTAGAGTGTCTGGCACCTCTCTGGAAGATCAAGAACCTTGTAATAGAATACAGAACCCCCTAGTGGTTCCAGAATCTTCTTTGAGGATCTGGAAATTTCCTAGGGTGCCTAGAAGGTCTGTAAATGATCCGGGACCTCCCTAGAGAATAACCTGCCTAGAGGATCTAGGGCCTTCTTTGTGAGCCTGGAACATTCGTTGAGGATCTAGAACCACCGCCAATCATCCAGGACTTCCTAGAGGATCCCACTGTTCCTTGAGGGTCCCAAACCTCCCTAGAGAATCCAGAACACCCATGACAATCTAGAAAAAACACCATCCCCTCCTTGGGGATCCAGAACCGCCCTCGAGGATCTAGAACCTTCCGTCACCACCACCACCATTTCCACATCCCCCTACATCCCCCAGAGAACCCGCCTGCATCACCACCTCCAGTAATCCACTGGAGATCCTTCCCCCATCACCACTAGCCCCAAAACCTGGGGAGGTCCCTCCTCCACCCCCACCCCTGCCTCCGCCAGCCCCCAACCTACTGCAGAAGGCGGCCGTCCTCCAGGCCCTGACGCTGACCCCACGGCTCTGGCAGGCGTCGACGTAGGAGGCAATGGAGCTGCAGACGACGTCGTGGTGGCCCTGGTAGAGGCAGGCATCGAACACGCAGTCCTCAAAGAAAGGGCTGGGGTCCACCTCCTCGTGGCAGGGGGCCAGGGGGCCCCTCTTCTTCAGCAGGAGGCCGCAGTGCTTGTCGCCGCTGTAGCGCCGCTTCTCCGCCTCCGAGCAGAGCCGGCAGCTCTCGTTGCAGCTGGAGGAGCAGCCGGGCACGTCGGCCACCTTCCAGGAGTTGGCAAACTGGACCTCGGCGGTGGCTGCTCCCCCGCCGGGGAGGGCGAAGTCGTTGTCCGGGCTGCCGTCGGCGTCGCCGCAGAGGCCGCAGACGGCCCCCGCGTAGCTGCCGGGGAGCAGCACGCGAGCGTAGCTGTACCAGTCGAAGGTGACCACCAGGTCGAAGTCTGTCTTGATGAAGCCGTGGAAGCCCCGCTGGTAGACCTGGATCTTCTCGTCATGGGTGAAGGGGAGGTCCACCAGGATCCCATTGACCTGGGGTTGGGGGGAAATGGGGTGGGTTTGAGGGGCTCCTGGGGTTGGAAATGGTCTTGGTAGCCCAGTAGGGCTCCAACGGGTGGCTTTGTAGCCCATCCAGATGTCAAGGAATGGCTGTGAAGGCCACCTAGATGCCGCGAGATGACTTTGTAGCCCTCCTAGATCCCAGCAAACATCTTTGAAACTATCCTAGATGCCACAAAGCTACTTTGAAGGCCACTGAGGCATCAGGTGATGACTTTGAAGGCCACCTAGACGCCACCAAACCTCTTTGAAGCCCTCCTAGATGCCATAAAACCTCTTCTCCACTCACCCCCACATCCCACAACGATCTTCCAACCCCTCAATGACCTCCCAACCCTCCCCCGTTACCTTGAGCTTCTGGGGGTGCTCCTGGCTGAAGGCCAGGCTGACATTGTAGACCTTCAGGGTGACCTCCTTGGTGAAGGAGACCACGTGGCTCCCACGGTGGTTGTTCTCAGCCGTCACCACGAAGGGGACCAGCGTTGGGTCGTCAGAGCAGAGCCCGGCCAGCTGGTAGACGCAGGTGCCCATGAAGTCATAGCGGCGCCCGTCGAAGGTGGTGTAGTGCGGGTCCCCGGTGGCTATGCAGACCGACCTGCTGGTGGCCACGCAGCGCCTCACCCCACGCTCCACGGCACAGCGCTCCCCGGCCTTGCAGGAGGCCTCCTTGCAGACCACCATCCCCAGCTCTGTGTCGCAGCGGCACCGCAAGTGGCAGCTCTCGTCGGCCCAGAACTCCTCCCCGGGTTGGTGGTAGCGGCCGTCATGGGTGCAGCCACAGCTGGCCACCGGGACACAGCGCTGGCCGCTGAGGACGTAGCCCGGGTTGCAGGCGCAGGTCTCCACGCAGGGCTGGCTGCAAGAAGCTGGCGCCTCGCGGTCGGAGCAGGTGGCCGGGCAGGGGGAACCGCAGGCCTCGTAGTGGCTGTTCTCAGGGCAGGGGAGGGCTACGGAGGGGAAGGAGACGGTGGTCAGAAGGGAGTTGGAGGTGAAGGTTGGGCATCAGAGGGGAGAAGTTCCTCATGGAAAGGGGGGTTGGCTGGGAGAGCCCGAGGAGGGAGAGTGGAGGCGGCTCCTCCCGACGGGGATTCAATGGGTTAATGGAGAGTTTGGGGAAGGAGGTTGGTCTTGAGGACCTGGGAAGTCTTCTCTAACCCAAATGGTTCCAGAGGGGTGGCAGGAGGAGGGGAACCCTGGGGATGGGCTCTTTTTTCTCTCTGTTCCCCTCTTTTCCCCCATTTTTCCCTCTTTCCTCATCTTTTTCTGTCTTCTCCCCTCTTTCCCCGTCTGTTCTTCCCTCTTTTCTTCTCTTCTTCTTCTCCCTCTCCTTCTCCTTCTCTTCTCCCTCTCCCTCTCCCCTCTCTTCCCCCCTCTCCTCCCCTCCCTTCCCCCTCCTTCTCCCCAGAATGTCCCCCTGGAGGCCCCTTCCCCTCACCGCAGCCCGAGGGTGTCCGCCAGTCGAGGACGGTGGCCCCCAGCTTGCGGCAGGTGGCCGCGTAGGCCTGCAGTGCGTGGCAGAGGACAGGCCGGGCGCCACGGCTGGCACAGACGTCGTGGAGGCAGCTGCGGAAGAACTCGCGGGGCGCCAGGGCCGCATGGCAGAGCCGGAAGGGCCCACGGGGGCCGGCAGTGAGGAGCCCGCAGAACCCGCCGCCCCCGTAGAGCTCCCGCTCGCCCTCCTCGCAGACGGGGCAGGAGCCCTCGCAGCGGTCCCAGCAGAAGGGGTCGTCGTCCTCGGGCACCCTCCAGGCCCCGGCCCAGGCCGCCAGCTCGGGGCCGCCCGCCGTGGGCAGGTCGTCGTCCGCCCGCAGGTTGAAGTTGCCGCAGAGGCCGCAGGTGCTGCCGGAGTAGCCGCTAGGGAGGTCGACCAGGAGGTGCTGGTCCCAGTCGTAGGTGACGCGGAGCCCGAAGTCCGTCTCCAGGGCAGCGCTGAGGCCGCTCTGGAACACGCGGAGCCTCCCGCCTGCCAGGTTCACCGGCAGCAGCGTCGACACCCCGTTGACCTGCAGGGACCGGACGGGAGGCTGAGGGGGGCAGCTTCTTCCTGCTCTTCCCCCTCTTCCTCCATCCTTCTGCCTCCTTCTCCCTCTTCCCCCCTGCTTTGCCCTTTCCCCTCCCCTCTTGGCCCCCTCTCGTTCCCTCTCTTCCCCTCCTTCTCCTGCCTTCCTGCTCCTCTCCCTCCCTTCTCCCTTCTCTCCCCTCTTTCTTCCTCCTCTTCTCCCGTTTTCCCCTGTTTCCACCTCCTTCCCCTCTTTTCTCCTTTTCATCTTTATTTCTTTGTCCCCTCTTTTCCCTTCTTTTCCTCCCTTTCCCCCTTTTTCCCCCTCGTCACCTCTTTTCTCCTTTTCCCCTTCTTTCTTTTCTCCTTCCTTTTTCCCCTTTTCCCTTCTTTTTAGCCTCTTTTCCCTCTTTCCCCTTTTCTCTCTTTTTTCCTTCTTTTTTCCTCATTCCCCCCTCTTTTCCCCTCTTTCTTTTCCCCTTCCTTTCCCCTCTTTCCTCCTGTTTTCCCGACTTTCACCCTCTTTTCCTCTTCTTTCCCCCACTTTTCCCCTTTCTCCCGTCATTTCCCCCTCTTCCCCCCCCCCTTTTCCCCTTCTTCTTGCCCCTTTTCCTCCCTGTCCCCCCCAGTCTGCTCCAGCTGAACCCCTGGGCGCCCCGACCCCGGGGCAGGGGGCAGGAGGGGCGGAGGAGCCGGGGAGGAGCCGGATCAGCCGGGCAAAGGCGGGAGAAGCCGGATTTCCTCCCCGATGAAGCCCGACTCACCCTGGCTTTGCCCTTCTCCATCTTGTGGATGGCAACGAGTTGCCCGTAGACGCTGACGGTGGCCAGGCTGACGTAGGAGACCGACTTCACCCCCCCCCGCAGGTCGTTCTTGGCCTCCACCTTGAAGGGCACCAGGGTGCTGTCGTTGCCGCAGGTCTGGGCCAGGGTGTAGGTGCAGGTGCCGTGGAAGTCGAAGGTGGCTTTGTCGAAGGTCTGGTAGTGGGGGTCCCCCCAAGCCCAGCAGGTAGCCACCCGGGCTGGGACACACCTGGCTTGGTGGCCTGTCAGCTCGCAGCGCTCCTTGGGCCGGCACCGCAGGGCTTTGCAGGGGTCTGGCGGGAGGGGAGAGTGGGAGAAGCTGCGGGAGAGGGTCGAGCGGGGAGCAGCCGCCCCCCTCACCCTGCGCTTGGGCCCGTCTGGAGGTCTCTGCTCTCCCCTGGGAGGTTTGGTGGCCCTGAGGTGGCAACCAGAGCAGGGTGATCGGTTGCCAACTCCAAATGGCCCGGAATTCGGAATTCCCAGGGTTTGATGGCCTCATCCAAAGGCCCCATCTACACTCTCCCAGGAGCTCCAGTAGCCCTGAGGTGGCAACCAGAGCAGGGCAGTGAGTTGCCACCTGCAAACGGCTTGGCACTTGGAATTCCCCGGCTCAGACGGTGCCACCGGGCCGGAGGCAGAGCCGGCGGGGAGACTTCCCCGTCCCTTCGCTCCTCCCACCGCGTCCCAGACCCTTCTTTGGTTTGGCGACGCCACCACCAGCCTCCATCACCCTTTACGGGAGGGTTCCCCGCGTCCGGCTCCCAGCACCCAGCCGCGGGAGCGGCTCCGGGGTTTCACACCCGGCGGCCCCGGTGGTCCTTACTCTGGTTGACGCAGCCCAGGACCCCCTCCCGGAGCTCGCAGCTCTCGTCGCCGGTGCAGCCGTGGCTGCCGCAGGTCAGGCCCAGGTCGGGGTCGCAGGTGCAGCGCTCCTGGCAGTTGTCCCTGAAGACGGACTCGTCGCTCTGCAGGGGGAGAGGCTGAAGATGTGGAGGGGAACCAGCCTCACCTGCGTGGAGCTGCCGGGGGACGGCTAGAGGAGGCCACTGAAGCTACCCGGGACCTCAGAGAGACGTTTTGGGGGGTTGACGGGCTGAAGGAAGGATGGGAGGGACCTCGAAGCAGGGAGGGCGGGAGATGGTTTTGAAGCCAAAGAGGGAGACCCAGAGCAGAGAGAGGGAAGAAACTGATGCTGGAGGTGGCGACACCATGGTCCAGGTGGCCTCTTTGAGAAAGCCTCATCCCCAGGGACTGCCCCAGGTCAGCCTGGGCCTGAGCTGACTGCTGCGCGGCAGGAGGAGGGTCCGAAGGTCCCTCCAGCGCAGTCCCACTCCATGACCCCCGTGGACGCCCCCCGCCAGCTCCCTCTGTGGCAGCCAGGACCCCCAGCCCTCCCCAGTCCAAGGCAGGCGGCGACCTTGTAGTAGGTGCCGTCGGCGAAGCAGCCGCACTGGTCCTCCGGGACGCAGGCGTCCCCGTCGAACGCCAGCCCGCGGGCGCACTGGCAGCCCTCGACGCAGCTCTGGGGGCAGTGGGAGGGATCCCGGAGCCCGGGGCAGCTGCTGGCGCAGACGTTGCTGCACAGGGAGTAGCTGCTGTTGGCCGGGCAGCTGGGAGCTGCAGGGAGAAGGCAGCGTCAGCCCCAGCTCTGGCGGGAGAGGTGGTGTGACCCCCAGACCATGGTACTGCCCGAAGGCTGATGGAACCGCGGCACGGGCTGTCTGCCTTCAGAGGACCATTTCCCACCCCTAGAGTATCACCTCCACCTCTGATGGACCATTCCCCACCCCTGGAGGACTATTTCCCACCCCTTGAATCACGTTTCCAATCCACGATGGGACTTTTCCCACCCCTGGAGGACATCTCCCACCCCCCAGCTCTCACTCACGGCAGAAGGAGGGTCTTCTCCACTCCTCGATGACCACCCCAAGCCCTTGGCAAGCGGCGCTGTAGCTCTCCACGCTCCGGCAGAGGACCTGAGTGTCTCCGTCGGCCAAGCAGAGGTCGAGGAGGCAGCTTTGGAAGTAGAAGCTGGGGTCCACCACATCGTGGCAGGAGCTGAAGGGACCATCGGGGAGCGTGAGGACACCACAGTAGTTGGGCTTCCGGAGGACCTCCTTCTTCTCCTCCCTGCAGACAGGACACTCCTCCTCGGGACACTCCTCCTCGCAGGGAGCGTCGAGTGTTTTCCACGCAGAACCCAGTTCAGTGGCGCTGGTGGCCTGGTGGCCACTGGGCAAGAGGAAGTCATCGTCTCGTTGCCCGTTGAAGTTGCCACAGAGCCCACAGAGTTGGTGCCGGTGGCTCTGTGGGACCATAATGGTGACGTGATGGAGGAAGTCGTAGCGGAGGGTGAGGCCGAAGGCAGTGCGGAGGAGGACACCCAGTCCGTGCTGGTGCACCTGGACCTGCCCCTCGCTTAGGATGGCCGGGAGGTGGTGGGAGATGGAGTCCACCTGGGGTAACAGGAGAGGAAAAGCCTCCGGTGAAGCCTCCAAGAAAGAAACTCTGCAGGTCAGAGCTCCTCTCCACCAACATCCCAGTGGATTTATGAGTCCCAGCTGGAGGGTGAAGTGGGGGTGAGCACAGAGAGAGGAGCATGGTCTCCTCTCCATCAAGCTCTGGACCTCCTGTGTTCACACCCTAGGAGATGTGGAGCACAAGCCACGGCCTCATGGTGACCATGAAGCTCTCCCTTCCCACCGGAGCCAACAGGGAACCTATGGCCTGGCTGCAACCACAAAAGCTCCCTCGCTCTGGGGGCACTGTGAGGCTGGAGGTGTTGACATCAGAAGATCTGATGGACAACCAAGCACAGACGCCTCTCCCTCCATCATGTTAAGGTCCTGTTGACCTCCAAGTGGGTCGACCACCACTTGTGGATCTCCTGGCAACCCACCAGCACCACCAGCACCACCACGATGCTGGAGCCCCCTTACCAGGATATCTCCCCTCTTGCCCTGCATCAAGGTCAAGGTCAACCCGTAGACTTCAACAGTCACTTCCTGGATGCTGGAGACCTTCTTCTTCTGCCGGGGCTCCTTCTTGATCTTCACCACGAAGGGCGTGACATTGCCACCACCCTCGCCTCCGCAGGTCTCTGCCAGGATGTAGGAGCAGGTGCCCGTGATGTTGAAGGCTGCCCCATCGAAGGACCTGTAGCTCCGATCGCCAGTGGCCTCGCAGGTCCCTGGGCCGGCAGCCGAACACTGGAAGGCTCCGTCGATCATTTTCCCTTCACTGCCCTCGGGGCAGGAGAGCTTCTGGCAGCTGACGGAGCCGGGCCCTTGGCACTGACACTTCTCCTGCTTGGAAGGGTAGAAGACCTCCTGCACCTTGTAGTAGAAGTCCTGGTGGTCGCAGCCGCACTGGGAGGCGTCAACGCACTGGTCGCCGCTCAGCACGAAGCCCTCGTCGCAGACGCAGCCCTCCCGGCAGCTCTCAGAGCACTTTGCCGGCCCGAAGGCGCTGCTGCAGCTGCGGTCGCAGCCCTGCGAGCAGATCTCGTAGTGGCTGTTGGGGGGGCACGAGAGACCTGCCGGGAGAGGAGGACAAGTCGTCACGGAGCGAGGAGATGGAACCCTTTGGGCCGGGAAGGAGCTTCAGGGTCTTTGAGTCTGGTGAGTCGAGGTCGTGGAGGTCATGGACTGCCAGGGTGACCACCAGAAGGTGGTCCTCAGGATCACAGCTCCATGGCTTTGAGATCTCTCCAGGGGCGTCCAGGTTTGGACAACCCTTCGAGGGGAGAAGTTGTTCCTCAAGGGCAACCCCAAACTCCCTTGGGGCAACCTGGGGAACAGAGCCCAGACCCCAGGGAACTGTGAGCCAGAAGCTCTCCCCTGAACCTCCATTTCTCCATTTAACTCCCTTCTAGTTGCTACTCAGAGTAGTCTCCAGACCCTTCTCCTTCTCCAGCTCCTTCTCTGGTCACACTCCAGCCCCTTGATAGTTATTATGGGTCACCTTGATCCCTGGAAGGGCTTCCAGGTCTCCAGAGATGAAGGGATCAACCTGAACCCAAAGGTGACAGAACCAACCTTCACCCAGAGATGAAGGGACCAACCTAAACCGGGAGGTGAAGGGACCAACCTCAACCTGGAGACGATGGGACCAACCTAATCCCAGAGATGAAAGGACCAGCCCTCTCCAGGAGCCCCAACTTACTGCAGAAATGCTCCGTCCTCCACATCCCGACGGCGGCGCCGGCAGCCTGGCAGACGGCCGCGTAGCGGGCGATGATGGGGCAGACCACGCCCTCCTCCCGGGGGAAGAGACAGGCATCGTGCAGGCAGCTCTGGAAGTAGGGGCCGGTTTCCACAAGCCCATGGCAACCTCCAAAAGGTCCGTTCTTCTGCAGCAGGACCCCGCAGCGCCTCTTGAAGATCTGCTGCTGCCGCCGGGTGGTGGAAGCGGGAGGACAATCCAGCGTCGAGAGCTCCACGCAACCCGGGGTGTCGGTGACCTTCCAGCTGTGCCCGAAGGTGTCTGGGTCGGTGGTCACCTGGCCGTCCCTGGTGGTCATCTCGTCGGCAGCGTCACCATTGAAGTTGCCGCAGAGGCCACACAGGGCGTTGGAGTAGGTTCTGGGCACCAAGACGGTGACCTGGCTTTGCCAGTCGTAGGTGACGGTGAGGCCAAAGTCTGTCTCCAGCACCGCGTCCCGGCCTCCTCTGTAGACAAAGATCTTCTGCTCTCGGTGGTGGAAGGGCAGGTGAACCAGCTGCTCGTTGACCTGGGGGTAAACATTGGGGGTCCAACAGCAACTGGTGGGCTAAAGCTGATGCTGTGGAACCAAGAGTCTTCTGATTCAATCATCTACCCCAAGTCTTTGATGGCCACCATGAGCCCCCAGATCATCGCCCTGGCCAGAGCTGGATGAGACTCCTGGGTCCCTGGAAGAGCTGCTAGAGATGAAGGGTCCAACCTAAACCCAGAGGTGATGGGACCAACCTAAACATCAAGATGAAGGGTCCAACCTAAACCCAGAGATGTAGGGAGCAAGCTGAACTCAGATTCGATGGAACCAACCTCAACCTGGAGATGAAAGGACCAACTTAAACCACGGATGAAGGGTCCAGCCTAAACCAAGAGACAATGGGACCAACCTTCACCCAGAGATGATTTAAGCTCATCCTGACCAGCGTGGAGGCCACCAGACCTGGTGGACTCAGACCTCAGTGGTGGAACTGGAGAAAAATAGACCCCAACCAGTAGGAAAAAACTGGGGAGAGAGGGATGGGGATGGAACTGGGGAAAAACATCCGATGGAACAGGAAGGTGGAGGAGAAGAACCGGGGTGAGAGGGTCGGGGTGAGGAGCAGAAGCCGCAGAGCCAACCCACCGTGATTCTCCCGGGGTGCTCCTGGCTGATGGTGACGGTTTTGCCGTAGACCTTGACAGTCACTGCGGCGATGGAGGCCAGGAGGTGACCATCCCAGCGCCTGTTCTGCACCAACACCTGGAACCCCGACAGCTCCGGACTCTCTTCGCACAACCCAACCATCTGGTAGAAGCAGGTCCCTTGGAAGACGAAGTGGGCGCCATCGAAGGTCTCGTAGTGGGTGGCCCCTGTCGCCAAGCAGCTCCCGTAGCTCTTGGGGTGGCAGCCCCGCAGGCCCTCCTCCACCCGGCACTCCTCGCCCCTGCGGCACCCGCTGCGCCGACACACGGCCCCGCGGCCCCCGGCCTCGCAGTGGCAGCGCTGGGAGCAGTCGGCGTCGGCCCAGAAGTCCTCGCCGGGGCCGTGGAGGAGGTCGTCGTGGAGGCAGCCGCAGGAGCCGCGGGGCATGCAGCCGCTGTGGTCCCAGACGAAGCCCTCGAGGCACTCGCAGCCCTCGACGCAGTGGGAGGGGTCGCAGGAGGAGGCAACGGCGGCATCGTTGCAGGTGGAGGGGCAGGAGGTGCCACAGGAGGTGTAGATGCTGTTCGGGGGGCAGGAGAGGGCTGCGGAGGGAGAGAGATGGGATGGGGTGGGGTGGGGCCTTGGGGTCGTGGTCGGACCACGGGAGGCACAGTGACCTCCTGGACCACCTCCCTGCACTTTTGGGCACCCACCTCACTCGTCCTGGCCCATCTCCCTCTCGATTCCCATCTCTAGCCCAAACTTGACAAGAAGAAGCCGACCACCAGCTACTCACCACAACCCGCTGGGGTCCTCCAGTCCGAGAGGGCTACTCCTTCCTCCTGGCAGTAGTCCGCGTAGACCTCCAGCGCCTGGCAGAGAGCAGCCCGGGTGCCGCCGCTGAGGCAGAGGTCGTGGACACAGTTGTGGAGGTAGATGCCAGGGTCAATGACGCTGTGGCAACTTTGGAACGGCCCTGCTTGCCCGGTCAGCAACCCGCAAGCCGTCTCCTCCTTGAACTTCATCTCCTGCTCCGCTGGGCACCGACGGCAGGAGTCACCGCAGCTGTCAGAGCAGCCGCCGGACTCGGTGGCCACCTTCCAGCTGCGGCCCAGCTTGACAGGGTCATCGGTGGTGGAGCCGTCAGGGGTCCTGATGTCGTCGGAGGGGTCACCGTTGCCATTGCCGCAGAGGCCGCAGACTTTGCCAGCCAGGGCTGGCGGGAGCCTCAGCATCACGTGATCATCCCAGTCATAGAGGACTTGCAACTTGAAGTTGGTGGCTACCAGAACTGATTTGCCCTTCTGCTGGAGGCGGAGTTGCCCTTGGCCCAAGGAGATGGGGAGACGGGAGCGGAGGTTGTTCACCTGCGGGAGGGACCAGCTAGGGCGACACGGCCACCAAACTGGGGGAGGTGGCCACCAAGCTGTGGGTGGTGGCCACCAACCACTTTTCCCCTCTTTCTGTCTCTTTTCTCTCTCCCTCTCCCTTCTATTCCCCTCCTTCCCCAACCATTACCCTCCCCCTCCTACCCTCACGATCCCATTCTCCGCCCGGACTACTGTGATGGAGAAGTTGTAGACCCGGAGGGTCACGGAGGCCACAGTGGGGACCTTCTGGTTGCCCTCGTCCTCGTGTTTGGCCTCGACGCTGAAGGCCGGAAGGGTCGGATCCTCCTCCTCCTTCTCTTGGCAGCTCCTGGCCAGGACGTAGGAGCAGGATCCCAGGAAGTCGAAGGTCCTTCCGTCGAAGGTCCGGTAGTGCCGGTGGCCAGCGGCCCAGCAGGTGGAGAAGGAGTCTTGGGGGCAGGCAGGCTCCTCCTGGCAGCCCAGGTCTTGGTCCAAAGGAGGAGGAGGAGGAGCTGCAGAAGGACCCCAGCAGCCTCTGGTTGGCAGCCACCAGGGAGAGCCAACCCATGGGAGAGACCAAACCAGACCCAACCAGAACAAACCAGAGCCAACCATTGACCCAACCACTGGCCCAACCACTGGCCCAACCACTGGCCCAACCAGACCCAACTGGTCCCAACGTACTGGTGGCACAGAGCCCGGTGAATCCGTAGCCATAGTACTTGTAGAAGCCATAAACCAGTAGCGCGATGGGTCCCTGCTGGTTGCCCACGCTCCGGATCTTCTCCGCTGTGTTCATGGGGATGGGGGCCCAGGAGAAGTCAGAGCCAGGAATCGGCCTCCATGACACCGGGATCTTCTCTACCTTCTCATTGAAACTGGTGGCTCTGGAGTCCTCGGAGCGGGCAACCACCACCATGTGGTTGTAGTAGCCATCCAGGCTACTGACCCAGTAGGAGGAGCAGTAGGTGGCCACGGGGGGGACATTGAGGAGAGCGGGGTCAGCCGAACTATCCCTGGTGCCAGTGAAGTAGAAAAGGACCTGGATCGGAGCCGAAGAGCTCAAGGAAAGGGGGGAATTCTGTCGGACTTCGAATTTCTCCACTCTTTTAGCCCTCAGTTTCTTGGTGGCTACCAAATTCCCTCTGTTGTAGGTGACTGTGGCATCCTGGGCCGCCAGGACGTAGGCGATGTCGGCTACTTTATCTAGCGGGCTCGGAGGCACCAGGTAGGTTGTTCCCCAGGCAGTGACAGGGAGGAGCTGCTCGACTACGTGGTCGCAGCTCTGGTGGCCCTGGATGCAGGTGTGGCCACTAAAAAGGGCCACTGGGTTGTCCGCTAGGACCTCAGAGCCCGATAAATCCTGATGGCTTAGGAGCTGGAGGACGTGGAAGGGGTTGAGGAGCACTTGGAGAGTAGAACCGGCTACGTAGTTCCTCCCTTGGTAAGAAACCCGTCCTGAAATCCTGATGGCAACATTGGCCGGGGATTTACCGGCCACCACGGCAAATTGTTTCAAGCCCGGGTTGTCCACCCCCACCGGAGTCACCACAAAGTAGCGGTGGCCCAGCTCCTCCAGCGGCAAAACGCGGGTGGCACCAACGGTGTAGGTTTTGCTGTTGACAGCTACCACAGAGATCTCACTGGTGGCCACCACGTGGACCACTTTACTGGTGAGGTGGTTGCCCGCCAGTTCGACGCTGCTGGGGAGGAGGAAGGGGACCGTCTGCCCTTGGTCAATGGTGATGGGCTCAGAGACGGGGGCCCCGCGCAGGGTGACGGTGACCACGGAGGAGGCCGAGTGGGCCGTGAGGAGGAGCTGGGCCGTGGCGGCCACCCCTTCGGTGTCGCATTGCAGGAAGACGACAACGAAGTCGCGGCCGGGAGACGAGGAGCCGGAGAGACCTGGAAGGGATTCCCTGCCCTCGTGGGATCGCAGGGGACCCAGAGTGGGGGGACGTCCTCTGCAATCCTCCGGGTGGGGTTCAGGGAATTCGGGGAAAAGCTGTGGAAGGTTTCTGAACTTCTTGGAAATGGGGGATTTAGGGGGATTTTGGGGGCGTCTCTTGGACCCTGGGGACAGGTTTTGTTTCCTGAAGATGTTTTCTGTGTCTTTGGGGGGAAGTGCGGAATTTGGGGGAAATCTGGGGGGACTTGGGGGGATGTTTTTTGTTTGGGGGAAGATTTTTAAATAAAAAGGAAATGAAGTAAAAATCAGTCAAGACCAATCGAAATGGAAATCGAGAAGGAAATGGATCCAGAAACAGGAACCTGCCCCCTGAGGGGGACTTTCCCTCCAAGAAGGTCTCTCCCTCCGGGGGGAGCGCGGCCAAACAAAGTGATTTTTCCTCTAGAGCAGGAGGCATTCGCCGCCTGAAAAGGGACCTTTTCTGTTAAAAATGGGCTCTTCCTTAACAGAAGGGTTTTTCCCTGTGAAATTGGGATTTTTCCTTAAAAAGGAGGATTTTTCCCTTCGACCTCTTCCCCCCCCCCCAAAGAGGAATCTTCGTCCTCACAAAGGGGATTTTTTGCTTAAATAAAGTGACCCCCCCATCCCCAAACAGGCTCCTTTTCCCCGGGTGAGGGAGGGGAAGGGAGAAGGGAGAGGAAGCTAGAGGGAGGGAGGGGAAGGGAGAAGGGAGGGGAAGGGAGGGGAAGGGAGGGGGAAGGAGGGGAAGGGAGA
>VXBP01007277.1:18912-30946 GCA_013400115.1 Rhinopomastus cyanomelas
GGGTGAATTCACGGGGACTCGGGGAACTTGAGGGGTTTAGGGTGACTGTCAGGGGTTCGGGGCGAGTTTAGGGGTTCGGGGCGAGTCCAAGTCAATGCAGGGTGGAGCCAAACAGATTTAGGGCTGGGGGAAGTGGCAGCCCCCCAACCCCTCAGAGACCCCAACACCAGGAGGGATGAAGTGGGGGGGCCCTCAACTCACCGATGGCCCCTCGAGCTCCGGTCCGGAAGCCCATGGACACAGGATGCTGAGGAACCCCCAGCCCAGCCCCGGTCACCCCAAAGCGGCCACTTTTATCGGGTGGGGCGGGGGCGGGGGGCTCCTATCAGGTTCCTGGAGGAGCCGCTGGCCCGGGGCCCGGCTTCTGAGGAAGGGAAGAGGATCTGGGGTCACCCCTTGGGGTCACGTTTGCGTCAATGACCCCCTGACCCCACAGTTCCCAGGAACTGGAGGGCAAAGAGCGGGGGGGAGGGCCTTGGGATGGGGGTGCAGGACCCCCGGGAGGTGTCTGGTGGGAGCAGACCCATGGGGGTCACCAGGATGGAACCCCCAGGAGAAGCTGGGGTGGGAGCCCTAGATGTTGGGATGGGTGCAGGACCCATGAGGCACCTCACGACCCTAAGAGAGGGTTGGTGGGTGCAGAGACCCAGGGAGGGTCTGATGGGGGACCTTGCAATGGGGTGCAGGACCCATGGGGTCACTGGGATGGGACCCCCCAGACGTTAGGATGGGTGGAGGACCCATTGGGGACTTTGCAGTGGGGTGCAGGGACCCCCAGGAGGTGTCTGATGGGTGCGGGACCCCCGGGAGGTGCTGGGATGGGACCCCCGGGAGAGGGTTGATGGGTGCAGGACCCCTGGCTGATGCTGGGATGGGTGCAGGAACCCCAGGAGATGGGTGATGGGTGCAGGACCCCCGGGAGATAACTGATGGGTGATGGGTGCAGGACCCCCGGGAGGTGCTGGGATGGGACCCCCGGGAGCGGGTTGATGGGTGCAGGACCCCCGGGAGGTGTCTGATGGGTGATGGGTACAGGACCCCAAGAGATGCTGGGATGGGACCCCCGGGAGGTGTCTGATGGCTGCAGGACCCCCGGGAGGTGCTGGGGTGGGTGCGGGACCCCTGGGCGACCTCGCCGCGGGGCGCTGGCCCCCGCTCGCCCCCCCCCGATTCCGGAGCCGGGTTCCGGGAATCGCCGGAGCGGCCCCACCCGCCGGTTGCCCAACAGCTCCGGCAGGAGCCCAGAACCCCTGCAAGGGGAGGGGGGTCCTCACCCCAGCGACCCCCCGACCCCTCTGCCGGGAAGGGAAGGGGGGGCTGTTTATCGGGGTGAGGGGGAGGGTGTTAAAAGGGGNTTTCACCCCAAATTTGCCCCCAAAGGGTGCAGGCCCCCCCCAAACCGGGTCCAACTGGGGGCAGCAGAGCCCTGCCCTGGGGCTCCGGCACCTGTGGGGTCCCCCCCCCACTTTGGGGGCTTCTCCCCCCCTCTCACCGCTCTGGGTGGTTNACCCGCCGGTTGCCCAACAGCTCCGGCAGGAGCCCAGAACCCCTGCAAGGGGAGGGGGGTCCTCACCCCAGCGACCCCCCGACCCCTCTGCCGGGAAGGGAAGGGGGGGCTGTTTATCGGGGTGAGGGGGAGGGTGTTAAAAGGGGGCGAGGAGGGGGGTGGCTGCTGCCGGCGGCCGGGCTGCGCTCGGGCTCCCGCTGCTCCGACCCCTCCTCGCCCCCTGTTCGGACCAGTTTGGCCCAGTTGGGTCCCTTTTTGCCTCCTTCTGCTTCCCTCCCCACTTCGGGGCTCCTTTTGGGCTCCTTCGGGGCTCCTTTCTCACCTATTTCTGCCCTTCTCCACTCTCCGCAGTTGCCCCCGTTTTCCCCTTTCCCCCATTTTTTCTATCTCCCCCCTTCTCCCTCTTTTTTGCCTCTTTCTCCCCTGTNCGCCGGCCCCGGGCTGAGGCTCCCTCTGCCCTTTGTCCTGCAGGAGCCGCAGGGACCCCCCCACCGCCGCGAGAAAAAGGTGGGGAGAGGGCACCCCCTCCCTGACCCTGCGACCTCCGTGACCCCCAGCACCTCCTCCTTGGCCCTCAGGGCCCCCTTGACTTCCACTCCCCACCTCCCGTAGCCCTCCCAACCCAACCTCCTCCCGGACCCCTGTGACCTCTTCCATGACCTTCATGACCTCCGGCTCCCCCGCAGGGTCCCTCCTCTACCCCTTCGGGCCGGAGCAGCAGGACCGGGTGACCCCAAAGCTGGACGACGGGACCTCCCCCCGGCTGCCCCTGGCCACCCCCTTCCCCTTCTACGGCCGCCAGCACCGCAGCCTCTACGTAGGTGGGGGGGCCTCCAGTGGCCTCCACGACCCCCATGACATCCTCCGTGTCCTTTGGGACCTTCTCTGCGACCTTCAGGACCTCCTTGACCTCCCCTCTCCCCTGTAGCCCTCCTGACCGTTTCAACACTTTTGGTAGCCACCAACTTCCTTGATGACCCCTGTGACCCTCTCCTCAACCTTCATGACCCCCTTGACATCCCTCCTCCCTCCCTGTAGCCCTCCCAACACTTTCAGTTGCCCCCCGACCTCCACCCCCAGTCCTTGACCCCTCTGTGTAGCCCTTGGCTACCTGCTCCATGGTAGCCACCAGGTCGCCATCTCGGCCTCCCCCTGCAGGTCAACAACAACGGGGTGGTCTCGTTCGACTCCCCGGTGAAGCAGTACCAGCCCCAGCCCCTCCCGCTGGCCGACGGCCGCCCTTTCGTGGCCCCTTTCTGGGGGGACGTGGACAACGTCCGGGGCGGGGAGGTCTTCTACCGAGAGAGCTCCGACCCGGAGCTGCTGGCCAGGGTCACCGCAGACATCAGCAGCTACTTCCCCGACAGCCACTTCGTGGCCACCTGGGCTTTCGTGGCCACCTGGGACCGGGTCAACTACTACGGCTCCACCACCAACAAAGTAGGAGCTGGGGGCCAGCGGGGGCTCTGCTTGGTGGCCTGTGTGACCCACTTGGTGGCCATCATGAGGGACTTGGTGGTCATCAGGAGGTACTTGGTGGCCATCAGGACCCACTTGGTGGCCATCATGAGGGACTTGGTGGTCATCAGGAGGTACTTGGTGGCCATCAGGACCCACTTGGTGGCCAACAAGAGCCACTTGGAGACCTCAAGACCCATTTGGTGTCCATCAGGAGCCACTGCGTGGCCTCAAGATCCACTTGGTGACCATCAGGGGCTACTCGGTGGCCATCAGGAACTGCTTGGTGGCCCCTGTCGGTCCTTGAGGTCCACTTGTGGGTCCTGATGGCCACCAAGAGGGTCATGAAGGTCCCTTAGTGACCATCCCTGACCCTGGAGGCCCTTCCTTGGTTCTGGAAGTCTGCTTGTTGCTCCTGCTGGCCACCCTGGCTCCTGCTGGCCACGGTGGCTACTGGTGGCCACCACTGAGTTGACGATGCCCTGGCAGGCCAACACCTTCCAGGCTGTCCTGGCCACCGACTCTAAGGTCTCCTTCGTCTTCTTCAACTACTGGGAGATCCAGTGGACGACTGGGGAGGCCAGCGACGGCGACGACAGTGGCCTGGGAGGGACCCCAGCCCATGTAGGTGGCCACCAGTGCTACCATTCGGGCCACTGGTGGTCCACAGGAGGTTCCTGGGGTGCGGTGGAGGGGAGGGGGCTACCACTGGCTTCTCCAGAGGTTGGGCTAGGAGGTTGGTTTGGGTGGACACCAAAAGGTGGAGGTTGGGCCAGGAGATTGTTCTAGGGGGCTACCAAAGGCTTCTCCAAAAGTTGGAAGGTTGGGCCAGGAGGTTTTTCTGGGGGGCCACCAGCAGCTGCACAAATGGTTAGACTAGGAGGTTGTTCTAGGGGGCCACCAAAAGGTGGAGGTTGGGCTAGCAGGTTGTTCTGGGGGGACTACAAAACCTGGAGGGTGACTCTGAGTGTCCAGGGGGCCACCACCACCTTCTGTAGAGGTTGGAAGCAAGTCCAGATCATCATTTTCAGTGGCCACCAAGAGCCGAATCTTAGCCCAGGGCACCATTTTGGTAGTCCAGTAGCAGGGAACAGTTGCCCCAGGTCCAGCCCTCCCTGTTGACCCCCCCCCCATTTTCAGGCCGGATTCAACAGTGGAGATGACACCAACTTCTACAACCTCCCCGGCTCCCGGACGGCCGCCATCATCAACATCACCGGCACCTCCAACATCGGCCTCCCCGGCCGCTGGGTCTTCCGGGTGGACGAAGCCCAGGTCACCGGGGTCCCGACTCAGTTGCCCGAGGTGGCCCCCAACAGCTGCTGGCTGTGAGTGGAAGGGGCTGGGGGGACCCTGGGGGCCTCGCGAGAAAGGAGGAGGATCGGGAACTGGGGAGGCGGCTCCTCAGCTGCAGGTTCCTGGGGGTCTGCTGGCAGGTAGAGGCCGGCGACTGGAGAACGACGAGGACCAGCAGGAGCAGGAGCAGGAGCCGCTCCCGTGTCTTCAGTGTCTCCAGCTTCTTCATCGTCCTGACCGGCTTCATCCGCTTCATCTTCCATCATCTCCATCATCTTCAACCTCTTCAACCTCTTCATTGGCTTCATCCTCTCCATCCTCTCCATCCTCTCCATCCTCTCCCATCCTCTCCCATCCTCTCCATCCTCTCCATCCTCTCCCATCCTCTCCATCCTCTCCCACCACCTTCATCCCCTCCACCGTCTCCGTCTCCTCCATCCCTTCCATCCCTGCTGCTCTCCCAGTTGCTCCAGTGCCCTGCTGGAGGTTGCCCCACCCCAGACCAGTAAAGCTGCAGCAGTGACCTGGTGGCCCCCGTCTCCTCACTCTCACCCGACCGGCTCCGGAACGGCCCCAGATCCTCCCCTTCGGGGCCTTTTGAAGGGTCTCCCTGCGCCCCCGTTTGCAGGAGCCTCCCTCCGCGGCTCCCGGCTGCCTGCGGAAGGCGGTCCCGGCCCCTCTCCCCAGGGTCCCGCCGGGTCTCGGAGCCAGATCCCTGATGTCAGCGGGTGGGTCGGCCCCTCCCTCCCTCCCTCCCGCCGGGACCCGGGGTTCGCTCGGGTCTCCTCCAGAAAACAGCCCGAGGAGGAGCCGGAGCAGCTCCGCGACGCTGCGCCCGGCGCCTGCGGGGAGACCTCCGGGCTGCGGAGAGACCTCTGGGTGCGGGGAGACCTCCGCTGGGGCTGAACCTGGGCCGGGGCTGGGGAGGAAAACGGGGGGAAGAGAGGGGAAGGGGGGAAAAGGGGGAAAGTGGGAGAAAGGGGAAAGAGGGGGGGAAGGTTGNGGGAAGGGGGCTTTGGGGCGCTGGGGACCAAGGGCAAGATTGTCCTGCAATGAGAGCCGCTGTCTGCTCCCTCCGGCAGCCATGGGGGGCCCCCGGCGCTGGGCAGGAGCCTCTGCATCGCTGCGAGGCCGCGACGGTGCCCTGGCCGGTGAGTGGGGACCGGGGCCGGCTCCCAGCAGCTGGGCGAGCCCCCGCAGCTCGGGGTGTCCTTGGCTTCGGGGGATTGTGCTCCAGGAGGCCAAGGTTGCCACCCCCACCCCTGCCAGGAGGCAATGCTCCCTCTGATCAGTAGCTGATGGGCTCTGAAGTCCATCTGATCAATAATCGCCTCGATAGAGAGTCCATCTGATCGATAAACGATCAAATCAGATGTCCCTCGGATTGATAGCTGAGTGAATCAAAAGCCCATCCCATCGATAACTGATCGGACCCAAAGCCCATCCCATTGGTAACTGATCGGACCCAAAGCCCATTTGATCGATAACTGATCGGACCCAAAGCCCATCGGGCCGATGACTGATCAGACCAAGAGCCACCCGGAGCCGGAGCCCGTCCGATCGATGCTCCAGTCGATCGGCCACCAGCTCAATGCCAGTTCAAATCAAATCCCCGAATCAATGTCCCGTCCGATCAGTGTCTGATTGAACCAAAAGCCTTTGTGATCAGTAACTGACCAAGTCAATCGATAACCAATCAAATCAGTAACTGATCAATTGATCATCCTATTCGTACTCCTACATTTCCTCCTCCAGCTCCCTCCCTCTCATTGTCAGTGGCCCCCAGGCAACCGGGTGAGGACTTTGTGGTCCTCACCCTCCTCCTCCTCTTCCTCCTCCTCACCCTCTTCCTCCCATCGCAGCCCTCTCCCTCTGTCTCAGCCTGTCGCTGGCGGCATCGGTAGCCCCTGGGCCACTGGGCGAGGAGTTTGCAGTGCCCTTCATGCAGAGCGGACTCCAGCGGACCCTGAGCAGCGACTTCAAGCTGCTGCTGACGGGCTACTGGCCCTCGTCCACGGTCACCGTCTCGATGCGGCAGCCGGGCCTGCGGATGACGGTGCAGCTGAGCTCCTCCCAGACCGTCCTGGTGAAGATCCCCCCTCAGGCCGAAATGGTCGGCAGCCAAACCTTCAACAACCCGGTGGCCATCCGGGCCACCAACGCGGTGGCCGCGGTGATGTTCAACGAGAAGCCCTCCTCGGTGGACTCGGCCGTCCTCTACCCAGTGGCCGCGTGGGGCACTCAATACCTCGTGGCAACTCCCTCCGTTGGCACTGACCGCTACGGCCAGTTCGCCATCGTCTCCTGGGATGAAGCCGTGGCTATCGAGATGCACCTTACGGCTACTGTCACCTTCCGGGGCCGCCTGCACCCTCAGGGCTCCGTCCTCTCCGTCCGCCTGGAGCCCTTCCAGGCTGCCCAGATCCAGAGCTCCGCGGATTTGTCCGGCACCAAGATCGTGGCAGAGAAACCGGTAGCTGTCTTCGCTGGCCAAACTTGCCTGGCCCACTTTGGCTACTGTGACCACCTGATTGCGCAACTCCAGCCAGTAGCCAACTGGGCCGCCACCTTCATCATCCCCCCATTGCCCTTTGAGCCCCAGGAGGACCTGGTCTACGTCTCCAGCTCCGAGCCGACGCAGGTGGACTCCCAGCAAGGGGACACTAGGACTGTCCGGGAGCTCCGAGCCGGCCGCTCAGCTGTCTACGGCCTCCAGGCTACCAACAGCCTGCTCCTGGTAGCCGACAGCAGCATCCAGGTGGTTCTCTTCTCCAACAGAGGCCGCTCCGGCTCCTTCCTCGTGGCTGTCCCGGCAGTCACCAGCTACTGCCGCTCCTACAAGGTCTTCACCCTCGATGGCTACAACAACCGGGCCCTGCTGGTAGCCAAAACCTCGGCGACCGCCGGCTTGCACCTCAACCAGTTGCCCCTGAGGGGGGTGGTCTGGACCCCCATCCCGGCCACCAACTACTCCTGGGCTGGCTTGGAGCTGGGCCATCAGTTTGCCGTCCACACGGTGGAGGCTGAGGAGTCGCCCTTCGGGCTGCTGAGCGTCGGGATCCGGGACGGAAAGGCCTTTGGATCGGCGGCCGTCTGCGACAGCGGTCAGTAGCCCCGGGGCTACCACCAGCCCCGCCTTCGTTGCCCTCACTGGGAAATAAAAGCAGAAAAGGGGGGGATTCAGGGGGTGACAGTGGGGATTCTGGGTGGAAACGGGGCTCTCCGGGGTGGAGGGTGACTCCCCAGGAGAAGGTTCCGTTTCTGAGGCGGGTTGACACCGGGGGCCATCAGCCGGTTCGAACCGGCTCCCGAGGGACAGTCGGCTCCTGTGCGGCACTGTCTCGGGGCACCGCATCCAGAGCCAGGCCAAGCCCGCGGGTGGCGACGTTCCCCTCCCGAGGGCCAGCGGCCGGCTCTTCGGCGACGAGTGGCCGCTTGAGAGGCAGCAGAGCCCCCTGGGGCTCCCGAGCCAGCGCCTCCGCCCTCGAGCAGGCTCCGTCCGGACCGGTGCCGGGAGGCGGCGCTAGTTCTCGGGCAGATGCTGGCTCTCTGGGCCAAAATGTCGGGTCACAGCCTCGTCCTCTGAGACAAGGCCTAAGCTGGGCTCAGAAGTTCGTTCCGCGAGCCACAGCTTCCGTTCGAAGCCGGGCATTTCCTGCCCAAAGCCAAACAGTCCACACCTCAGGCAACATTTCCAGTCCCAATGGAATTCTCGGAGCCCAGATCCAATTCTTGGAGCCAAAATTTAATTCTCAGTCCAGAGTTCTAGTTCTTGGAGGCAAAATCTCATTCTGGTTGCCCACCATGGAGATCCTGGTAGCCCACCATCATGCAGGTGCTGCTAGTCCACCCTGAGGTGCGGGTTGCCCACCCGTGGAGATCCTACTAGCCCACCGCGGAGGTGCTGGTTTCCCACCATCCTGAAGGTGCTGGTAGCCCACCCCAAGGTTCTGGTAGCCCACCTGGCAGTGCTGGTAGCCCACAGTTGCTGTCTTGCAGATCCCTGCCGCCTGCTGCAGTGCCGGGAGAAGGAGACCTGCCGGGTAGAGAAGGGGGAGGCCAGGTGCTTCCACGACTTCCTGGCCACCTGCATGGGCTCCCGCCAGCTGCTCTACCACAGCTTCGATGGGGCCACCATCACCATCCACGGGGGATGCTCCTACATGGTGGCCAAGTCCTGTGGCCACGACCCCACCCTGGTGGCCTTCATGGTGGAGGAGAAGATTGGAGGGGACCCCAAGGGCTGGGTGACCACCATCAGAGTCTTCTCCTACAGCATCTCCATCCACAAGGGAGATGGAGGCCAAGTGCTGGTGGGTTGGAGGTCCTCAGCCCCACAGCGATGTCTGAGGTCGGGGGGAAGCTTAGGAGGGGCTGCAGGAGGAGGAGAAGGTTCTGGAAAACCTTCTGAGAAGCAGCTGGAGACAGGGAGGGTCAGGGGAGACCTGCTTGATGACTCCATGGAAGGAGGTTGGGATCTTGTCTCAAGAAGAGAGGTTGAGGTTGACAATGAGGACCAGTCCAGGGGGGTTGAAGGTCCTGGTTGGGTTTTTGGTTGATGGCAACTAGAGAAGAACCAGTGATAGCTGGGCCACCGGTTGTCCCAGTAGTGAGGCCCCACCTTGGGGTTGGGAGTCCTCCATCCCATAGCGATGTCGAGAGTGGGGAATGGGACCTCAGCAGGGGCTGGAGGAGGAGGATAAGGTTCTGGAGAACCTTCTGAGGAGCAGCTGGAGAGAGGGAGGATCAGGGCAGACCTTCTCCCTCTTGATGACCCCATTGAAGGAGTTTGGGATGAGATAGAGGTTGGTGTCTTCTCCCAGAATGAGAGGAACCACTAGGAGAGGTTGAGGTTGACCACAAGGACCAACTTCTTCTCCAGCCCAGCTGCCTATTCCCCTCTCAGTTTGCCCAGCTCAGTAGCGGAGCCCGGCCGGGGTTGATTCTTCTTCTCTCCTCTCCACCCCAAGGTCAACGACCGCCCCATCACCCTTCCCACCACCCTGGAGGAGGAGGAGGGTGGAGGGAAGGTCCACATCTCCCACCACGAAGGTCGCCCCATGGTCCAGGTGGACTTTGGCCTCCAGGTCACCTACGACCAGGACCTGGCCATTGTGGTGGCCGTCCCCAGCAGCTACTTTGGGGCTACCTGTGGCCTCTGTGGCAACTTCAATGGGGACCCTGAGGACGAAGCAGCTGGCGCCACCAGCCTGGAGGAGTGGGCTGAGAGCTGGAGAGAGGCCTCCTGCCAGGAGGGCTGCAGAGACCAGGAGGTCCTCCAGGACAACGGGGGCTGCGGTGAGAGACTCCGGGGGGCTCCACGGTCAGGGAGCTCCAGGGTCTGGGGTCAACAAGGTCTGGGGTCTCCAGGATGTGGGGTCTCTAAAGGGTCCCAGAGATGTGGGATCTCCAGGATATGGGGGTCTCTAGGGGGTTTCCAAGTTGTGGGGTTTTCAAGGGGTGTCCAGGATGTGGGGCCTCGGGGTCTTCAAATTGTTTGTAGCCACCAACTCAGATCTTATAGCCTTATGGCTTCTTCCTTTTTGGGGTCTTTTGGGGACCTTCTGCTCACCCCACAGCCCCAAAATTACTCCAGAGGTTCATAATTCCCAGAGTTTTGTTGGAATCTTCTGGAATTCTACCCCCACAGGGGATCTCAGGGTCTCCAAACTCCTTGTAGCCACTGACTCAGATCCCGTAGCCACCTGGCTCCTCCCTTTTAAGGTCTTTTCTTCTCCCCCCACAGCTCCCAGCTGCCCCCCAGACAGCCACTTTGAGGCCTGTGGGACCTCCTGCCCAGCCACCTGCTCCAACCCCGAAGCTCCGGTGTCTTGTAGCCAACCCTGCGCTCCTGGTTGCCAGTGTGATGCCGGCTTCGTGCTGCACAACTCCAGCTGCATCCCCACGGGGAGCTGCAGTTGCTCCCACCAGGGCCGATCCTACAAAGTCGGGGAGGAATTCTGGGAGGACGGGGGCTGCCGGAGCCGCTGCCGCTGCGAAGTCAGTGGCCGGGTGGCCTGTAAAAAATCGGCCTGTAAGGGCCACCAGAGGTGCCTGGTGGCTGCCGACGGGGCGGCCCGTTGCCAGGACATGAAGTTCTTCACCTGCATCGCGACGGGGGACCCCCACTACACCACCTTCGACGGCCTCCGCTACGACTTCCAGGGCACCTGTGGCTACCAGTTTGCAGCCCTTTGCTCCCCGGCTCCTGAGAATTCCTCACTGGTGCCGTTTGCCGTCACCGTGGAGAACAACAACCGCGGCAGCCGGGCCGTCTCCTTCACCAAGAGGGTCACTCTGGAGGTCTACGGCGCCGTCATCACCATGAGCCAGGAGCACCCGCGGAAGGTTCAGGTACCGGGCAGCCAGCCATGGGATTTGGGCTACCAGGTTGTTTCCACCGGGCTCTGTTGGGGTTTTTTCCAAGAAAAGAACCAGTGGGACCTGGAATTTCTTCTCAAAAATCGGAATTCCGCTGGAATCCTCTGAAGGATTTGGAATGTGACCGGATCCAGCCCCTCCCCCACCCCAGGCTCCAGGGGTTGGGAAAAGGTCCAGCTCCGGCCTTTGGCAGCCCAACCCAGAGGCCACCGGCCGCTGCTCCCGATGTTTTTCCTCCCATCAAACTTTCCACTTGGCAGAGGGCCCCGGAGAGTCTCCTCTTGGGAGACTTTGCTGTGGAAACTCCCGGCAGCCCCAGCCCCGCCAGATGGCCGGGCCCCAGCGGAGCAGCCGGCTGCCGGGAAGAGCTCCCCCCGTCCCAGCCGAAGCAGCCCCACAGACCCGGGGGACTTGAATCCCCCCCGGCGGCAGGAGGTCCTCATCCCGCCGGGATCCCACCCCCGATTTCTCCTGGGGAGGGGCTGGTTTTCAAAACCCCAGATTAAATCCAAAGTTACCCAACCAGTTGACCAACCATTAGCCAACCACTGACCAATCAGTTGCCCAAGCAGCAGCCAAGCAGTCGTCCTTCCTCTCACAGGTGAACGGGGTGTTCGTGGAGCTCCCGTTCTCCCAGTCCGACCAGTTTGAGCTGTACCACAGCGGGGTCCACGGCTTCGTGCGCACGGCCTTCGGGCTGCGGGTCTCCTTTGACTGGCACAGCTACGCCCGCGTCATCCTGCCGCAGCCCTACGCTGGCGCCGTCTGTGGGCTCTGCGGCAACGCCAACGGGGACCCCGGTGACGACCTGGCCACCCCCGGAGGCCATCAGGCTACCGACGAGATTCAGATGGCCGACAGCTGGAAGGTGCTCGATGTTCCGGGTTGCTCCTCCAGCTGCGTTGGGGAGTGTCCGACCTGCCAGGAGGAGAAGAAGGAGAGGTGCCGGGGAGAGGGGTTCTGCGGGATCATCGCTCGGGAAGGGGGGCCCTTCCGGAGGTGCCACCAGTTCCTGGATCCCGGCCCCTTCCTGGAGGACTGCGCTGTCGACTGCTGCTACTACGGGGGGCAGCGGGAGACCCTCTGCAGGGCCATCGCTTCCTACGGGACCCAGTGCCAGAGCCTCGGGGTCACGGTGGAGCCCTGGAGGACGGAGAACTTCTGCCGTGAGGAGGGGGACAGGGGAGACGGGGTCTGGGGGGGACTGGGGATGGGGGAGATCTGGGACCCAGAATCAATCCCAGTTGCCTGAAACCAGTCCCAGTGGCCCCCTGGCCAGTGAAGGAGCTCCAGGCAGGGGCACCCCAAACAAACACACGTTGTCCCGCAGCCGCTTCCTTCACCCCAGAAGGAAACCCCCAGCTGGACCCCCGCGGCTGCCTGCCCCCCCCC
>VXBP01007279.1:453-33168 GCA_013400115.1 Rhinopomastus cyanomelas
TCACACTACGGGCATTCCTCACTCTCCCACAGGACAGTCTATTGTGGAGCGTTGTCATCAAACACTCAAAAATTTGTTGTCTAAACAAAAAAGGGGGGAGACTGGGATGTCACCACATGAGAGATTATCAAAGACACTGTACGTTCTAAACTTTTTGTGTTTATCAGGGACTGCTGTGGACCCACCCATGGTTATACACAGTCAAGCGCTAAAGTCAGGCTGTGAGAGTAATGACAAAGAAGGAGTGAAAGTGATGTACAGAGATCCAAAAACAGGCGAGTGGAAAGGACCTGCAGAAGTTAAAATGACTGGTAGAGGTTATATATATGTCATTTCAGAATGTGGACCACTTTGGGTTCCTGCAAAGTGGGTTCGACCATTTGTAAGGACCCCAGAACACTCTGACCAGCATCAACAATCCTGAATACCAGCAGAGTGAGAGATGGTAAATGAGTAAAAATGACTTCCTAGTGGAAAGGAGTAGTCATAAATCTGATGCTTGTTGCAGTTATAACATGAGCTAACACAACAGGGCAAGAGTTGTTTTGTTTATTGAGGGCTACTCCCTCAGATCCAGTTCACACGTGTTTAATAGAAGTTCCATATTTTGATCCCTCAGATTGAATAAGTAAAACAGTTAAATATAAGCATTTTAGGTGATAACATGTTAAAAGGTTTGTTAGGGTTTTATCATGGGGTAAAACTGGATTGTCAATGTTGGTAATAGTGGTGATGTTGATAATTCCATGTATAATATTGCTCTTACAAAAACACCTGCAAAAATGGCTAAAGCAATTTTTTTTTAAAATAAATATAAAAAGGGGAATTGTTGGAGACACTGGGTTCTGTGGAATTATTGTTGTGAGTGCAGGGACAGTTGGAGCATTTTGACATGTGAATTGATGTTGATGGTTGGCTTATGTGTGGCGATTAGTGCGGGTCGCAGCCTTTGTCTAGGGCTCTCCACCGGCGGAAGAAACGAGAGACAGCAATAACATTGCCGTGGATGCTGCACGGACAGCTGTGATGGCCAATAGGATTGCGGCACGGGTTGTTTTGGTGTTTAAACGAACCAGTCAGTGTTAAGCAGGAGAGTATGTATTCCTTGGGTTTTTGCAATAAAATGGCTTCTACTTGAAAATCATATTGATTTGTGTAGAGTCCATTTGGTATTTTCCCGCATCAGATATTCAATCTGTAGATTTATATTTTTAAACTTACCCGTCTTTCTTTTTTCCTTAACCTTGTTGAGAGAGTGTACTCTACCTTTGACTTCTTAAAATACCTAATAAGTGTGTATACTGCAAGAAACGGTATGTTGTGAATCAGTGCTGTGGATAGATAACATAAATTATCCAAAAATCACTAACTGGGAAAATGCTAGGAATGCTGAGGGTTTTAGCACAGCTAGTTAGCCTATTAGGAAACAATTGAAAAGTGGAGTGGGAAAGCAAAAGAAAATAAATGAGTGCAGTCTCCTTTATGCAAGCTAGAAGGGATTCACAACAGCTGTTCCAGCTTGTTCTTGTGATTACGCAGCCATAAAGAACATCTCAAGGCTGCATTTCTTTCGTGGCTCTGTGTGGACTCTTGGGGCTTTTCAGATGGTGACTTCAAAGGCAGATCTCAAGAAGCCTGTCAGAATGCACTCTGAAAGAATGATGGCTGCAGAACGAACAAGGACACCTCTCTCATCTTGGTCCTGGTCCTTGACAAGTTTCAGGTGTTGCTGAGAGCCGTTTAATGTACGGATTTTACATTAAGTATGTAGACAGCTGGGAACTGCTGGGAGTTGTCCCAGGCACATTTCTGGTTTAAGGAACAGGTGATTTGAAGCCAGAACATCTAAATCACTACTGGACATTCATGGCTATATGATGTGTTATATTGCAGTCTTAGTACTGTCCCTACGTATGTGTAACCATTTTCACATGTCATTAGATGTTTCTAGTGCAAAGAAACATTTGCAATTAAGAAGCCAGCTTCTTGTGTTCCTTTTCTCAGCAGCTCCTAATTTCCTGCTTCAGAATAATTTTGGATCCTCAAACTTTCCTTTACAGCCACCAATTACGTTTGTTGCTTAGAGAGCAAAGGAGGATTTAATCAGATCTGTCTCCATTTTAGTTCATTATCAGAAGTGCCTTTACAAAAGATGCATGTTTAAAGTGCCAAGCGTGCTAAAGTGTCCTTCTGAAACAGCTTCTAGCAAAAAAGTTTCTGTTGCTGTGTGTTACGCTAAGGAAGTCAGCCTTTATGCTGTTAATCATGAAAAACATTGATAGGATGCAAATATGCTGACCATGTGGATAGCATTACTGCAAAATGTGGCTCATACATAGGGAATTCCTAGTTGTGGCAAACCAGTTGTTTCAAAGCTGGCAGCTAGATGGACAGATACAGTCGGCACTTCTGCCTGGTCTGCAGAAAGTACTGAACTGATAACAGCACTTTTGGTAGTGGCATGCAGACTCAAACAGAAATGTCCACTCCTGTGTACCGCTTCCAGACTGGAGTGATCTGATTTTCACAGGTCTGTGCAACTTACATTCACTGTCTGCCTCAAATTCAGTGGGGAAAAAAAAAAGATGGTAAATATCCCCATGCCTTCTCAGGAAGTAAAAGTGTCTGGAAAATTCTCAGAATCTCTATCATGGTGGATCCAGCCAACAGTGCTATGGAGAAAGAGAGTTGAATTTTGGTAACATTTTGAGATCTCGCAGCTTGGGAAGGAGGCTTTGGGGACACATCTGCCTGCCCCTGTCCTCGATGGCTGTCCAAGCAGGCAGGGCTTGCTCTACAGACACCAGTCCTCTGCGTACCAGGATATTGCTAGTGCTGGTGCACCTAGCATATACCAAGAGAATATTTGTGTAACGCCTCCCTGTTAAACAGCCCTCATATATGAGATACGGCTTGATCCTGTTGCTGTGTCTTTGCCACACTAGTTGCTGCATTCATCTGAGCTATAGCGACTGTAGTTCAGACATCACTGCAGCTATTTAATCTGCTTTGACAGTATAGAAGAATAATTGACAGGTGAAAATACTATTTCTGGAAGACTTGAAATGTGGGGGGTTTTAACCCATTTTTCCTCCGTGCAAAGAATTGAGGAAGGAAAAGAGAGCCTAGCTCAGGCTATGATAAAGTGTTAGTTTCTTTTCCCAACAATACTGATTAGCTGGAGGCAGGAAAGTATATTCATTTCCACACTGCTGTTCCAAATCAGTGCCACCTGCCAAAGAAACTGAACCTGATAGATGCCTTTAACGCCATGAGGTGCCATCACTACATTGACTCTGTAGCCTTTTCTATTAGAACACTGTCACCATGGTGAATATTTTTCTTTCCAAAACTGCTTTTTGCAGCAGTGCAAAAACTCCTGTCTTGTGCAGCCAGAAAAGCTCAAGTAGAAATTGCCAGACTTAGTGCAATGAACATGCAGCCACTTGGAGCAAAATGCTTCAGCTATGTAATTCAGGCTATTGCTTGCTAAGTTGTGGACAGCGATGCCTTGGGCTTGCCTCAGCACTGTGAGCACCTGCTTAATTTCAAACTGTACGTGAAAATACTGCCAAGCAAAGTTAAGCTTTGTTTTGTCCTCTGTTGGATCGTAACAAGGCATTATAAACAGGTTTAAATAGGCAATTTTAGGAAAGATGTGAAAAACGTCCAACGATTTTGATACCATTTAAGTCTTCTTTTCACGTCAGTTTGCCTTGTTGAAATGTGGCGTTGAAAGTTTTTCTGTCAGTATTACAATTAGCTCCAGTGAAGACAAAACAGTGGATGTCAGTTCCTGAGGGTATATGAGGGCTGGGATCACTTGTCTAACAAGCAGGCAGGCATGTTCCTTGATTGTACATAGAGAATTAGTGACTTTCATGTGGCTTGAATGTAGTGCTAGTGATTAAGGTTAATTGTTGTGGTTGTCCTTAACAGTCACACAGCTCATCCTAGCAATGGCTTTTGTACATGAGAGTTCTTCTCTTTGTGCTTACCTTTCCTGCAGTCATGCTTCAGATCCTGTGCTGGAGTCCCGCAGTGTTAGTGCTGTGCAAATATAGGGTAGGACAGTTGTGTCTCCTTCTGAGACATATCCTTTCTGTTGCTGAGAATACCTAGGTGTAATTTTGGGATACACACTAAATGTTTGAGGCTCTTTTGATTTATCTGCCAAGCAAAAATTACCATCTGTGTTAGTTCACAACCAAGAAAACCAACGTCTGACAAGGAGAAAAGAAAAAACACTCTTTGCAAAATGCAATTCTTCAGCTAAAACTTTTCAAGGGAATTGTCACAGTTGGTTCTTTGCGACAGTTTCCTTCTGTTCCAAGCCTTCTCATTGTTTTATTAGTTATGATGACACACTGAAACCTTCTCTTCTCGCCAAGTGGTTGTTTCTTGGCAAATACAATTATCAGTTTTATGTTGATGAAAAACCATGCAGGGAAGACTCGGACAAAGGGAGAGTTGCACTTAGAAGGAATAAGTACTGCGCATATGGCAAAGAGGGATGAAGCTACTGTGCCTCTGGCCTTTCCTTGCTGTTTCCTGCTCATAGTTTTAAGACTGTCCTTGGAGTTAAGTAATGACTCCCCTAGGTGAATAATAACCAACTTAAGAAATGTTGTTGCTGAAATGGTGATACTCAGTGGCAGTTTTCCCTTAGTATCTTGTGAGTACTTTGCCTGAATCCCCTTGTTGCTCCATGAAGGTGACTCAGGTCAGCCAGTAGGTATCCTGAAAATAAAGATCATGTTAGAAAGAGTACAATAAAGATGTGTAAGCGCTTTAGACAGAATCATCATAAATTTGAAGCCTTTAGTTTTAAATTATTCTCCATAAGCCCATCCTAACCACTTTCCACTCAGTGATTATACTAACCTGTAATATAATCTTTTGTTCATAGTTTCATTGCCAACACAATTTACAAAGAAATTGGAAACATCTTTGCAAAAAGTTCATTCATTGAATCACTGGAATATCTTTGGAAAAGAACAAACATAAAACAAATCCTACTTTCTTACATATCCCACATCCCTAAAACACTGTCCATTGATCAAATTTGTTTATGTACCAATGAAGTATGCATTACAAAATGTATGTTTCTATTGGTGCTGTTTTTATATTGAGCCCAATAATGAAAGAATGAGACTCAGCAATAGTAAGAATGTCAAACTTCCAGTAAGACTGATTTTTGTTAGTCTGAATAATTAAAAATATACTAAAGGGCTTGAGGAGAACAAAATAGATTACATTTGGCATTCAGTCTTAACTAAAAAATTTACATTTGGGACATGAAAGAAGACAAAATAGGAGTTTTAAACAAAATATTGCTGTAAGAGTTTTATTTGTTTATGTCTTCGGGAAAATGTGTTATAGCTTCTTGTATGGAAATACTGCATAGCAGTTCTTAGATGAAACCATAACAAAGGAAACATGGTTTTGCTGTTATTCCCTTTGGGACCCAAGAGTCTTTGGTCTGCACTCCACACCTGCTAGATGATTCTTGTGTTGCTTTGGGCAAAGTGCTCAAGTTCACAGCTGTCAAGAAGTTATGCCTATACCTGATTTTCATTTGTTAGCATATGAGTTATTCCATTAAATGCAATTTCTCTTTCTAGAAAACTTTCTTAGGGAAGACTTTTGTCAATTTTGGCAAAAACTGCTTTTTATGAAACCATCACTAGGTCAGGAAAGGCATATTGAATAAAAGTGCTTTTGTTGGAAGTCTCTGATGAGAATGTAATTTTAAAGGAGGGAAACACCAGGGACAAGGTCATCTGAAATGCTTGAAATATAAAGAATTATCAAGGTAAAATAACCTAAAAACAAGCACTACTGCAATCTACGCACGAAAGTAGCAGCTGCAGAGGAACTTGTTGGAAGAGGCAACCTCACACAGTTCTCCATGGGAAGCAAAAGATCAATGTTATCTCTAAATTTATCTCCACTTTTAAGTAGTTTGTAATTCATGTTGTGAGAGAAGAGCAGTCTAAGAATACCATGTGCTTTAAAAAAAAATAAAAATCTCCAAAGTAAAATGTCTTACTGATTAAGAATTTTAAGTTATTTTGATTTCATTCCCTTTAACAAATACCGAAGCTCTCTGCTTCTGCACTGAAATATTTTTTATTTTTATTTCCTTCAACTTGTGTTTCTGAATGCTCTTCATCATGTGGATTACCTTACTGGAAGTTCAACACTTGATCCTTGCCTGGATTCCCATACAGCCCACCTGGGTCACCATTAACGTCATGGGTTAAAGAACCCAACTATATTTTAACCAAGAAATTTTAGCTTAAGAGCACCCCATTAAAGGGAGGTTTTAACAAAACCACTTACAAATCTAGTAGGATAGATGGTTGAACTTCCTGATCCCAGGGGTCTTCGCCAGCCGGAGTGATTCTGTGATTCTGTCATCAACCTACTTTCAATTTTTGAGAGAAAAGGCAGCCAAGCATTTCAATTCATTCTTCTCACCAAATACCAGAAAAACACATCACACGAGATGTAGACACAAAGAGTTTCATCTCAGTTTTCCTACACTGAACTGAGATAAAACATCCAGAACATCCACTGTAGACAGTTTCTGCTTCTCTGAAATCACAACAGTCTTCCAGGCTCTGAAATCTCAGCATCCATGGACATTTTAAAGGTCAGTCTTGATCTTCATAGATCTCTAAAGTTTCGAATTCTGACAGTCTCTCCAGTTGAACACAGACCTTGACAGTTCCTCTCATATGTAAAACCCAAACCTTTTTCCAGGAAATACACAAATCAAAATTACAGATTCTGCTCAGTTTTTAAAGCAGAGCAAACACTGAGTTCAGTTTTGGGCCTATTACTGCAAGAAAAACATTGAGCTACTGAAGAATCTCCATAGAAGGGCAACAAAGGTATTGAAGGGGTCTGGAGCACAAGTCCTAGGAGGAGTGACTGAGGGGACCGGGATTGTTTAGGCAGGAAAAAAGAAGTCTCAGGGAAGTCCTTATTTCTATCTACAACTATTTAAGCGGTGGTTGTAGAGATGTAGTAACCAGTCTCTTTTCCCATGTGACAATTGATATGACAAGAGGAAGTGGGCCCACATTGCACCAGTGAAGGTTTAGGCTGATGTTCAGAAAAATTTCTTTATAGAAAGTGTTGAAAATCACTGGAATAGGTTGTTCAGGGAAGTAACAGAGTTGCCATCCCTAGAAATATTTGAAGAACATGTAGATCTGGTGCTGAGGGACATGATTTATGTGTCCTGGCAGTGCTGCATTAACAGATGGACTTGATCTTAAAAGTTTCTTTCAAAAAAACCCCAATTCTATGATTCTTAGTCCATCTCTAGCCACCCACTAATTGGTGGTTTATAGACATGGTCTATCACAATAGTTGTAGGTATTTGTATTATAAATACACACCGTAAGAAAAATACATTAGAGAGCAATTAGGAAGGATGTGATAGAATGTTAGCATCTGCTCCACTACTAGACTGTAAAGTTCTTGAAAAGAGGGAGGAGACACAATAATTTATAACAGTAGGAAAGAAGCTTGCATTCAGCCCCCAGTCACTGGTTTGAAAGCAGCTAAGAATATTGACTCATAGCCCCGAGGGAGTAGCATTTAATTGCAATGGCAGAATGAGAATACACTTTAGCAAGTGGGTTTCTCTATGTTTTGTTGCAGATAGTTTTCTCATTCTTGTCTGGATGGAGTTAGTTTGGAGAAAGAGAGCTAAGAAAAATAGACTTAGTACTTCCAAGTAAGTGTCACATTCAACAGTCACCATGCTGTTATATGTGGGAATTGCCTCAAAGTGTAAATGTGCCTCCAGAGATGTCAAAACTTCTATGGTTACATAAAATTTATGAAAATATTAAGGATATTTAAGTGGGAACTTAGAAACCTTTAACTAATAGGTTGAACTTGGCAACATTTACTGTGTTTTTTCCAGTGCTATCTCCAGTGTTCATAGGTTAAGGCATAGAGGAGAAACTCATGTTGTATGTGAGATGAGGCAGAAAGTTCTTTTCCTGCTGATCTGCTGAGGCAAGACAGGATTTGTAGACAATGTTGGGTGATAACTAAGGGCATCAATAAGATGGACAAGATGAGATATGAGGCACTGAGATGTATTTCACTGCAAAGGCGGATAAGTCCTGTGAAAAAGATTTTCCAACATTTTCTGTCCGGGGCAAGTGTAACCATTAACAATCAATCAACACGTTTGCCATTGTGGCTTATTTCAGCTTTTAATTTTTTGAAACTGTGGCACATCCTTCAAAAGGGCTTTTGAGTTCCTACTTAACAGAGTACTGAGCACTTGAGATGTTCCTGTAAGCACTGCCTCTTGGCTGTCATTCAGGTGAGGACTAAAGTGTAAAACTCAAGTTTTCTATGGTTGGTGATCACTCCTTAGTCTCTTAGGAAGCTAGAATTGCCCAGGTTTTGCAAAGAGATGTGTAATGAGTTCAGGCTTACTGAGAACATTAATAGTTCCATACTCATGGGGCAGAAAGATAACTAGTTGGTGTAAGACCTTTTTAGAACAAGTTTACATCATCTCCAGGTGATGCTGGATTGATTATGTTCAGAGGTTCCTGAAAGTCAATAAATGTTAGTCCTATACAGACAAACTGTTCTGTTTGAGGTTGTTGCGTGCTGCTTTTGGTGAGTGGATTCCCAAAGCAGTTATCTTAGGTGCGTGCAGAAAAAAACACAAAGGAGAAAGAAAAAAGTAAGATGGAAAAAATTTCCTTAAAGCGTAATTGTTTGCACTTAGTGAGACAAAAAGGAAGCCCCAGCCAAAACCACAGCTCTATTGAGTGAACATGATGGGAGAGAAATCTTTTCTTGTGGAGTCCTTGTTCTGTCTTTTGCTGTAAGTGATATAAGAAGTGAGAACAGAAACCTAGGCACAGACTGGCTTTCTTAAAAAAAATACATAGGTGTATCTAGGAGTAAAATGCAGGTCTTTTCATCATCCCTGAGGGTAATTATGACCCAATACCATCACTTCCAGCCTATGGCAGACTCATTTTATATTGGTAACATGAAGCTGAACACTATTTACATTTCCAGTGTAACCACAGTGAAAGGACTAACAATTCATCCTTGAAATTAACATTGGGAAGATTACCACAGAATTTCTGCATCAATTTAAACAAAGAAGTAAAATGACAGCTGGATGACTCAGTGGGTTGCAACTCATCAGTGTTCCTGAACTGCATGTGTTCCCAGACACTGTCAGGTACCGGAGTGAGACAAAGGTGTTTTCCAGAGAAGAGAATAAAGTTTCACCAGGAGCAGAAGGAATGTGCTCACTGTTTTTTCATATCCTTCTAAAAAACAAACAAACAAAAAAAAACCCCAAACAAATAAAAAAACCCAAAAGTACAACCAAACCAAGGCAAACAGACAAACAAAACCAGGAAAAACAAATTAAAACCAATGAAGTTTTGCTTATCTGCAAAAGAAGAAAAGTGCACTAGGAGGCATCTGAATATACCCTGAGGCTTAGCAGAGAATGTGTCAGAGATGCTGATTTGTTTAGATAGAACTTCTCTTGCTGGTGTCTGTAGGAAGACCCATGAGAGAGTGCTAGATCCTAGTACTGAATAGCCAGAAAACTCTGTAGCAACAAATACTGCCTTGGATAAAATATATTTTTTACAGGGCAGAATGGAGGCAGCTTCTGGGTCCTCCCCAGCCTCTGCTTTTATGAATTCTGTGCCAAATTGGAAGTAATTGGGAGCCAAAATAAAAAAGCAGATGGGAACAGATAATTGGGCAGCACTACAGCTGCTGTGAGTCTGCATGTCTTGGATTGGCTATATTGCAAGGAGCTGTAACTTATGTAGGTCTGTATAATATAAAGGTCTGTATGGTGAATTACAAGTGTTATGGCACTCTTGGTTTTCTCTGGGATTTTGGCTGAGGTGAGAACAGCTGCTGAGCAAAAGCAAACCATTTTTAACTCATCAGACACTAGGTGTTGTCGCATTTCTCTTTAAGAATGAAGTGCTACATAATGAGCATTTAGCTTCCTCAATAATGCAAGTGAGATCATAGGATCATAGGATCATATCTCCTGAGATTCTCACAGTTTCCCAAATAGGGTGTAGTTAAACTGCAGCAGCTCTTTTGCAAAGACGTCTGCTTCTCTTCCACATGTGAGCTATAGAGACATACAGAACAAGCTGCTTCCTCGGTTATCCTCATTCAACAGCCAATTATTCTCCACTTTTTGCTCTCGTCTGTGAGTCCCTGTTTGAATCAGTTGAGTTTGAGCTCCTTGACACTGAACCTCATTAGGCATTTGACCTGATGGAAGTAGAAAAAGACCTTTCTTGTTGCACAGAGGTTTTTCTTCACATAGGCTGGCACTTCTCAGCTTTCTCTTCAGTTAACTGGTAAGTCAGCCTTCTTTCTTCCCTCATAAAAAGAATGCTAAGAAGAATTGGGTAGAGATCTGAGTAGACATTTACGTGGCTCTACTCAGAGCCTCTTGCAGTGTTTAACATCTTTTTTGTAGCTGCACAGCAGAGCAAGGAGCAGCAAAACCATGGTGTTTCCCTGACCTTATAATTGGAGACACATTGGCTTTTTCTATATTGGTCCCAGCTCAGGACCAGACCTACCAGACAACATGCAGGGTTGGACAGACAAACACTACCAAAAGCTGTTTTCTTACAGTCTGGTGTGTACCTCAGCAGAAGTGATGAAAGCCTTTCTTGGCTCTGCTTTGCTATGCACGCAGAATAGCAGCTCTTTTCTTTGACCTCTTCTGGAGTCACAGCTCCAGAACTGGATGCAGTACTCCAGATGAAGTCTCACAAGAGCAGAGTAGAGGAGGAGAATCACCAACCTTTACCTGCTGGTGACACTTCTTTTGATACAGCCCAGGATACAGCTGACCTTCTGGACTGCACCCACACATTGCCAGCTCATGCTCTTGTTTACCAACATGCCCAGGTCCTTCTCCTTGGGACTTCTTTCAATACATTCACCACTTAGCATGTATTTGTGCTTGAAATTACCTAACCTTGATGTAGGATCCTGCAGTTTGAATTGTTGAATCTCAGACAGTTTGCATGGGCCCAGTTCTGAAGCCTGTCAAGGTCCCTCTAGATGGCCACCTTTTCTCTAGCTTGACAACCACACCAAACAGCTTGGCATCACGGGCAAACTTGCTGAGGGTGCACTCACTGCCATTGTCCATGTCACCAAAAAATTGTTAATCAATACTGGAGCCAAAACAGACCCCTAAAGAACACCACTTGAAACTGATCTGTGCTTGGACACTGAGTCATTGATCACAAGTATCTGAGTGTGGCCATCCAGCCAATTCTTTATCCATCAACTACTTCATCTGTCAAATACATGTATCTCTATTTTAGAGACAAGGATGTCATGTGGGACAATGTCAAATGCCTTTCACAAGTCTAGGTATATGGCATCAGTTGCTCTACCCTTAGTCACCAATGCTGTAATCCTGTTGTAGAAGCACAACAGGTTTGTCAGGCACTATCCACCTTCAGTGAAGACATGTTTGCTGTCACCAGTCATCTCCTCAGTTTCCATGTGCCTCAGTGTAGTTTTCAGGAGGATTTGCTCCATGATCTTGCTAGGCACAGAGGTGAGATTGACTGGCCTGTAGTTACCTGGGTCTTTTTTTTTTTTATTTCCTAAAAATGAGAGTTATTTTTCCACTTTCCCAGTCAATGGGAATTTCACTGCACTGACATAATTTCTCTAATATGGTGATGGCCTAGCAGCTTCATCCACCCATGAGTGTATCACATCAAGTCTCATGAACTTGTGAACCTTCAGATTCTTTATATAGTCATGAACTTGATCTGCCCCTACCATGCATTCCTTCTCCTGATCCCAGCCACTGACTTCTGTGACTTGGGTGGCATGGTTTGATTGAATTCCAATGAAGACTCAATGACAAAAAAAGTCATTGAGTACCTCAGACTTCTCCATATCTCTGCTTGCCAGGCCACCTGTTTCCTTCCAGAGGGGGCCCACATTGTCCCTAGTTTTCTTTTTTTCATCAGTAAACCTATAGAAGCTTTTTTAGTTGTCCCTGGACAGTTTTAATTCTCTCTGGGCTTTGGCTTCCTTAAACTGAATCCTAGATGCCAGACAATCACTCTGTATTCCTCCCAGGCCACCTGTCCTCACTTCCACCCTCTGTAGCTTCCTTTTTGTATCTAAGCTGGCCTAGGAGTATCTTGTTCCTCTATACAGGCCTCCTGGTATTTCTGCCTGACTTTCTTTTTGTAGGGATGGGGTGCTCTTGAGCTTGGAGAAGGTGGTCTTTGATTGTTAAATAGCTTTCTTTGGCTCACAGTTCCTCCAAGACTCCCATTGTGCTCTACTGGGTATGTCCCTGAAGATATCAAATTATTCTCTCCTGAATTTCAGGGTAGCAAACATGCTGAGTACTCTCTTGCTGCCCTAAGCACCATGAACTCCATCATCACATGATCTGCAGCCAAGGCTGCTCCTGAGTACCATATTCATCACCAGACCCTCCTTGTTGGTGAGGACAAAGTCCAACATAAACCTGTCCTTTGCTCCTCTGCCACTTGGAGGAGGAAGTTATCGTCAATGCACTCAAGAAATTTTCTGAATTACTTTCAGCCTGCTGCACTGATCTTCCAGCAGATGTCAGGGTGATTAAAGTCTTCCATGAGGACCAGGGCTTTTGAATGTGCAGCCACTCCTGTCTGTCTTTAAAGGCTCTCATCCGCTTGGTTTTCCTGGTCAAGTTGCCTGTAGCAGACCCCCACTGTCAACTGCCCTTCCTTTTACCCTGACCTATATAGTCTCAATCAGGTCTGCATCCATCCCCAGGTGGAGTTCTATGCCCTCCAGCTGGCCATCCAGAGGGACCTGGACAAGCTTGAGAATTGGGTCTGTGTGAACATCATGAACTTCAAGTGCAAGGTCCTGAACATGGGTTGGTGCAAAACTTTGTGTCAGTACAGACTGGGGAATAAAGGTATTTGGACCAGTCCTGCTGAGAATGACTTGGGGGTACTGGTAGATAAAAGCCTGAGGATGTCATAGGCTGTATCAAAAATAGCACAGCCACTAGGTTGAGGGAATTGATTCTGACAGTCTGCTCTGCTCTGGTAAGACTCCGTTTGAATTAGTGTGTTCAGCTGTGGAGTCCTCAACTCAAGACGGTCTTCTCTGGAGTGGTTCCAGAGAAGGGCCATGAAATGATCAGAGCTATGAAGTACCTCTGCTAGAAGAAAGGCTGAAAGAGTTGGGGTTGTTCAGCCTGGAGAAGAGAAGGCTCCCAGGAGATCTTGTTGCAGCCTTTCAGTATTTAAAGGGATCCTATAAGAAGCTTTGTGGCAGCATTTTTAGCAAGGTCTGTTGGGATAAAAAAAATAATGTTTTTAGACTAATGAGGGTAATTTCAGACAGGATATAAGAATTTTTTTACAATGAGAGTAGTGAAACGGTAGAACAGGTTGTCCAGACAGGTGGTATATACTCTATCACTGGAAACGGTCAAGGTCAGGTTGAATGGGGCTCTGATCAACCTGATGTAGTTGAAGATGCCACTACTCAGTGCAGAACTACATGATTTTGAAGTCCCTTCCAGCCCAAAGCATTCTGTGATATTATGATTTGTCAAGGCTTTGGGCTGGGCTGTCCACTAAGGCAAATGACAGATGTTTTTTATTAACACCTCTCCCTTCCCAAAAGAGAAGAAAAAAGGAATAAGGGAAAGAAAGACTTGTGGGCTCCAAAAGAAAACAAGCACTTCTTTAATAAAATGGTAAAAATAAAAGAGATATATATATTTTTATATATATATAAATAATACAACAGCATAATTACAATAATGAAATATATACAAACACATATAAAACCAATATCAACTTCTCCCCACCAATGACAGTCATGTCACCATGTCTTAGTTTGGATTTTTTGTGATGTTTGACTTGCAAAACTGCTAGCAGAGTTTTTGCAGCTCTGCAAACAAGGGGATTGGGGTTCTGGTTTCATGTTTCTAGCTCCTCCTTCTTCTTCATTTTCCATTTGTTTTTGGAGAGACCACACAAGTCACTGAGCGATGAACATGGCAGCCATCTTGCCCTGGAAACATGGTGAACAGAGAGAGAGAGAATGTGGTACCTGAAGGATGAGTGGAAGGAAATTTTCATCTGAATTCTATAGTTGGCCAAAATGGAGAGTTCTCCCCTTGTTTGTGGCCATAGGAATCAGAATGCTGGAAATGGATGACTAGTGTGGAAGCACATGGAACAGAGAACTGGACTTTAAAATGCCCATTGATACTGAGGCACGTGTGCATGAACTTGAGGGACACCAGTGATGCTGTAGGCAGATGCCTGGGAAACCCCTTACTGGATAGCAGCAGCAGATGGGAACTGGATGCAGGAGCTGGATTTTGGAACTGGATTCCGGAACGCCTGGATTGGGATCAAAGGCAGAACTGATAGAATTCTCCTAGGGGTCCAGTCATTGAAGACACTTTAACCCTTGTCCCATACTCAATGGATGAGGTATATGGAATGGAATTCCTTGTTGGTGCATTTTGGACCATGCTTCTTCCCACAGGTGTGATATTTTAATTTATTTACTTATGACTCCTTCACTTATGGCAGTCCAGCATGGGAAACATTTTAGAAATTATCTTTATTTCTATAGGAACAAATATATTTAAGAGGCTTTCTGCATATCTATTCTTAGTAGTAGCCATAAGCATCATGTGTTGCCACTGGTAGAAGTAGACCCTGTCTACAGAAGTATTACTTAGATGATATTTAGCTGAAAATTAAAATCACTGAACAGAATTAATTCCATTCTAGTTTGAACCAGGGTACCATTAAAGCCACTTTGAGTGCTTGGTTGAATGAACCTGCTAGAAGATTTAAAGTTTTAGCAAGCTAGCTACATTGCTCATTAGGTTTTTGAGCTCAGATGCCTTAGGAGGTGTGAGCCCAGAAAGATTAAAGTCCTAGGTTGTTTGGTCCCCTCTGTCTCATGTGGACCCAAAAGGGTAAACTCCCAGGGGGTAGTCAGGGCGCTGCACTGTAGCCTTGACAAAGCACCAACATCTGTAACCAGCAAATTATTGACAAAATAAATAAATAAATAAATATGTAATCTTACAGAAGACAAGGGAGAAATATTCTCCAACAAATACTAAATGGCTGTCTTGAATCACTGTCTTTTATAGTTATAGCTAAAATACTTGCATCGTAATTGTAGAACCTACAATAAATAATAAGAAATTGGATTATAAAAAAGCATTTCTATGGTTTTAAATACATTATTGGCATACTAAAATAATTTACAATCCAATAGTCATACCTCTAACACTATTTATTGCAAACTAGAATTTGAGAAAGTTAAATTGTGAATCATAATTTGATCTTGTGGTTGATACTATTCTATTATGTGTAAAGGTAATAAGCACAACAATTTATTTGTTTATATGGCAGAAAGCATACTTATTATAATTTGAAATACTTCTCTGTCTTTCATAGAACACTTAGAGGATAATTTTGCTCTTGCTTACCCTTTAACAAAAAGGGGTAATTCCACTAAAAGTGCGGACTGATTTGTATTTCTGTGCCATAGATCAGAATAATGTCTACTGAAGTTTCATCTTCATGTGGATATCTTCCCCTCAGAAAACTCCTATAAGGGAGAAACTTTCAGATTAATCATAGATTAATTTTGGCTGCATGCTGTGCAATGCTTGTGTAGAAAAGCTGCAGTTTGTTCAGCTTTTAGCATGATCTCACCTCTTTAAAATTAACAAAATGACTGAATTTTAATCAATGGCCTTTCTGCAGCTTGCCTGATATTTTAAGCTGGCAGCAGCCTAGAAACTCAAAAATCCCTGTCTACTTTTTAATGTTTCAGGCATTGAAATAAGGTAGTGATTGATCTGCGACTTTAGAATGATGATTTTTCAAAGTTTACCATATTTCTGTTATGAACAGTTTTTCTTGTCTAATGTCTCTTTTTGCATTACTTTGAAAGCTGAATAACGTGAGACTTGTCGTAGCTAGAACCTTAGCCACCTGTATCTGATTAAATATTTTTCAAATTTTCTTGTATCCCAGTGTGTCTCTGACACAACTTTGTTGGAAGACTGAAGGAAGGTGAAGAGTTAACATGCATTCTTTTCCTCTTGATAAACAAACCTTCAGAAAAGAACCCTGAAAAAATCCTTTGATTCAGTTTTTGAATTAATCTTCAAAAGCATTATATCATACAGTTGCTTTTCAACCACACTCCTGAGAAACTCACTTTTATAACAACAAAGAGGGAACATTTTTAATAGTCAAAACATCTTTCTGCATAATGCTCCTGAAGTAAAAGGAACGATGCACATGTACACTGGTTTATTTTTATGACTACTCAGATTAGATGAATAAAATATGTGAGTTTTTTTTGTTTAATACAAATACTTGTTTCAGACTCCTGTATAAAACATAGTATCAGAATAGTACTTTCTTGGAAAGGCTTTTATAAGTTTCTGCACAACCCCCCCCCCCAAGTTATCAAATGAAATAGAAAGTGTCAGAAAAATGTTCTGGATTTTTCTCCCAAAGGAAGACAATGAAATTGTCTCCACCCATTTTAACATTATTTACCCATTAAACATTATTTTCAGACAGAGAATGACCACGAACAGTGAGGTACCTAAATTTTTGAAGTAGCTTACTCAAGCCACCCTACTGGCAAGTAAGATTTCTATCCATCTTCAAAAGAAGATGCTTTTATTGTTACCTAGAGCTGCTTTTCATGGGTACAGTGTTGAGATTTGGTAGGATCAGGGAACACTGTGAGTCTATTGAGCCGTGTAAGTGATAATGTGCCTTTGAGACAGAACACAATTTTCAAGCACTCTGCTAGACTTTAGAAATGCTTATTCATCTCCAGAAAAATCTTACTAGAGAGTGAAGGAAATGTTACATGACTGGATCTCTTAATAAGGAAAGCAAACCCAGTCCCCTCTGCTTGTCTAAGGCTCAGCTGACTGAAGTTTAACTACCTTTTAAGACAGCAACAGTTAATGCCCTAGAGGCTGCCTAGTGAAACAGCAGAATGTTTATCTGAGACTGCAGTTCCCTCCAGTTGAGATAGGAGATCAGTCTGATTTGCTTTACCAACACCTGGAGACTGTAATCTAGCAGATTCCTAAATGCTTTTTGCTGGAAGGACAATCCATAGTCTGAAAAGTCCTTCTCAGTGTCCATCATGTATGCTGTTGTCCAGGACACTCTCCTTCAGCACATGCAAATAGAAGACTTGGAGATGTGCAATACATTCAAGACATTCACAAATACCTTGATCCGTGCCAAACCTGTCCTCACCACAAAAAACCCCACAAAAATGACAAAGAAAAAGGTAGTTTACACATGAAATAATTGACATGTGTTTTCCTACCCACCTCAAGATATTTGTGTCCACTGAGTGGCTACTGTGTTGAGCTCTCAGTGCCATGAGTCCTCTCCAAACAGTTAAAATGAAAAGAAGAAGGAGTAGCCAGAAACTTGAAACTAAAAGCTCCAAACCCTTCTGTTTGTTTGCAGAACCGCAAAAACTTGGCTTGGAATTGCAAGTCAAAAATCACAAGTTGCTACGGCAACCGTCCAGCACCTCAGGCAAGAAATTTAAAGTTTCAAACCATGAAAATGTCTTAAAGGTCAGAGTTCAGATGTATAATTGGAAGTACATCTCTAAGTCAAAAAGGACCTTTCCACTGCAGAAAATGTCAAGGGGCCAAAAAAACTCACTGTGCTTCCCCAAGCAAGCTGTATATCCTCCTGCTAATGGCTAAGGAAGTGAACACAGTTTTTTCTAACCTAGGCTAGCAGTTTGTCGCAGTGTATCTTTTTAGGTCTGCAGCACAATATTGTCAGCAGAAGCTGACATCTTGTAGTCATTTGGCATCAAGCTATCATTCAATGCACATTGGAATTCTATGTGATGAGGTAGGCAACCCTTAGAAGCTGTGGCTCAATCTGCATATGTGGCCCCCACAGCACTAAAAACTTTAGCTGGGATTCCCAAAGACTAGAAAGGGACTCACTTTCTCACCAGTCTTTTGGTTGGCAGCCTTAGAAAGCTGAGATATCCCTGGTGAATATGTTATATATGATCGGGTAGTGAGGTGGATCGTGAACTGGCTCCAGGATAGAAGCCAGAGAGTAGTGGTCAGTGGGACAGTGTCTAGTCGGAGGCCTGTATCTAGTGGAGTCCCACAAGGGTCAGTACTGGGACCAGTCCTATTCAATCTGTTCATTAATGACTGGGATGAGGGATTAGAGTGCACTGCCAGCAGGTTTGCTGATGACACAAAGCTGGGAGGAGTGGCCAACACCCCTGCAGACTGTGCTGCCATTCAGTGGGACCTGGGCAGGCTGGAGAGCTGGGTGGGGAGAAATGTAATGAACTATAGCAAGGGTAAGTGTAGAGTCTTGCATCTGGGCAAGAACCACTCCAGGTCCCAGTATAGGCTAGGGACTGACCTGTTGGAAAGTAGTGTAGGAGAAAGACATCTGGGGGTCCAGCTGGTGGCCAGCAGGATGAGCATGGAATGTACCCTTGTGGCCAAGAAGGCCAACAGCATCCTGGGGTGGATCAGAATGAGGGTGGTTAGCAGATCAAGAGAGGTTCTCCTTCCTCTCTACTCTGCCCTGGTGAGACTATATCTGTAATATTGTGTACAGTTCTGGGCCCCTCAGTTCAAGAAAGAGACAGAACTGCTGGAGAGAGTCCAGCACAGAGGCACAAATATGATGGAGTGGAACACCTCTCTAATGAGGAAAGGCTGAGGGAGCTTGGTCTCTTTAGTTTGGAGAAATGGAGACTGAGACGTGACTTCATTAATGTTTCTAAATATGTGAAGGGTGAGTGTCAGGAGGATGGAGCCAGGCTCTTCTCAGTGTCATCCAATGATAGGACAAGGGGCAATGGGTGTAAGCTGGAATACGGGAGGGTCCACATCTATATGAGAAGGACCTTCTTCATGGTGAGGGTGACAGAGCACTGGAATGGGCTGCCCACGGGTGTTGTGGAGTCACCTTCTCTGGAGAAATTTAAAACCCTCTTGGACATGTTCCTGTGCTAATTGGTCTAGGTGATCCTGCTGTAGTAGGGGCATTGGACTAGACGATCTTTCGAGTTCCCTTCCAATCCCTGATGTTCTGTGATTCAGTGATCTTTTCCTTGCTAGAGAGTGAATAACAGTATGTACCTTTGTAGTAGACAAGATTCAGTGAGAAGTCATGTAATTAATGTCCAGGCTGATAGATATTCTGGATGGAGTGGTTTATATACATCATGTGCAGTAGAACTTATTTGTTTTGTCTTTACTTTCAATATGTCTTCTATAATACAAAATAATACTATTCATAAGTTGTCAGACTGTGATTACATCGCTTTAGTCTGCTCCTGGCAGATAAACTACATTTCGTTTTTTGTAGGTCAGGCTAAAGTCAGTGTAACTAGATGAGATTTATTTACAACATATATACTGTCTCAGTGGTAGAAGAACAGTCAACATTTACTTGAGAAATGTATATAGAATCAGGTGAATTTATCACACTTGCTAACATTTTCACACCTGCAAAGGCTTCAGAATGAATGGATGTATTGATCAGCAGAACACGACTATACTAACAAATAAGTTGGTTGCTTCCAGTATGGGTCAAGCCTTAAGTACTACTGAGACACCATTTGTAGAGATCTGTCCCACTGAAGTTCACTGATAAAAAGGGCTGTAAGGGAGGTATAGTTAACTACAGATATCATAAAGAAAAACTAGGAAGATGTCATATAGTTTAAAAACAGTAAGACCTCTTTCTTAATCAACCCACCATTCTTAGTCTGGCAATACAAGTGTAGCAAGTGCAGGGGATTCCTCTTCCATTTCCCCCTTCCTTCAGTTCCTTTTCAGTCTGATACTTCATACATATTTGAGGATGTTATATGGGAAGAATCTACAGAACTAAGAAAACTGTTGCAGGCTTGCTTTTCACTGATTTTGGAGGAATTTATTACAGATCCTGAAATCTCATCTTGGTGTATGAGTATTGACCTAATTCAAGTACTTAAGTATAGCCCTGCAGGTCTTCCATCTATGGGTGAAATTACAAGGAGGGTTTCGAAATATCTTCTCCGATGATATTTAAATTACCAAGAGGTTTTAAAACTTAATGCAAGAGTAACTATAACCTGTCATGAACTTTGCTTTATTCCATGCTTTCAAACTTGGAAATCATAGAATCATTAGGTATTGGAAGGGACCTCGAAACATCATCTAGTCCAATCCCCCTGCAACAGCAGGACTACCTAGACCAAGTCACACAGGAACATACCCAGGTGAGTCTTTGTAGAACAAGATTATTTTAATTGGAAACAAAGCCATAACACATAAGCTGTAACATTTAGCCTTTTTCATTGTTTGATTGTTTTTATTTGTAAGTAGAAAATTTCATGGCTTTGTAGGTGTAGCATTAATCTGATATAATAATTTATGAATTATACATCAATGCTTTATCAGAAGTTATGATCTTTCCAGTGTTTAAGCATCTGGTTTATGTACTAGACTGGCTCCTTAACCACAATGAAATGGGATGAGTGCCTAGTTTGTGTTTCTGTTTTTACATATAACTGCTGTTTTAAGAGGAACATTAGCTCCCAGTGTATAACTGGGGCCATCAGTATAGGAGTAATTTTTATTCCCTCACAGCCCAGCTGAAACTTAATCAGCCTGTTCAATATTTAATACTTCAGGTGAGAAGCATATTGAAATTTATCGGTAACTAATGATTAACCTGGTATTGTGACAGCTTTGTATAACCATGAATAATCAGGGCCGTGTATTGCCTCATATGCCTGCTGTTCAGCCTCTTTTCTTTCATGACAGGAAACTGAGCTATCACCTGAGAAAGTAATTGTATTTAGTTGCTTTAGAGGGTTGAAGTTATTGCAGTACACAGTTAAGGTCATGGCAGGACTAAGTACCTGGGAGCACGTCTCCCTTTCATGCTCTGCTGGGTTCGGTAATCCCTGGAAGCTGTGGAATGTGATGGTATTTCCAGATGGTCTGCTCTGCTGGAAACACAAACTGTGCTCTACCCAGCAGCATCAGCTGTGTTGGCAAAGAGCAAAGCTGTAGATCATAGTGGGTCTGAGATTACTTAGTACATGCCACCTGCTGCACACAACACATTTTTCCCCATTTTATTGTCTTCCGTGGGACACCATTTAGCCTTGTGACGAAGATCTAGTCATTGTAGGCGCAAACAAATGCATATTGCTCCACTTATTTTTATGCATTATTTGGAGTACATGAGATGGGGAAAATTAAATATCTGTTCAGTGTCACTAAAACTGTGTACTGCAGACCTCTTAATGTGTAACTGCCATCTTCATACCTCAGATTCGGGAGAGTAAGTTGTTGTTCAGCTGACATATGTATTTATACCCTTACTTTTCCATTTCAGACAAGTTCTTTGTGCTTTGTCACCATTTCCATTCTTTAGGCTTTCCCAAAAAGCAGCTATTTAAATTTTTTTATTAGAACACAAGTACTTAATACAGAAAAGATTAAACTATGAATTCATGCTACAATTGGTTGACAGTAGTTTGTTGAAACTGTCACTTAAACAAATTTTTCAAGTATGTTCCCAAATCTCCTCATTCTTCTGCATATTCTCCACCTTATTGTGGCCTTCCAGTATCTGAGAGGGGCCTACAAAAAGGCTGGGGAGGGACTATTTAGGATGGCAGGTAGCGACAGGACTAGGGGGGAATGGAGCAAAGCTGGAGATGGGTAGGTTTAGACTGGATGTAAGGACGAAGTTCTTCACCATGAGAGTTGTGAGGGCCTGGAATGGGTTGCCCAGGGAGGTGGTTGGGGCCCCATCCCTGGAGATGTTTGAGGCCAGGCTGGATGTGGCTCCAGCCAGCCTGGTCTAGGGTGGGGTGTCCCTGCCTAGTGGGGGTGTTGGAAGTGGATGATCAGGTGGTCCCTTCCAACCCTGAGTGATTCTGATCGTGTAAATTCTCCAGTGAGGTGAGCCTGCTGTGTCAGGGGGATTGGACTAGATGATCTTTCAAGGTCCCTTCCAATCCCTAATGATTCTATGATTCTATTCTATGATTCTAAGCCAAAAGTACTTTGAAGGCCAAAATCGGCCCTCATGGAGAGTCTGATGTAGTGGAAAAACATATTTAACCTTTCCTAACATTCACATTAGTAAATGGCTATTTACCTAACAATTATTTTGCAGCCTCAGCAGCTGGAACTACATGTAGATGATCTTTGCATAGCATTAGGTAAACATTATCCATTAGTGTTGCTGGGTAGATTTTTTCCTTAAGTCAAAATAACCAGAAGGGAAAGTAGGGAGCAAGAAGCCAGTATCATAGAATCATAGAATAGTAGGGGTTAGAATCATAGAATCTTTAGGAATTGGAAGTGACCTTGAAAGATCTAGTCCAGACAATCTGCCAAAAGCAGGTTCACATAGGGTAGGCTACACAGGAGCACATTCAGGAGGGTTTTCCAAGTCTCTGAAGAATAAGACTCTGCAACCTCTCTGGGCAGCCTGTTGCAGTGCTCTGTCACCCTTACAGTAAAGAAGTTTTTCTTAATGTTGAAGTGGAACTCCCATGTTCCATTTTTACCCATTGCCCCATATCTTATGACAGGGCACAACTGAAAAGAGACTAGCCCATTCTTCTTGACACCTACTTTTTCATAAACATTAATAAGATCCCCTCTTAGCCTTCTGCTGTTCAGACTAAACAGTCCCAGCTCTCTACCTGTCCTCAAAGAAGAGGTGAATAGGTCCCTTATCCTCATAGCCCTCCCTTGGACTTTCTCCAGTAATTCCCTGTCTCTCTTGAATAGGGGAGCCCAAAACTGGACACAGTACTCCAGGTTTGGTCTCATCAGGGCAGAGCTGAGGGGAGAGGACAACTTGCCTTGACCTGCTGGACATGCTTTTCTTGATCACAGAATCACAGAATCACTATGGATTGGAAGGGACCTTGAAAGATCATCTAGTCCAATCTTCCTGCAATAGCAGGATCACCTAAACCAAGTCACACAGGAACTTATCCAGTTGGGTCTTGAATATCTCCAGTGAGGGAGACTCCACAACCCCCCTGGGCAGCCTGTTCCAGTGCTCCGTCACCCTCACTGTGAAGAAGCTCCTTCTCAGTTTGATGTGGAACCTCTTATGTTCCAGCTTACAACCATTGCCCCTCATTCTATCACTACATGACACCGAGAACATCCCGGTTCCATCCTCCTCACACCCATCCTTCACATATTTATAGACATTAGTAAGGTCACCCCTCAGTCTCCTCTTCTCCAAGAGACCCAGCTCCCTCAACCTCTCCTCGTAAGGGAGGTGCTCCTTTGATGCACCCATGTTCTAAGCTGTGGTAAAGGCAGGGTTATGAGTTTGGAATTTTAAATGAAAATGAAAAGTCTAAATGCGTGTATCTCTAATGTCATATGATACACTTCAGCTTAAGGCCTGAGTCAGTGAAAAGATTTATAAATCTCTCTTACAGTACCTCTGAATTAAATTCAAGATACTCAGACTTTGAGAAGCATGCTACTAGGCCTTTCTCTTTGTACCTTCCTCTTTCCCTCAACAGCCTTTACTTTGATGTTTTCCTTATTCCTAACCAGTGATCAGCAACCTGGTGATATGCATATTTTTAGAATCATAGAATCATTAGGGATTGGAAGGGACCTCGAAAGATCATCTAGTTCAATCCCCCTTCCACAGCAGAATCAACTAGTTGCATGTTTGAATGCTGGGAGGACTTGATGGGCTGGAGCAGTCACCTTTCCCTCCACTTTTTTTTCTCTTCCATTACTCCAGCTTCTTCTCCCCATTCTCCTCAAGCAGAAAGCAAGACCATTTTAACAGATATAATATTCCAAATACACTCCTTTTGACAGTATGGGAATATGTCCTCTTTGGTCTAGCCTAATGGAGAGTAAGAACCAATTTGAAAGCAGCTAGTCTGCATGATTTCCTGTGAAATATACGTAAGGTTAAAAGAAACCAAAAACAACCCAAAACAGCCACTTCCAAAAGATTCAGAATCTTAGGTTTAAAGTTAAGCTGTTTAAAATACACAGAGTATTTGTCAGAGAAGCAGGAGTTGCTTATTTTAGCGAACGGGCTTGCTGTGCTTCCTGATACCAAAATAAATGCGTGAGCTTGAAGAACTGCACATGAAGCAACTAGGATCATCCTTGTAGTGCTCAGCACCTACAGTACAAGCAGAGCTTTCAGAAGCACTGACAACTTCTGGAAGTTTGTGGAAGTACATGAAAAAGGGCAAATTTCTGTCCTCTGTTCCCTGCACAGAAACTCCACCCCATGCTCAGGGAGGTCTCGAGTCTCTGAAAACCAGATGCAGATTTTAGGAGCTTAGCTTTGTGGTTGCAGCATTAAATTGATTGGCCACAATTACCAGGTCTGGCACAAATTAACGTATTAATTTAGTTACTGTGCTAATAAGATGGAGCAAAAACAAAGAGGGTTTACTTACCACTTAATATGCAGTGTTATTATACATTATGATTGCAAGAAACTCTTTACAAACAGGCTATAGTATCAGATACTCTGAGGTAGAGTCATAACTAAGAAAAAATGTATTTGCTATTTAGAAAATACCTGAAAGCTTAGGTACATACTCAAGAGTGTTTCAAAGCAAAGGATATCCCATAGTATTTATTTTTCTGGTTCTTTTACCTTTTAAATATAATTTCAGGATGATGCTTTGTTAATGTCTTCACTGTCCAAGCTGAAGGCAGGTTTACTCCACATACAGTTTTGGAGGTTTCAAGCTCATGCGAAGAGGTGTAGTCTAAGCTCTAGGGTAGGGAGAAAGCTTTTGAGTTTTGCCTTTTTGATCTGTTTCTGCAGACTGGGTCTGGACAAAGAGAGCTAAGCTTCTGCAACTTAGATCACAATCAGTTCTCTCCAACTGTTTTTTTCTTGAATCAGAGTACTGATGCTTTTCAGAGGGAATTAATCAGACCTCACTACATTTTCACTCTCCTTTAAACCTTTACAGGTGGTTTTGTTTTGTTGGGTTTTTTCCCCTACCTGGTTATTGCCATGTTGAGAACTGATTTTAAGAAAAAAGTAAACGTGTTTTAAAAAAAGAAAAATTATGTACACGATGTAGACAACAGAAATGACATCAGGGGAGCATGAAACTTTACCTCTAATTACATGCCTTCAGCAGGAGCAGCAGTTGATCAATTGGTTCAGCTGTCGTGCATTAATATGCTGGTGATTCTGGGTGAATTCCAGGCAGTCCTGTGGGCTTTCTTCTCAGTTACATAATGTTTATTTCAAAAAAGAGAAAGAAAGGGGAACCCCAAGTTCAGCAGATGCAGAGAAGCAAAACAGTATGAACAAAAAGAGACTCAGCAGCAGTTAACAACATCTGCTATCACTGCTGCTAGACTTAATAGCTTCTCTCCCCAGATAAGCTACTTCTGTCCACAGGATTTCAATCGCAGCTGTAAATTGTACTGGATTGCCATACCTCAGGGTGACTGTTGGTTCACTCTCTCAGTGCTCCATCTTTGTTTTCTTCCTAAAAAGAGAGGGGTAATAACATGGGATTTCTGAAAATGCAGATGCTGCATTTTTAAGCAACCACATCCTGGTTTGAGAGACAGCTGATGGTTGAATAAGTGAGTGAGTCACCTGGGTTTGAGCTCCAAGAAAGTATAAACTACTAGTCCTAGTCCATCTAGGACTGATTTTCATTAATTTAGATACCAGTGTTATGGATTCAGTGATGTCCTGCAACAAAAATAGTCCATAATAGTCTCTGGGAAAACTTTGTTCGAGAAGTACACAATGCTGTTTGTGAGAGTCCAGCACAGAGCTGCAAAGATGATGGAGTGGAACATCTCCTCGATGAGGAAAGATGATGAGGAAACTGGGCCTCTTTAGCTTGTCAAAAAGGAGACTGAGGAATGACCTAATTAATGTTTATAAATATGTGAAAGGTCTGGAGGATGAAGCCAGGCTTTTATCAGTGCCATCCAATGATAGGACAGGGGACAATGGGTGTAAACTGGAATATAGGAGGTTCCACATCAATATGAGAAGGAGCTTCTTCATGGTGAGGGTGACAGAGCACTGGAACAGCCTGCCCAGGGGGTTTGTAGGGTCTTCTCTGGAGATGTTTAAAACCTGCCTGGACATTTCTTGTGCAACTTGATGTAGGTGATCCTGCTGTCACAGAGGGATTAGACTAGATGATCCTTTGAAGTCTCTTCCATTCCCTAATGTTCTGTGAGAAAAGCAGATAACAAAGCAGGTTGAAGGAACCACCTCTCACACACCTATGAAACTCAACACCTAGCACAACATAGCAAGTAGGATAGGACAGTTTTAGCTACCATTTGAAGAATAAGTGTTATTTTTGTAGGGTTTTTTAGAGATGCAGTAGTGGGACAGGCAATTGCATTCTCAGATGCTATAGGAAGGACCACAAGAGAGACAGAGCACTCAGACATGACAACAGTTGTGAGAACAATCAGTAATTTACAATGAAAGCTGAGTACAGAAGTGCATTGATTTTCAGTTCTCCAGTATGTGAAAGCAGTGTTACAACTTTTCACAAAGCCTAGTACCAAGAATGTTTCATCACTAGTTCTGCAGCACTTGGTCTATTGCATAAGTGTGATTCTTTGAGTTGCTGTACCTCAGGTAGAAATTCCCATGGCACGGGAGCTGAGATTTCCAAAGTTCCTTGCTAGAAAAGGGTATTTCCAGAAGATTCTTAATTGCAGTGAGCTTCCAGAAGTCCTGAAGCCTTGAGCTTTGGGAGGTAGTAATTACATCTTAGTTACCAGTGAATTTAGCACAGAGCAGGGACAAGCCTCAGTATCATATTTTAATGTGCCATCTGTGTGAAAACCAGGGCCTTTTCTTAATGTACCATCCAAATTAATATCAGCAAAGTCAAAAATGCATACATGTATTCAATTATCCAAAGTTAAAGATTAAAATTGCATTATGTGGACTGATATGATCTGTGTCTAAGTGAGAAAGACTGTGTTCACCCACAGTTTGAGTTAAAGTCTCTCCGAGCACAAATGGTACCAAGTGCTTTCAGGTGCTTAGTGTTCAGAAAGACTGGATTGGAAGGGACTTCAAGGATCATCTGGTCCAAATTTTCTTGGGAAGTAACAGTATAGCATGCAATGCAGAGGCACAGCATCTGCTTCAGAATATGGTCAGAGTTGGAAGACACAAAAAGGGCATTTGTTACAGTTAAACAAATCTTAATGAGTTGTATTTTAATTTAGCAAATTGATGGGGTGCTTTAAGTAAAGGACTTGACATGAAACAGAATCTGCCTATGCTCTGCAACCCCAAGTATTTAAAAGGAACCAGCTACTTTTCTTTTTTTCCACTTTGAGTGTCCACCTCCTTTTGCATTTTCTAAAAATTTTACCTGTTCATCTCTTTTCCATGCTCTTCTCTGCTTTCTCAAAACCTCTGGGTGCCTGCTGTCAGTCTTTCCATGCCAATTCTGCTATTTAGATGTCTTCTCAAGCTTTCTTGCTTATATGTTGCTTTCCAGGCCTTATTGTCTCCGATTCCACCAAGTCACATCCAGTGATGGGACATCCACAGCTTCCTGTGCAATGTGTTCCAGGATATCACCATGCTTATAGTGGGGAACTTCTTCCTAATAGCTAGTCTAAATCTTCCTTCATACAGTTTGAAGCTGGCACACCTCATTCTATCATTACAATACTTTGTAAAAAGTCTCTTCCCATCTTTCTTGTAGGGCCCCTTCAGATACTGAAAGGCCGCAGTGAAATCCCCCTGGAGCCTCCTTGTCTACAGGCTGAACACAAACTTTCTCATAGTCTGTCCTCACAGAAGAAATGTTTCAGCCACCTGATCAGTTTCTGATCATCCTCATGGACTTTTTCCAGACTTGCTCAAACAGATTGATGTTCTTTTTGTGCTGGATGCTCCAGATCTGGACACAGTGCTCCAGGAGGAGTCTCACAAGTGCAGAGTACAGAGGCACAATCAACTTCTTTGGCCTGCTGGCCGTGCTTGTTTCATCATCATTATTATCAATTATCTTACAAGCAGATAAACAGAACATAATTTCATCATCCTTGGGCTTCTGCCATTATAGGCTTTTAGGGCAATTCCAGGTAAATTAGACTATCAGAAGTGTGTAAAAAATCTCTGTACTAATACAGAATGGCTTTGANAAGGACTAAATTTGCATGAGCATTTTAAGATACTCAGATGAAATGCTTGTTATTCTCACTGCAACAATCACCAGATGGTTGTGTTAAAATCTTGTTTGGTATGCAAATATTTTACAGTTTTTCCAAGATTATTTTTCTTCTGCATTGCAAGATTCTTTTGGTTTGTTTAGGTATAAACTACAGAAAGCAGCATGAGAGATTTTAAATGATGGATTGTTAGTTAAGAGGAATTAGTAGCTGGTAGAGGTTCATTACAGAGGTACTCACCTGTAAACACACTGTTCCACAATTGTGATAAATACACTTTGTCATAAAACATCAGGTCTCTGTATTTCTGACTTGCTTTCCTATGCAGTAGACAGAACTACAAGGTCTACTAGTAGGGTGGCAATAGGAGGTTGAGAGGTTTTTCTCATTATCTTTTTAGTCTGTGTTGTTTTCAGGAACAAGTGTTATAATAAAGAAAATATAACAATGTTATTAATAGGAAGTAAAGAAAAGGTTTAAAAGATAGAACAGCAGCTGGGGGCCTCTGACTGCTCTGACCAATCTTTTCAGAAAGAGATGCAGGAAGGAGAGAAAATTAATAGTCTTTCACTGGTCCTGTTTGCTACAGTGACCCCTCACAACAGAGATGAGAGGGAAGCCAATACGAGTCCCAAGAACCTGAGAGCAAGCGACCTTCTGAATTCCAGAAATTCTTTTGGGTGAACAGGGTTATGGGAAGGGATATCTGGCTGTCACGTGTCTCATGGAGACAGAGTCTGCTTTACATGCAGAAGGTCCTGGGTTTCAGTCCCTGTCGAACCACCTGGTCAAAGATCGCACTGCAACAACAGGAAAGCATGTTCTGGTCTGTGTTACATGCTGCACTGTACACATACAAACAGAAATTTTTGCCACTTATACATCCAGATTTCTCAAAATTAATGTAACATAAAAACATCTCGTCTGAAATTTTCCCCTACCTTCATATTTTGGGAGACTTTTAAAATCCCAACATATTTAGGCACAATTAAAATATAAAATGTCACCATGCTCTTTGTTGCCCGCACAAGGAGACACTCTTTTGGATTTTAGTGTAAAACTCTTAACATGATAGATTTTGGCGTTACCAAGAAAGTGCGAGCTAGTTATTCTTACAGTAATCTCAACAAAAGTAGCTGATGTAAAATTATTCTTACCCAGCCTAGAGCAAAACCGAGGAAGAGAAGATGACACAAGGGTGTAGAGCACCCTGACCACAATTTTATAGAAAGGAGCAAACTGCATTTATCAAAATCAGTTTCTGGTTTTGCTTTGGCCACTCTAACTAGTAATGTGAATCCAATCATTGTGGTTGTTTAATAGTGTGGTATAACATTCTGGCACATTGGGTAAAATCTGCCTTACACCTCTATCTAACATAAAAGGAAAAAAGGAGGGAGAAGACCCAGATCTTATGAGAGAAATGTTGCTAATACAGTTTACGTCAGCTAAAAATATACTTATGAATCCTTAAAAGCCAAGGTAGCAAATCCCATGCCAGGATAAAATTGAGCAGTTACTGGAAGTTCAGAAATAAGTAACTCTTTAGAAAGCACTTTGACCTTGAGTTATGTCTTTACTTTCAAAGATTTTAGTCTTTCAGTTTAGTGAACAGTAAGTTCACAAAAATGTATAGGTGTTCTGTAGTGAATTACATATTATTTCATTTGCAAGTGTTTTTGAGCATGTGAAACGCTGTCTGTGTGCCGATCACTCCCAGAGGCAATAATGCTGGTCACAAACGATTATCTTCCCGGCCTGTTGAAAGATGTGATGCAACTTTCTCAAATACATGAGCAAAGATACGGCTGTGCAAATCACAATTTCATGTCCAAGCACAAAGTGTGGGAGAACAGATTTCCAAATGTCTCTGTATTTTTACAGTACAATCTTTTTTACAGCATAGTGGGCTGAAGTTGTGGTTATTAAGCATTCTTTCCAGTTGAAAACACAAATGAAGATATGTCAGGTCACACATAACCCTCCTTGCTAAAACATTTTTTGTACTCAGGTATTGTATATTGATGGAGAAGGCATAATTGTTACTTTGCCTTTCCAAAGCAGGCAAAACCAATTAAGTTGAAAGGCATGACTCAAACTATAGCTCAGACCATATACGCTAGCATTTACCAGTGTCTGGACATAGGATTTCAGTCTTCAGATGAATCATGATTTGAAGGGATCTGCCTGTCTCTACTGAAACCCAGGACCCAGCAGTACCACACCAAACAGTGCTCCTCTTATTTGGGATCCCTAACAGTCATTCACTGCTGTCATTAGTTTTCCAAAGCCTTGCTGAAGGCACAGGGGATTTCCCACCATCTTTTCAAAACACAGCTTGAATCCCTGAGGCTACTTTATTAGCATTCATACACCTTCTACCTGTGTCCTCTATTCTTACCAGCTAAACCAAGTCCATTTGAACTAGACTGGTATTCAAGACTCAAGGGCCATAGGAAAAAGGCCTCAATTATTTGAAGGTCACAGAACCTAGCATGTGCTGTGATGGATATGACAGTTACTAACTGCTAAATCATTTAACTGCCAAACTAGAAGCCAGGTCTGCAAAAAAAAAAAAAAAAAAAAAAACCCAAACAAACAAACCAAACAAGGGAGATTAGAGTAGAGGGAAATGACATAAATTAATTCATGAGTCGACACTTTCATAAGAAATACACAGCAAAAAAGCAGATAACTCTTACAGAAGCCTGTCACTGTGACAAAATCAATTATCTTTACTGTCTGCAGGGGTAGCTGGATGAGGGCATATCAGCGTAGGCACAATGCAGCCTTATCTCATTGCAACCCATTCAATTTTCACCTCTATCACTAACCCTTCTGTCCGTACCACAATAATAGAGTAAGGAATATATTTTCAGTCTAAATGCCTATATACATCTTTGTGAGTGGGATGAAAAGAACTATAAAGAAACCCAACTAGAACTGGAATTTTCCTTCTCAGCACAGAAAAGACTACCCCTGGCTATTACGAAGGCAATCAAATCCCTGTTACAAGAAATACTTAAAAATGTTCTTGTGCTTATGATAAGGTCTTTGATGTGCAAAACCAAAATGTCAAGGGATGTGAGTGTACACATTTGTGTCTGTGTTGTGTGTAGTGCAGCCAGCAAAGTTTGTAAAGAAACAAGGCCAAATCCTGGATTTATAAAATAGAGGAGGGAACACTGAGTTACTTACAGCACTCTGAGGTTATCACACACTAGTGCTTCACAGTTGCATATTAAGGAGTTTTGTCATAAGCACCCTTGAATACTTGAATGACACAGATTTTCTTCTATTTTGGAGTTCCTAGTTGGGAGAGCTGTATAATATAAGTCAGCTGGAAAGCAGGCTAAATCTAAGTGTACTTGAATGCTCAGTATGGAGCCATTGTCTCAGGAAGCCAACTACTTGGCATTGGATGTGCCTCAGAGAGGCATGAGGAAGTGTTAATCTTACTCTCCTTTCCTTTTTGTAAGGAATAAAGACAAATATGTAGGCTAATGTGCCATGCTACAAGAACAACAGTAGCACTAGTATCTGTCAAAAGTGGGAATTGTCGAAAATATGTATGAGGTTTCCAACTGCTTTCGTATGTCTTCAGCATGGTATTTTTAATGTATTTGACCCAGTATTATCATTTAAAGTAGCAGAAAGATGTAACAGTAAATTATTTTTAAAAGAATGCTTATAGCATTGTATGGTACTGTATTGTTTTGCTTTTTTCCTGTTGTGGTTTGAGCTACATGGTGATCTGGGAAATAGAGATCAGAGCTACAATGGCACCTGTGAGAAGTTGGCAGAAATCAGAAGAAAACCCTCCCCAGCAACAAGCAGAAACCCACTTGTCCTCAGCCAGTCAGCACGTCTGTGAATGAGCATATTTAGAATCATAGAATAGAAGCATAGAATCATTAGGGACTGGAAGAGACCTCAAAACATCATCTAGTACAATCCCCCTGCCACAGCAGGATCTCCTAGACCAAGTCATACAGTCAGTTAAGGTTAGAAGGGACCACAGGATCATCCAGTTCCATTTGGGCAAGGAAATGTGGTTTTGTAGGTTTTTGTAATGATTTTTTGTTTGTTTAGGGGGGCTTTGTTCTCATCTGAGGAACTCCTATTTTTTTGTGTGAAAAGGGAAGAAGAATGGGCCATGCACTCTCCCAGCTCCGAATATTAAGAAATATGGGCGAGTCAGCTCTTTTCAAATGTGGTCAAAGTCAGCTGAGGTCAGCCAAATCCAAGAGCTGGCATGGAGCTAGAGCCGGCCAGGCAGAGGTGCCAAAGAGTACATAAAGAGAAGCCATGACTTCGAGAGCTACAGGCTGGAAACTGGTTTGTAGTGCCTTGACTGCAGGAACCACCTACCCCTCTGC
>VXBP01007280.1:0-52886 GCA_013400115.1 Rhinopomastus cyanomelas
CATTCAGTTATTGCATTATAGAATGCTATCAGGTGCTTGGTGACCTTTGGTTAGGACCACCCAGAGTGACTTTTTTTTTGTGTGTTTTAAGTTTTGAAATACCGTGCAGGGTAATTTTTATATAAGAGTCATGCATTGGTCACCTAGTTCCTCTATGAACTTTCAGAAACTTAGATAAAGGTGGTTGAAGTGGAACCACAATGCGTAGAGACATTTTGCAAAGGACTATCCCCATTCGAGGATATTTCTTTCTGTTTACTTACTTGTTTGTTTGTTTTTATAGGAAAACAGCACAAACTTGGAAGTAGTGGAGCAGACATACAGGAGGAACCCAATCTTGCGATATACCCAGCACCCGTTGCATTCCCCGCTGCTCCCACTGCCATATGGAGATGTTAGTGTCAACTGTAAGTATGTTACCCACGTGATGAAGTCTGTATTGTGAGGGTCAGTGTGGACCCCGAGAACCACAAGGTGGTCTTGTAAGCCCTCTCTATGCAGGCAAAATCACTTGAGGCAGTGTAGCCCTCAAGGTTCAGAGATGGAGCTGTCGCTTTCTCTGCCTGGAATGTGTTCTGTGTCTGCTGCCTTGTGTCTTGGGAACATTTAATCTTAAAGTAAATGTGGGGCAGATAGTTTATCATCCACCTGAGCAGTGTGCAGGCTGTCATTCTTGAGCTGTGGCTGGGTTGCAAGTGGCTCCAGTGGAAATCCTCCAACAGGATTACCTCGTGCAGCTGGCAGGGGCCATGCTCGTGCAGAGGCTGACTAAACGAATGCTTTCTTCAGGTGCCTCAGGAACTTGAAAGAGCTGGACTGCTTGGTAGGCAACCAGAAAAACAAAGGGACTTGCTGAGGACTCCAGACTGTTTGGCACACTAAAACGGAAAGCTTCTGCTGCCAGGACCTAAAGAAGAACTTCTTAATGTGGAGTGGCTGGGCCACAAAATCATCTGAGCAATTAATTTCAATCTAAATATGCAAAGCAGTGTATATGGGAGAAACAGCCTGACACATGGGTCGTCATCTAGTTCTGCATAGGAAAGTGAACAAAAATTTACAAGGCTTTATGAAAATGTCAGCTCGTCTGCTGTGCGCAGAAACAAAGCAGCCAATGCAAGGTTTTGAAAGCTTAGAAAAGGAGAAAAAGTCTTTGTGTGGCTGTGTTTGGTGTATCGTGCACCTGCGTCTTGAATACAGGATGCAGCTTGCCCTTCTGTATGTTAAGAAAGGTACAGGAGAGGTAAAAATGTGCCCAAAGGTGATCAAAGACTTGCCTGCATTTAAGAGGCTCAGTGGAGTAGACCTCTTCATCAAGGGAAGCATTAATGAATTTTGAGTATGAATTTAATTTCAGGAGATGAGATAACGCTCAGGTTGCTGTTCCATGACAAACTAGTGCAGTTGCTTGTGGTTTTGCTGGGCCAGTGGAAAATGAGGGAGATGCTCACGTGTTGTTGCCTTTGCGATCATTCCCCAGTGCAACAAGAGAAGGGTTACAGCAGCTTACAGGATGAAGCAGTGAAGATCTTTAACTCCCTTCAGGAAATTGAGACCGTGTCTGACCCCATACCCATCATCCAAGGCATTCTGCAGACCTGCCATGATTTAAAGCCCCTTCGTGATGAAGTGTACTGTCAGCTCATCAAGCAAACTAATCACATGCCACATCCCAACAGTACTGGCAACCTGCACCACTGGCAGCTGATGTCGTGCATGAGCTGCACGTTCCTTCCCAGCAGAGGCATCCTGCGCTACCTCCGCTTCCACCTGAGAAGGTATGAGGTCCCTTCCTCTGCTTGTCTCCCGTTGCCTAGTTACCTGTATTGCCCTCCTCCTGTGCAAGCATCTTCCTGTCGTGTTGCAGCCTCCTTCCTTTGTGCACAGTTCTTGCTACTGGTTATTCTTGCCACCCATCTATGATGCCAAAAGAACTGGAAAGTGAGGCTGTCCAAATGTGGTACCATGGGATGTGTTAAAGTGGGTTTGCAGGGGGTGACGTGCTGCTTACCAATGTGCATATAACCACATGAGGAGAGGCTGAGGGAGCTGGGTCTGTTTAGCTTGGAGGAGACTGAGGGGTGACCTAATAAATATGCAAAGGGTGGGTGTTAGGAGAATGGAGCCAGGCCCTTCTTAATGTCATCTAGTGATATGACAAGGGGCGACGAGTTGTCATCTGGAACATAGGAAGTTCCGTACAAATATTGGAAGGAACTTCTTCACGGTGAGGGTGGAGGAGCACTGGAACTGGCTGCCTGAGGAGGCCGTGTAGTCTGTTTTTCTGAAGATGTTTAAACCCTCCTGGATGTGTTCCTCTGTGACTTGGTCTAGGTGATCCTGCTGTGGCAGGGGGATTGGACTAGATGATCTTTCGAGGTCCCTTCCAGTCCCTAATGATTCTGTGATTCTCAGCCTGCAGGAAGGGTGAGGACTGTACTTGAACGTGCGGTGGAGTAGGTACCGCCTTCCAGCTGTCACAGGCAAAACATGTGCTGTGAAGTTGGAGATTGGCTGTGAATCCAATCTGTGATTTTTCAGTATTTGTTTGCTTCAGTAAGCACGCGGTGCTTTCATTCCTGTTTCTAATCTGCTTTGGCCCCCAGTTTTCGCAAGCGAAACCATTTACCTCTTTGTAAAGCAGTCTCAGCTGGGGCTGAGCTGCAGCCAAATCGGCTCACTCCGTTCGTCAGTGATGAGAACGTTCAACAAAACCTATCTGCTTCTTTCCACACTAGGGAAGAGCGGGGCGAGCGTTCTGCCAGTGCACCGGACGCACCCGGGGCCCGCCTCGTGCTTTTGTCACCAGATATCTGCTTTTGTTGCAGATAATGTGCTGCTTAGGACTGCTGGCCTCGGAGGGGAGAAAACAGAGTGCAGACATCTACCTTCTGTCTTCTCGATTCTGAAATACACCGTTAAAGTAGCTCAAGCACAGCCAGCAAATAAAAACCCCCAACAATTTAGAACAAATGGAAAAAGCCAGTATCCCTTGGATTTCATCGTGCTGAGTCTCAATTATATGAATTGAGGTAGTCGGTCCTATCTTCAGCTGGTAGGAAACGACTTGTGTTACTAAGACGTGCCACTGTAGTGACCTTGGAGTAGAACAGCCTGTACCGTTTAGGAAGTGTGGGGGGTCATTCGTTGCCTGACGTTGTTGTCTCCACTGAACGTACAGTGGTCCGAGTTACCTGGTAACGCACGTGCGTTTTGGTTCGCCGTGTAATGGCTTTTTCTCTCCTCTTTACAACTAGGGTGAAAGATCTCTTTCCGGGCTCAGAAATAGACAGGTATGCGCAATTCATCAGTGATTCCTTGAAGAGAACGAAGACGCGGGAGTTCGTGCCCTCCCAGGAGGAAATACAGGCTCTTCTCACTCGTGAGGAAATGACCACAACCGTGTACTGCCATGGCGGTGGCTCTTGTAAAATAACCATCAATTCCCACACGAGCGCAGGGGAGGTAATGCAGTAGTGGCGTTAGCCAGACGTAGACAGATCTCCGTGTGTGGGTACTGGGACTGCTGACTTGGTATCCATACTGGTGATTCCCATTCAGCTCCAATTTATCTTCTGGGGTTGTGGCGTTTCCTTCTCTGGAGATGTTTAAAACCCACCTGGATGTGTTCTTGCGCAGCTTGGTCTAGGTGACCCTGCTCTGGCAGGGGGGTTGGACTAGATGATCTTTCGAGGTCCCTTCCAATCCCTAATGTTCTGTGATTCTGTGATTAAAATTTTTTGCTGTGTGTGCAAATCCAGGGAAAGCTCAGCTTATTCTGCAGGTTCACAGTTACGCAAAGCCTTGGCCTGAGCTGTAGAATGTCCTGCACTGGTGAGAAGACCACACCTGGAGTATTGTGTCCAGTTCTGGGCTCCTCAGTACAAGAGGGATGTGGAGCTTCTGGAGAGGGTTCAGCGTAGGGCAACAAAGNACTTAAGAACTGTGTTGTGGAATCTAAGTGCTTGTGGTGTTCCTCTCATTGGAAAGGTGGTCATTCTGAAGACTTGGTAAACACAGCTTTCTGGATGAGATTCCAGGACATTGTAGGCATGTCTTGAATAACACTGGGGCTAAGCAGAGGTAAAAATAGCGGGGTTGTTACTGGGAATGTCATCGTGACTTCAGAGTCTTCTGTGTCGCTACCTGGTGCAGAGTTCTAGTTCCACTGTCTTCAGACAGGTAGTGGACATTGGAAAAGTTCAGAGAATAACAGCGTGGACTGTCAAATGTAAGTAAGGGCTTCCTTGCAAAGAATTACCTGGTAATCTGAAGAGGAGTAAAGAACAACTAAGGGAGAAACGGGATAGAGGTCTGTGAAATGATGAGTGCCCTGAAAAGGAACTGATTCTTTGTTGTGAAAGTACGTGTGATACCTCCCTGAGATCTGGCTCTCTGATTTTGCAGGTGGTTGAGAAGCTGATCCGCGGCCTAGCCATGGAGGACAGTCGTAATATGTTTGCCCTCTTTGAACATAATCAGCAGGTGGATCGTGCTGTTGAGAGTCGGGTGATTGTGGCCGACATCTTGGCCAAATTTGAGAGGTAGCCTAACGTTTCATGAAACCTTTAACTCCTTAGCTGGACGTAGCACTGGCTTAAGGGAGTGCAGCTGCAGTGCTTCAACCACGCACTCTGGTGTGACCTTCCCTGTGGTGTAAGGCTCAAGTGCTCTTTGTGGTGTCCACGTCTGTTTCAGTGATGAAGAAGCATTCTTTGTCGGGCTCATCAGGACAGTCTTTGTCATAGAGTAAGGGTTTGCTGGGAGGGTTCGATTCGTTCTGGCAGTGACCTCGTCAGGCTGGGTCATAGTAGATCTATGAGAAAAGAGCGTAGACACGCGGCTCTGGCTTCCTACAGCGGACCTGTGAAAAGAAAGCACGAGATTGTGGAAGAGGCTGCCGGTGCCGCGGTCTGTTTCACATCTGTCCTGAAGACAGTCGGAGCGTTTATTGCAGCGGCGGCAGGCCTGTTGCTTTTTGCACTCACGGGATTGCATGGAAACGCTGCCTTGAAAATGGGGAAGGTGTTACGTCCTGTCCCCAGATCTTGCGTTCGGTCCAGGACCGTTGACCTGTTTTTTTAATCAGGCGCATCTGAGAAGAAGCCGGGGTCCTTTTGAATCAACATTTCATGTGATTTAGAGGAAAAGATGGATGTTGGCATAAAAGTCTGCTGAGAGCGTCCTGCTAAGTTGACTTTTGTGTGTTCTTTCAAGAAATCCAGAAAGCCTTTGTGTTGGGAGTGGTGCTGTCGACATGCCAGCAGCGTGGTGCTTCTGGGTGCTTGTTGCTTTCTCCAACTCATTCTTTTTCCTCTCTTACAGACTTGCTGGCTCTGAAGAAGAAGAGGAGGAAGGACAGTGGCAGCTGTATTTTAAGCTGTATTGCTTCTTGGATATTGAGAACGTTCCCAAAGACGGGGTGGAGTTTGCCTTTATGTTTGAGCAGGTGAGCTTGCTCTGGGAGAATGCTTTGGTTGTCGGCGGGGCAGAAGCACACAGGGTGTACAGAAGGCTGGCTTACCTTTGCCTTGGAAGTGGGAATGCTGGTTGGAACAGCATCCGGCATGTTGGATTTTTGCCTGGAATCTACCAGGCAAAACTGCAAAGTTCTCTGGGAAGTAGACGCGTTAGAGCAAAAGCAAGGAAATTTAACAAGGGCTTCAAAAATCTAAAAGACCAACGATGATAAAATGCTTTTAAAATGTATGTTTGATTTTAAAAGGTACCGAAGTGTAGATGATTCAGAGTGGCTGCTGGCAGAACATAGGTGTAAGGAAGACTGGAGAATCCAGTGGGCTGCAGTGGTCTCTCACGTCTGTATCAGACCTAAAAAGTCCTCATTTATGACTTCAGTACAGGGTAGGAGTGAGCCCCTCAGAGATCTCTGTCCCACCTAGACTTGCAGATAGAGGTGTTCGTTGACTGCTTGTGACTTCTTTATGAGAATATCTGCTCTGATTTTCTGTATTTTCTCTTTCCTGCTGGAATGGGCAGATGCCATAGAAATCGGCACGTGGACCCAGCAGTGAAGGGAGTCTTGTTCTGCTTCCTAGTGAGTTTGGGGGACTTTTTATGTGTTTGCAGGCACACGAAAGCCTTATAGATGGTCACTTTCCTGCACCAGAGGACACTCTGCAGCGTCTAGCGGCTCTACGGCTTCAGTATCTTCATGGAGATTATTCTAAAATAAGTTGGACCCTCGATGGAGTCTATCCAGTGAACAGGCTAAAGTCCAAGATACTGCACTCAACAAAGAGCAGTGGCACTACCAGTCACACTTTGGAGAGGAGACGGACCAGCTTCCTTGAAGGAACATTGAAACGTAGCTTTAAGACAGGCTCTGTAAAGAAGCAGAAGGTAGAAGAGGAGCAGATGATGGAGATGTGGGTAAAGGAAGAGCTTTCAGCTGCTCGGGCAAGCATAGCACAGAAATGGACCAAGCTGCAGGGCGTCTCTCAGCATCAGGCAATGGTGAAATACATGTCCATTGTAAAGGAGTGGCCGGGTTACGGGTCAACCCTCTTTGATGTTGAGGTGAGCACTGCGTAAACTCGCGTAACTGCTGACAAGGAGAGGCGTCATCCTGACGGCGGGTGCAGGGGTGTGTGTCTGCTGCGTACCGGGAGGGAATCTCAGGAACGGGCTGCGTTTTGCCTTTACGAACGTAGAGTGAGCCTGCGGTCACACGTGCCCAAAGAGGTGTGATGCAGAGAGCACAAGGGGATGGGGACGGTGGATTCCCACTTCATTGGAATGGGAATCTGGGACATGGGGGACTTAAGAAGGTAGTGCCCAGTGAAATAAAATGAAGCTCTAATGTCCTTACCGGCAAGAAGTGCAATCCTGTTCTGCAGCAGTACAGCAGAAACTGCTCACGCTGGGCCACTTAGACTGCTGTGCTTGGCCTGCTAGAGCAGGAATCCACAGTTCCAGCTGTGTCCAGTTTGGTTGCTGCCCAGGTGATCGCCGTGGGAAGTTGCTTGCACTCGGTGTATTCTCCGTGAAGTAGTAAGCGCAGTATTGATTTCCTACATCGCCTTAAAATCTGATGAGAGCTGTCAGTTACTACAATTACTTACTATTCAGCTAGTATTTGACTCACTGCTAAAACTTTGGGGTGCCTACAAGATTCCTCATGCAGACATCCTAGTGTTTCTGTTTGGGTACAGAGTTGAAACCTCCTACAGGAGCCAGAAAAGGAGGGGTTCCCCTGATTTAAGGGTTCTTTGGTCCTCACAGAATCACTGCATTTATGCAGAATGTCCAACGTGTTCCTCTTTTTGCAGTGCAAGGAGGGTGGATTTCCAAATGATCTCTGGCTTGGAGTCAGCACGGAGAACGTGTCTGTCTACAAACGAGGGGATCCTAAACCACTAGAAACTTTCCAGTATGAGCATATTGTTTTCTTTGGAGCACCACAGCCTAACACCTTCAAAATTACAGTGGATGAGAGAGAAATGTTCTTCGAAACATCACAGGTACACGAAGGCACAGGATTTGTTGTACGTGCCGTTTCACTAGCACTTCAGTAAAGCTCTAATTACCAAGGACTGGAAAAGCTTGTCTGCAAGAACTCTCGCTGAGGATAAAAGATGAAGGGAGCTTAAGCCTAACGTGCCACGATACCCCTTCATGAATGCAGGAATAACCAGAGCAATCATGTCGCTTGTTAGACAGTGAAGGAGTTTGAATGGTCTTCCAGGGCAGAAGAGGAGGCTCCCAGGTGACCTTATTGTGGCCTTCCAGTATCTGAAGGGGGCCTACAAAAAGGCTGGGGAGGGGCTTTTTAGGATGTCAGGAAGCGACAGGACTAGGGGGAATGGAGCAAAGCTGGAGATGGGCAGATTTAGACTGGATGTGAGGAGGAAGTTCTTCACCGCGAGAGTGGTGAGAGCCTGGAATGGGTTGCCCAGGGAGGTGGTGGAGGCCCCATCCCTGGAGGTGTTTAAGGCCGGGCTGGATGAGGCTCTGGCCAGCCTGGTCTCGGGTGGGGTGTCCCTGCCCATGGCAGGGGAGTTGGAACTGGATGATCCTGTGGTCCCTTCTAACCCAGACTGACTGTATGACTTGGTCTGGATGATCCTGCTGTGACAGGGGGATTGGACTAGCTCATCTTTCGAGGTCCCTTCCAATCCCTAATGATTCTATGGCACGGAGAGTTTCCAACTTTGAGTGCTCGTGACTGTGCCTGGGTTCTTCATTCCCTTCAAGTATGTGAGGGGAGAGTTCACAAACTCAGAAAAGGAAAAAAGTTGAGTAGCATTACAGTTGCTTCCCTTGGAGTTATAAGTCTTTTAAGTGTTGCTGCAGCAGAGTACGGACTTGGCAAGCATGGCCTTCCTTACTCTCACGTTCACATTTAGTACTACAGGTAAAATTCACAGTGCCTTGATTTTGGATGAGGTGAATCTTGTTCTACGTAACATCTGGCACACCCCCCTGGAATTAAGTTGTTAATGTGCTCGTCCTGTGTTGCTCTGTTCTCTGTCCAGGTGGGCGAGATAATAAAGATCATGAAGGCGTACATCAACATGATCGTGAAGAAACGCTGCAGCGTCAAATCAGCCACCAGTGTGGACAGTCACGCTAGCATCTGGACTAGGTGATAGGAGTGAACAGCCACAAGAAAGAGAAGCAGTTGTTGAGTTACTGGTGTTTGCAACTTGCCAGCACAAGTGTAGCAAAGATGTTTTTTAAGAACTCCCCTTGACTGACTACTGTATTTAAAAACTGAAGTGACATCTGCAGTACCACAGGATTCGCACCTCTGCCCAAAGACGTTGAACAGTAACAACTGTTGTTAAATATTAATGACCCAAAACCTGTTCCCCCCTTGCTTGTTTGGTGAACAACGTACCTTAAAGAAGCAAAGTCGGAAGCATCACCCTTCTCCTGCGTGTCCTCTCTGCTGCTTTCACCGTTACTTGTCACACTGGCAGAATCGTTTCTGCGCTACAGGAGACAGACTGAAGAAGCTTCCTTATGATTTTCCAGCTTGCAAGCATCAGGGATCACGGGATTGCAGCATGGTCTGCTAAAAGAGTGTCTGGGTTTTATTTATTTTGCAAGCAACTCTACGACGTGAGTCACTGTGGTTTTGTTCTTCAGGATACGCTAGTGATCTGATCTTAAAAGAAAATGCTTTTGTGTATTTGAGGCCAGGTGGTCCAACTAAGAGGGCAAACTCCACACGAAAGAGCATTTAGCAAGCAAACACTCAAGGTGGTTTTTTTGCCTTCCGATAGAAGTTCAGAGGTACACAGCTGTAAAAAGCGGCACTTTTTGGTGTAAAATTCTGAATACTCCAACACATGGAGAAGTTTTGGGTCCGGCACTACTGAGAGAGATCATCAGGTGTCATTCCAGGTGCATTCCGAGCAACATCTGTTGCCTAAAAATCGCTGACTGCCTTTCCCTTAGAGAGCTCAGGAGGTGAGATTGGTTTAGTGGCATTTTCAGAAGAGCTGCTCTTCACCAACTCCAGTGTTTAGATGGTAGCCAGGTTTTTTTGAGGTGAGCAGCCTGCCTACACTAAGTTCGTTCTTTCTCTGTGTGGGATTTTAAGAATACATGAGTTTTAAGTGAACTGCTTCCTCCTGAGTGAATAGGGGCCTGGAACAATTGTTACAGGCAACCAGTTCCCCTGTACTGCTGTGAGCAGATGCCAAACCTTTTATCCTCCCCCAAATTCTAATTAGAACTGCTCCCATCACTGAATGCTGAAGTTGATTTTGGGGGGGGGAAGCAACAAGACGTTGAATTCATTCCACACAGAAACCCCATATTAGAAGGACGTACACAGGAAGACACGGGGATTCATCACGATGTTCTGACGCAACTGAGCCAAGACTCACTGTCCAAACCCCAGAAGGGCAGAAATTTCCAGCCATTCCTGCTTCCGTGGAACGAGGTGCCCATCAAGTCCGTGCACACATTCCTCAGCATTGGCAGGCGTTGTGAAGTGCAGTGCTTTGTTCCATGTGCTTCCACACCAGTCCTCCATTTTCAAAATGCTGAGCATTTTGAAAGCCACAAGCAAGGGGACAAGTCTCTCCGTTTCAGCAAACCGTGGGATCCAGATGAAACCTTCTTTCTGCTGACTCCAAGGTACCATGCTGTCTAGCTCAGCGACGCGCGCTCTTCCTCCGAACACACATGAGAAGTGAGAAGATGGAGTCGAAGGAGAACAAGGTGGAGCTGGAAGCCCCAAACCCCAAGCCCCTTCTGCTGGCCCAAGCCCCCTCCATTTGCAGAAATGTGTAAGTTCAGCTTGCAGTTTTCAGTACAGGTGTCACCAGAATTTCAAACCATCAAATTTCAAACCCTAGTCATCAGCAAAACTTGGAAACACTGCTTCTTGCAGTTTTTTGTAGCTAATTGCAATTGGAAGAATCTCTCCTCGCTGCAGGATCATCAGGCAAGGACACTAGACGTCAGTATGCGACAGGTTTGGTTCCAATACATCATCTAGTTGCAGCGGCCCATGTCACTAGCACTGTGTCACAGAACACTGTAGTTTTGAGGTTGACAGTACAAACACTGTACCCAACCTGTGCTTCTCTGTCAGTGCCACTGCGCCGCAGCTCGTGCAGATGCTCTGCTCGCTTGCCACACAACCAGCCTAAGAGGATTGCCACTACTGTGTATCTTGCATTCAGTTGGAGTTTTGCCTTAAATAGCTTTACCGAAGCACCCTACAAACATCCCCTTTTGGTCACAAATACAAAGCAGCCAGGTCACAAAGGAGAGAGAACAGGGATGCAGAGGCGCCTGAGAAGCAACACTTCCTATTGGTCCCTACACTGGCTTGATCGCTTCACGTATCAGACTAGCCTTGGTTATCACTGTCCTAACTCTGCACTAGCTCTGTGTTCTGGCTCTTGGGTTGCTGCAGGCAGCTTGAACCCACTTGGAAATGTAACTCCCATTACTATTAGTTGTAATTTTGCTCATTTCTATGACAGAATTCCTTCTGCTGTCTTTTTTTTATTTGTAACTGGCTTTACAAGGTAAAAGTTTAATAAATTATTGGATTGCACAGCCTGTGTTCACTCATAGACATTGTGCGCTCTTGTTGAGATGTTTATTAGGAGAGAGATCTGTCACTCAGAACTTCCAAGTGAAAAAGAAAGCATCGTCTGCACGAGGAGGCAACAGCTCTTCCTCTCAGGCAAATCTTGCCTTTATGGCAAATAACAGAAAATAGGTTTCAAATAGGACGGGGAAGGTGTTTCCAGCTTCTGCTGCTCGCTCACTCCAGTACTGAGTCACACGTTTGGTTAGTGGGACATGTCCCACACAAGTTCAAGGGACTGTTTCTGAGACAGTTACTGTAGTGAGAGCAAAGACTGAGTCACCTCCAAGAGCCCGTTCTGCAGCGTTTGCTCCATCCCCTCTCCTTAGTACCACGACAGACAATAATTCCTAGCTCAGAACAGATGCCAGGTGAGTGCCTGGTACCACAGCATAATCCGGCTGTGGTGGGCACTGACCAGCACCTGACACCGAAGGGGCAGATCTGGACGGGTATGGTTACACTGACACTGAAGGGGCAACACAGACAGACTATCCTCCAGCAGAAAAAAGTTCCCTCAATCTGCACCCTGGTATGGAAACCAAGTAGTGAAGATACAGCACACCATCTCTGCCTCCTGAAGTCACATGCAGGCAGCTACAGCTTGTTTGGATGGGAGCCAAGCACAGGCTACTTGGGCTACTCATCTCTCCCAAGTAGTCTTCTTGAGACACAGCACCTCTCAGCCCCATTAGGGTCTGTCATGACGTGTCTCCCATGCTCACGGCTGTTGGGCTGGAACTGCCTGAGGCTGAATGAGTTTGTTTCCTGTTGGCAAACATAGGAGCTAATCTGTGTCACCATGGATTAAAGCAGGAGCTAGCTAGCCTGTCTCCCTTGGTTATAGCTGTTGAATTTGAAGCTGCAGGTGTTTCATGTAGCACTTCATATGTGCACCACTGCAGGTCCAGCACACCTGTAACAACATGCACTGTCACTTAGGACCAGTAGGAGCGAATAAACCAAGACATCGGAAAGCCAACAGGCTTCTCTCACTGTATTTGTGTTCTATCAGCCCATCAGCGTGCTGTGCAGTTCCCTCTAGCCTCTGCCCCAGTATTACTCCAACAGTTAATGTGTTCAAACATTTCATAGAATCACAGAATCATTAGGGATTGGAAGGGACCTCAAATAATCATTCAGTCCAATTCCCCTGCCACAGCAGGATCACCTAGACCAAGCTGCATAGGAGCACATGCAGGCGGGTCTTAAACGTCTCCGGAGAAGGAGACTCTGCAACCCCCCTGGGCAGCCTGTTCCAATGCTCTTGTCACCCTCACTGTGAAGAAGTTCCTTCTGACATTTATATGGAACCTCCCATGTTCCAGCTCACACCCATTGCCCCTTGTCCTATCACTAGATGACATTGATAAGAGCCTGGTTCCATCCTCCTGACACCCACCCCTCACATATTTATAGACATTAATGAGGTCACCCCTCAGTCTCCTCCAAGACCCAGCTCCCTCAGCCTCTCCTCATAAGGGAGGTGCTCCACTTCCTTCATCATGTTTGTTGCTCTACGCTGGCCACCCTCCAGCAGCTCTGTCCCCTTCTTGAACTGAGGGGCCCAAGAACTGGACACAATACTCCAGATGTGGTCTCACTGGTGCAGAGTAGCCCGGGAGAAAGACCTCTCTTGATCTGCTAACCACCCCATTTCTGGTCCACCCCAGGATGCTGTTGGCCCTCTTGGCCACAAGAGCACATTGCTGGCTCATGGGCATCCTGCTGTCCACTAGGATCCCCAGGTCTTATGTTATGTTCATGGTCTATGAACCAGTTGTCTGCCTGGTTTTGGAACAAGGTACCATTCATAATCAGCTCCTGCCCAGTAAACACCAAAGAGTTCATACACAAAGTCAGAGGCCCGGTGAGTTACACCACAAGCCCATGTATATAGTTATTACACTAGTCTGACTGTTTGTTTGCAGCTCGTTCTAAAGTGCACTGCCTTTCCCTACCTCTGTGGGCTGTGCAGAGTTTGAGATGACACGTGCCTCTTGGGCACACAGACAAATCCCTCACGTGTGAACTCCAGCTCCCGCTGTAAAAGACAAGCTCCTAAATCTGCCAGTTGTAAATTGGCTGTGGTCTTGTGCACATTTTTTACCAGAGATTTCTGATGCTAGAAATACAGTTTAGCCCCATATCACTGTCTACTGCTGGTAAGATTCACTCATCTCTACGTACCTGCTAAGTGCTGCGCTTCCATGATGTCTGTGCACTGGCCAGCCTTTGGAAACCCAGCAGGAGGGCTCTGCGTCAGCTGTTAGGTCTGGAGGCAACCAAGAGCAAGTGCATTTTGTCGGGTGATTCCTGGTTCAGACATGTGCTGTGCTGTGGCTTAGTCAGCACAAGTGGCTGCAGAGCACAGCTCCCTGCTGGGAGTTCAGCTCCATCTCCTGCTAACGCCAAGGGCCGAGAAGACATCTGTAGTGTCCTGCAGCTCTCAGGCACTGCCCTGCCCCAAAATGCTGTGATGGCTCAGGCTCATCAATTCATACAAATCCTTCTTGTAAAGGCAAATGCCTGAGAGTCCTGACTGAGTGGCTCTTAATGAAATGGTGCCACCTCACCAGTACAAACCCACTGTAACAGGTAGACACTAGGCGTGGGTTTTTTTGCAAATCCACATTCACAGGAGTAACTTAGCTGTTGTCCTTCTTTCTCCTGTTGCAATGGGAGGTTAACTCACCTGTCCTTGGTTGTGCCTTGACAGCAGCATTTAATCCCAGAGCTTTCTTCTCCTGGTTCCTCTCTGAAGGCTGCTTCTTGTCAAGTCATTCTCACAGTGATGCAGAGGAAGTTGAATGAAGCAGAGCTGGTCTTGCAAAGTGAGGTAGGCACGCAGCATAGAGGGGCTGAATCTGTGTGGTAGAAGCTATGGTTCAATAAGGAGGAGAGGCGCAGAGCAAGCTCACTGGGGCTGGAAGAGCAGAGTGTTGGCTGTTGCCTGCAGCAAACTTCTCCTTGCCATGTTGCGCGTGTTTGGGCTGGGGTTGAGAGCTGTCCACGCTGGCAGTTCTGGACCTTTCCCAGCGCTGTGTGCTCGTGTTGTGAGGTTGCTGGCAATTCTCATCCTATGCCCTTTGGGCCTTGTGGCTGCACTTGGCTGGCTGATGCTCCTTGGAAGTGGTGCCTTTGGGTCTCTTTTCCAGCAGCTCGTGATTTTGTAAGGCTGGCTGGGCGGCTGTTGTGTCTGTAGGAGCAATCTCATCATCTGATGGCTTCAATTTCAGTTCTGTAGAGCTGCGTTGACACAGAGCAGGTACAAAGCAGAACAGTGGCAGCAGGAGGCAATACAAGACTGAAATTCCAGCAACCCAGTCCTTTTCTTCAAAGTACCTTGTGACCCAGGCCCTGGCAAATGAGCCCTATTATCTGGAGAGATGTGTAATTCACACTCTCACTTGACATAAGATGCCCTTTACATACCCAGATCATGGTTATCAAAATAAAGACATTCCGAAGAAACAGAACCATTAAGGTTGGAAGAGACCTGTAGGTGATCCTGCTGTGGCAGGGGAATTGGACTAGATGATCTGTCAAGGTCCCTTCCAATCCCTAATGATTCTAGGATGATTCTATTATCCAATCGAACCATAAACCTGAGGTGAATGGGGATGACAACTGTATGTATTTGTGAAGCCATCTCAATCATTTTGTAACTTTGCCTACGTGTACAAGGCTTGCTGGGTTTTCCAAGGTGGAAGCTCATATTCTTGTGTGACTACGTGGCCTACTCAATCTGTTAAAGGGGAACTATAACACGTTTGAAGGAAGAAGCTCTATAATAAGCAGTAGTACTCTCGCTGTCATTATGAGTGGTCTGAGATGCAGCATGTAGGAAAAAAACCCTTTATCCTAATTTTTCTTTTAAAAAGTTGCATATGCAAGGGGNTATGTAGGAATCATAGAATCATAGAATCATAGAATCGAATAGATCGGAAGGGACCTTGAAAGATCATCTAGTCCAATCCGCCTGCAACAGCAGGATCACCTAGACCAAGTCACACAGGAACCCGTCCAGTCGGGTCTTGAATATCTCCAGTGAGGGAGACTCCACAACCCCCCTGGGCAGCCTGTTCCAGTGCTCCCTCACCGTGAAGAAGTTCCTTCTCAGATTGATGTTCCAGCTTGCACCCATTGCCCCTCGTCCTATCACTACATGACACTGAGAACAGCCCAGTGCCATCCTCCTGACACCCACCCCTCAAATATTTGTAGACATTAATGAGGTCACCCCTCAGTCTCCTCTTCTCCAAGCTAAAGAGACCCAGCTCCCTCAACCTCTCCTCATAAGGGAGGTGTTCCACCTCTCTTATCATCTTTGTTGCCCTACGCTGAACTCTCTCCAGCAGCTCCACATCCCTCTTGTACTGAGGAGCCCAGAACTGGACACAATACTCCAGGTGTGGTCTCACCAGGGCAGAGTAGAGGGGGAGAAGAACCTCTCTTGATCTGCTAACCACCCCTCTTCTAATCCACCCCAGGATGCTGTTGGCCCTCTTGGCCACAAGAGCACATTGCTGGCTCATAGTCGTCTTGTTGTCCACCAGGACCCCCAAGTCCCTTTCCCCTACACTACACTCCAACTGGTCAGTCCCCAGCCTATACTGGTACCTAGGGTTATTCTTGCCCAGATGCAAGACTCTGCACTTACTCTTGTTATAGCTCATTAGATTTTTCTCAGCCCAGCTCTCCAGCCTGTCCAGATCTCACTGAATGGCAGCACAGTCTGCTGGGGTGTCAAAAAAACCCCTTTATTCTAATTTTTCTTTTAAAAAGTTGCATATGCAAGGGGCAAGTGTAATGAAGAAGGCACAGAGTGCAAAATCAGTATCACTGAAATTCGACTTGCTATGGAGCAACCTTAAATATTCTAGTTACGCTGAAAAGTAGCAAAGTGACCGAGTAACTGCTGCTCCGTTAATCATTATAGTCTCTGGTGCATTGGCAAGTAGACGTGCAGACAGACCGTAAGCAGGACTTGCGGTCTGTGTTGCATGACTGTGTAGTCCCAACACAAGCCCAGTCTGCTATCCTCCCCCGCGCCTCAGATCTGCTGAAAAACTTACTTGCTGGCAGACAGAGCGCACAGAGCTTTTCAGTGTGAAAACACCGTAACGGAACAACAGCATTTTATAATGGCATTTCTGTTCTGCACCGCTTGCTAGTTAATTTGCTATCATCAACAGCAAATTACTTTTTCTAGCGCTTGTTCAACTCTCATCTTAAAGCTCCTCAGAACTAAATGGGAAAGGCCCATTAGAATGACAACTAAATTTTTCACTCCAGCAGCTAATCTCGTTTTTCCTAAGCTTAGTTCCTTAATCTTGCTCATAGCTGTTGCTTTAAGACTGTGCGAAGTCCGTTTAACCTGGTCAGTAAGAACCGTGTGATCTGCCTGACAACAGAACGAACTGGACCAACTGAAATTAACCGGAGTTTTAGGGCCCCGATTGTGCCCCACACACCCCCCGCAAAAACAGGTGCAGAAATGGTCCAATTCGTAATGGTGACTTGTCGAAAAAGACATTTGTGGAGGTTGGTCTTTATCTGCAGCCACACTAAAACAATCACTGAAGAGCCAAGCAATTTACTTCCTCCTCGCAAAAATATTTGATGCATAACAGACGTCCAGAGCAATGACCAGATGGTGCATTTGGTTTAACGTAAAAATATGGCATTATAGCAAAGGCATCAGGCCCCAGCAGGGCTTAACTATTAAGCACTTGTGGCTGACTCCCACGCCCCTTGATTCAATTATTGATTCACAACCACTTGAAATAGAAGTGCTGATTGGTCTGGTGTTGGATACGGATTAACCACTCTGAGCCAAAATTTGCACAGAGGAGGCAAAATCCACTTGCTGTGGGCTGAGCTAATTCTCACAGGAGTGAGCTCTGCTCCAACAAAAGGCCAGTGAGAACCCACGACCATGCCCCAATCCTGAAGCGATGCGGTTTATGGCTACAAATGCCAGCAGATGGGCTGTGCTGAGAGGGAGTTTCAGGATGCCTTTCTGCCTCTAGTGCTCTGGCACCTGGGGGAAGGGCTTCACTTTTGTGCTTCTGTTTTCCTTGCTCATCATCCTCAGTTTTGAGGTTAAAGTTTATGAAGCAGACGACTTTGTTTGTCGTGTTGCACAACAGGATGTGTCTCCCAGCGAGCACAGCGGGCCATCACAACCCTTATCAAGTGCACTGGGGTTAATTTGGGCTACGAAGGGCACCTGGATTAGAAAAAAGGCACAGAGGAATGCTCCTCTTCTGTGTAAGCCCAGAAACAGCTTGATAAAAGCTCAGTATAACCCTGTTCCATGACAAAGCATGTTTTCAGCTGTATGAAGAAAGCTGTCAACGTTATTCTTAAAAACAAAGATTTTTATTACCTCCACACTTTTCTTATCACGGTAACACTTACCTGCTTGACTTGTGATCACAGCCCCTGTGCCGTCGGCTTTTTACCCAGTGATTAATGAACTTGTGCCTTAACGCTCATTAACTGCTTCCATGCAAATAAAACCAGCGTAAGCAGTTTTAGTGTTTTATTTACCTTTATTCTTACAATAGCAATACTGCCAAGAAATCTTTTGCATTTCAAATAAAGTGGGTTATTCACCTATATTTACCTATATATATATTCAACTATATATAGGACACTTGTGCTTACTCAAATGAGAGTTACCAGTGATTAGACAACTTGCATATGATGAAACAACATGAGCAACATGGTCTTAAAAATTATTTACATCAGTCATAAGAATAATATATACATTTTTAAATAAACGGTATATATTAATCTGTGTGGAAAAATTAGGTTATTACTACCATACCATTTTCCATTTCAGACTCATACCTAAAAATGCTCAAAGTATAAACATCTATAAAACTAGTAAATCTCAAACCACAAGAGTTTGCAAATAATTTTCCCCACTTATTAATGGCTGTTAGGAAAGGATAGTAACAAATAATTCTTAGTCTGTTAAGATACGTGTCATTTGGAGGAGTGTATAGAGGAGTGTATTATAGAGTGTATTATGGAGTGTATTACAGAGGAGTGTATAGAGGAGTGTATTGGGGAGTGTATTGGGGAGTGTATTGAGGAGTGTATTGGGGAGTATATTATTGAGTGCATTGGGGAGTGTATTAAGGAGTAAAAAGCAAAAGCTGCTGGCGGGAGTCGGCATTTTGGGACTCAGCGGTGCAGCAGTAAGTGTCTGCTTCCCCCACCGAGCTGGGACGCCCGCGCCACTGCCCTGCCCGGCTGCCAGGGTGCGGTAACAGGGCAGGTGTAACTGGGGAGAGGAGGCATGGGGTTACTGGTAGGAACCGGAAGAGATTTTGGGGGTACTGGGAGGGGCTTAAGGTTCAGGTTAGTGTTGGGAGGGATCGTTTTAAAGAGGTGGTTTAGGCAGCCAGAGGAATGGAGCTGCTGCCGTGGGACGTTGGCAGAACAAGCCATCCAGTCTAGCACGTGCTACTGCGCGTTGCCGTCCGCAAGGTGCGTGCAGAGCTGCGCTCCTGTACAGAGAGAAGATCGAAGCTCCAGAGCTCTGTGGTCACCCACGGAGGTGCTCTGTCACCTTCCTGCCTTCTGTGCTTGGTGCCCGATGCCTTTGCGGGCTGCAGGGAGGGCAGGATGGCCAGTAACAGCCTGTGCAGCATCTCTTCCATAACTAGCTAGCCCCGTACAGAAGGCCTTGTGCGTGTGCAGGCTTAGGGGAGCTAACTGACCCCCGAGGTAAAAGGGGGGGGGTTGAGTGCAGAAGCAGTGACAGCCAGTGCCGCGGCTGTGCTGGAAAAAGTGAGAGCAGCAAGGTGTAGCCCAGTCAGAGGTCAGTGTCACGGGCCGAGAGCCCGGTCGCTGCTGGTCCAGGGGCAGCTTCGGGGCAGCCGACGCTTGGATCTGCCCCTCGTGACTTGCCCCGGCCCCGCCCCCTCGTCGCTTAGACACGCCCCCGCCCATTGCGGCTTAAGACCGGGCCCCGACCCTCGCGACTTTAGCCCGGCCTCGCGCCTTGCCGGCTCGGTGCAGCAGAACGGGAGCGCTGAGCAGCCTCCCAGGAACCCCAAGCTGCTCTAGGAAGCTCCCAGTCACCAGAAAGCCCTTCTCTGTCCCTCCCTTTAGCCTAAACGGGCCCCACGGGGGCGGTGTCAGCCCGCTCCCCACTGCCGCGCGAGGCGGAGGTGCCCAACGGCCCCCACGGACGCCGTCATTTTTTTGTTGGTTTTTTTTTTGGTGGGAGCCACAGTCTTTTCGCCGGCACCCGGTGCTGCCCCTTTGTGGGCAAATCGCAGTACTGCAGCCGCCAGCCAGAGCAGCTAATGGATGGAGCCGTGTAGAGCTGAAGGCGACTGAAGCGGCCGGAGCGCTGGCGCCTACGAAGGACGCGCTGCGCGCCGAGTCGGCCTTGGGGACCCTTCTTCGGAGCGGAGCCTCCCGCTTTGGGCTTCGTGGCTGCCGCCGGCGCCCAAGGTGGCGGGAAAGGGGCGGGGATGAGCCCCACGGAACGGGGCCGGGCTTAGTCACGAGGGGAGGAGGGGGCGGGGACAAGCTCCGGGAGGCGGGCATGGGCGGGGCGGCCGCGGTGACGTAAGTCGGCGTCGTCGTCATTACGTACAATGGCGGAGCCGGCGGCAAGATGGAGCTGCCCACGAGTGGGCTGCTTTCGTTACTTGGGCCCACCGGCGGCGGCTGACGGGTCCTGGTTTCGTTCTCTGGGGGCCGGTGGCGGCAGAAGCGGCGCCGGGACAGCCCGTCTCCCCAGGCAGCTGCGGAGGGTCCGGAACCCGCATCTCTGCGCGGCCGCAGCGGCACCGGCGCCAGTAGGGAAATGGCCGCGGTCCCACGAGCCCGCGCCTTCCGCGACTTGTGAGCAGTGCCCAGAGGTGCCGCGGATGGTGCGGGTCTTGGGGGGAGGCTGCCTTGTTCCCAACCGTCACCTGCCTCAGCGCCGCCCGCGGTGGGGACCGCGGAGGAGTCGGAGAGCGGACAGGGGTTCGGGGCCCGGGCACGGAGAGCGGCCTTCCCGTTGCCCGGGGTGGAAAAGACGCTCCAAACCGTCTCGAGCCCTCTGAGTCTGGGCTGGCCTGAAGATTCCCCTGCCGGCGAGTAGGACGGTCGCTTCTGCTTTTTGCTGAGGGCAGCAGAGCGCGTGTTACGAGCTGAGCACAAATTTCACGTCGCCTTCTTTTGTCTGCCAGGCACCGCTGTGTCTTGAAACTGCTCTGATGGGAGGGTTAGCGCTGAACACCGTCTGCAGTTCCTCTGATGGTGACTTAGGGCAGCCTGCGATGAGCTAGCCTGAATACTCCCCGTGCAGCCAGAGCAGCGTTGAGTTCAGGGACCAGTGAGCACAGGTGAGCATTGCTGTTGTCTCTGAGCTGTGAACCTGGCCCGCAATGCTCAGGCTGGCATCAGAGGCTGCCTAGTGGAAGCACTCTTCTGTTTGTTGATGGGGAGGGGTTGAGTGCCTCTGGTGGTATCTCTCTTTTTCACCCCCTTGAAAACTGGCTGAGGGCATGCAAGCGACGTTTTCAATGTTTCTGTTTGTGCCAGAAAGAATTGCTTGGCCTAGCATGTCTACCAAGCACTGACGAGTGTGAAGGGCCGACGAGGAGAAGACTACGTATGGTAAGAGAGGTTCAAATTGGCTCTGTGTCGGGTCAGGCCCTTTTCCGGAGGGTTCTTGAGCCTAGGAGCTGCGTGTGTCCCAGTAGCTGCATTGAAGGCTGGAATTGGGTTTCTTGTTTTTGAGGCAGATGATTCTGTACCTTTTTCAGGGGTTCATGTAGTGCTATCGCTGCATTCTGTCAGGAAGATCAGAGTGTGCCCCGAGCAGCTGAACGCGTCTGGGAAGCGGCAGCACCTCGTTCACGTGTGCTGAGCGGGCCCCAAACTAGGTTTGTCAGGTGATGTGGATCGTCCGGTTGTGCTCTGGAATGTGTTTGCACGAGTAGATTTTGAAGACTTCTTTCGGTGGCGGGAAAGGCTGTTGTAGACCAGGGACGCCTCTTCGGAGAGGATGTTTTCTGGTAGGAGGGCGGGCGTCCCTACTTGTAAACTCAAGCAGCTTTGTCTTGAGGTCCAAGTGGAGGATTCAGGGTTGTAGCGCTCCAGAAGCTTAAGGACTGAGGCTTTGCCTTGACTGCTGGATTGGCGTGCCGGTGGCTTGCTTGGCAGCGAGGGCATTGCCCGGAGCCAAGGCACAAGTGGAGCTTAGTGCCGCTTGCTGACACATGCAGAGCTGCTTGTGCTGGCTGCATGAACACGGATAGCAGCCTGGCCGCAGGAAGTGTGCCGGGGCAGAGTTTTGTCCTCTGGAAGTAAAGTGTTGGGTCGCACGTGAGCTGGCGGGCTGCGCTTGTGCGGATTCAGCGTTACGTGTTGGCCTGGTGTCCGCAGCCTGGTAGCAGACGCCCGAGGCCTGGATGTGAGCTTCCCGTTGCATTGAGTGTCGGCTCTTTAGGGCATCTTGGCGCTCTTAAAAGCTGACAAATTGGCCACGAGGGTCCCGCTTTGCCAAGCCCAGAGGGTTCTTGAGACTCTAGTCTGGGAAACTGAATGCATTTCAGCGCAAAGCTGCGCGCTTTCTTTTGGAGTGTTTGCTGGCAGAGGAATCAGTGTCCCAAGCGAGGGGGCTGTTTTCCCTGCTGTTGCTAAACACAGTCGGTGTCTTTTCCTGTAGACTGTATATTTGTCACCAGGGAAAACTTAGGGGAATTCTTTGCTGGCTGCAGTGCCTGGCTGCTGAGTCTCATTGCTGTGCTGTGAGGGAAGGCCGATCTCTGGCCCTGCCTGGTTGTTGATGCACCTGTGGAAGCAGGGTGAGGGTCTTGAGGGCCTTTTGTGCTCAGGTGGCAGCCTGTGTGGGGCAACTGCCCCGTTAGCAGGTGTGGGTCATGGTGCCCCTGAAGCGGAGAGAAGGACCCTGAAGTCAAGCAGTGGCTAACACTCGCTGTAAGCAGGGCTGTGTTCGTACGCTACTTTGCATGCCCAGCTGGATTTGCTCAATTTTACAGCCGTATCCCTTCAGTATTTTAGATCAGCTTCAACCGATTCCATTCTTTGACCTGCAGCTGTAGAGACCTACCAGCTCTCTACCTGAAATGTTCCCCCACACCCAGGCCCTAGAAACAGCCTCAGCTCATGCCCCACAAGCTTTATTGCTCAGCTGTATGGTGTTGTTGTCAGAGACTGCCCTGTAAAGGCACAAGTAATCAATGCTTGTTCTCCCAGGAAAAAAGCAAGAGAGACAGGAATCGTGCTGCTGCTTTTCATTGTCCTTAGAAATCCTTCGCGTTCGCAGTAGTTATCTGCCTTACAGACATTTCCCTGAGGAGTTAGCATGAAATGTCAGAGTTTCTGGAAGCGCCCTTGCAGAGAACGCCCTATAAATGCACAAGTTATCTATGCTTGTTCTCCCAGGAAGAAAGAGAGAGAGACAGGAATTGTGCTGCTGCTTTTCATTGTCCTTAGAAATCCTTCGCGTTCGCAGTAGTTATCTGCCTTACAGACATTTCCCTGAGGAGATAACACGAAATGTATGCTCAGGTTTCTGGGAATTGCTTTAGCCATTTCTCTTCTGTAAAGGCACAGATATTCAATGCTTGTTCTCCAAGGAGGAGTGGCAGAAAGGAATTGTGCTGCCCTGTAAAGTCAAAAGTAATCAATTCTTGTTCTCCAAAGAACAGGAGACACGAATCGTACTGCTGCTTTTCATTGTACCTTGGAGCCCTTCAAACTGGCAGTAGTTATCTGCGTTTCAGACAACTACTAACTCTAACCCAATCCTAAATTTCATCTTAATCCTAACATCAAACCTAACCCCTAACACTAATCCTAAATTTAACCCTAACCCTAATCCTCTAACCCTGATGCAAACCCTAACCTTAACCAATAACCCTAGCCCTAAACCCTAACTCTAACCCTAACCCAAACCCAGCCCTAATCCTAACCCTAACCATAACTGTAACCCTAACCCTTACCGTAACCCTAACCTCAACCTCAACCCTCCAAACCTAACACTAACCACAAACTAACCCTAACCTAACCCTAAATCTAATGCTCACCCTAAACCCTAACCCTTACCCTAAATTCAAACTTAACCCTATCACTAAGCTTAACCTTAACTTTAAACACTAAGCCTAAGCCTAAAGTTCACCCTAAACCTAACCCTGTCTCTAACCCAAACCTCACCTTAACCTTAAACCTAATGCTAACCCTAACCCTCTAACCCTAACTCTAACACTAACCCTAAACCTAAACCCTAACTCTAAACCTCTAACCCTAACCCCTAACTCTAACCATAAACCTAAATGCTAACCCTAAACCCTTACTCTAACACTAACCCTGAAGCAATCCTAACCCTAACCCAACCTAACCCTAACACCAACTTAACCCTTAACCATAACCCTAACGGGGTTATTTTAAAGCAAGATTATCAGGGGTATTCTAAATCTAGCTAAAGAATTCAGCCTCTCTGCAGCATGTCACCCTGAATATTCCATATTCCACTTACTGCAAAGGGAAACAAAATTCTTCCCCTCTTAACCTTAGTGCAACTGACCTGAAGAAAGGCTTTTTGTGTGGTGAAGGTACAAGCTTTGTTGTAGAAAATCTGACCGGCTTTCTATCCTTCGTTTACACAGATATGCTGGTAGGAAGAGGTGGTGTATGTCCATGCCATATTCTCTGCAATTCTGGGGATACAGATGACTTCCCTACTTCTGTACCTTGCCTGCTTTATCTCCTCGAAGCCATGCCATCAGTAAAGGCAAGTATTCGTAAACAATTAACACTACTGTAGAAATGGACACAGATTACACCAGTCAGGTTTTGAGTATGTGCTGCTGTCAGGCAAATGACACCATATATCGAGAAAACTCAGTGGAATTGTTCTTGCCATCTAAACCCATTTAAAGGTTTATTTGAATTACTCATCCTGCAGCTCAGAGTCTGTCAGTTTAAAAAATGAGGAGACACATAGATCTCAGAGGTGTATTTGACTAGAACTGTCCACCCATTTCCAATTTGGAAATCAGTGTAGCCACACAGGCTGATTTCTTCCACGCGTGCTCCAACCAGTAGAAGGCAGTCTGAGAAATGCTGTGCTGCCATTTATGAAGGCCTTTCAGAACCCTATACTCAGCTAGCTAGGTTTCTGGTTGAAAAGCAGACTAGCTGTGCCACATGTCTGTGGAAAGCAGAAGAATCACAGAATCATAGAATCATTATGGATTGGAAGGGACCTCGAAAGATCATCTAGTCCAATCCCCCTGNTCAGGTCCCTTTCTCCTGTATTGCTCTCCAACAGGTCAGTCCCCAGCCTATACTGGTACCTGGGGTTGTTCTTGCCCAGATGCCAGACTCTGCACTTACCCTTGTTATACCTCATTAGATTTCTTTCTGCCCAGCTCTCCGTTCATGCCCTAGAAAATCGAAAGATCAGAAATGACATCTTGAGTTTCTAGAGTTGAAGTTTAAAATGTTGGAAATGTTGAAAAGTTTGTGCAGAATACTTTACAAAACTGTTCTTTGTGCTCTAAGCAAATTAAACTGTTTTTAACTTTTATTTTCATTAGCCGTATCAACTGTTATGAATGTTCTTCAGTGTCACATCACAAGTGGGGTAAAATCTAGTGGTTTTGCCCTGGATTAAATTACTGTTTTTCTTTCCAAGTAGAATACACTGCTTAAATGTTTTCATCCAAGCATTATGAAAACATCACAAGAAAGACCTGTAAATCCTGGAGAAAATGTTATCCAAAAGGGACTTAAAATATATGATCTTTAATAATTTTTCCAGAAACCCTATTAGTAGAGATGCCTCCCTGGAAGTTTGTTTCAGTGTGTGTGTTTCATGAACATCATGTGAAAGGCACAGCTTCTCTCCTAGACAGAGTTTGATTCCATATGCAGTACCTCTAGCAATAATGGCTTAAGCAGTCACTTGAGTGTCTTCAGTGTTTAAGCAGCTGCACAGCCAATGTAATTCAGCTCAAACATACCCATCTTCAGACAGTTCATTTTGGTTTAGTTGATAGTGGATGTTATGCAGCTTGAATTGTTGGGACTGAAATCTCATACTCAAAATGTGATGCTAAATAATACACGCCGTAAGAAACTAGTTAATTCTGTCTTCTGAGGCCTTTATTTACTTTTTGTTTATTGAAGACATTGAGAATTAATTCAGTTGTATTTTTTTTTTTTGCAGGAATTTGGCGACATTTCCATTTTTCTAGATCTTATTTTGGGAACCTGTAGGTAGATTTGCAGCCTCTCTGCTGAGGAGATTCTACATGTACCACTACTGAAAAAATACTGCAAAAGTGTAAGAACATTTCCAGTTTGGAAGCCTGAACCAGAGCTTTTAGTGCTTGTAGGATTCCTACTGCCATGATCTTAAAGTGAAAATTCATATTCTTAGCTTTGTCGTACCTTTTATTCTCAGTGTCTCAGTTGCCTTCTTCACAGGAGGTATCTTAGCACTCTTTCTGGTGGTATGGTTGAAATGGTGATCTGTGTAACCTACAGTGCTCTGCAGAGTGGGGATCACAGCCATACATATACTGTGTTTTTCCCCAAGATCAGAAACTGAGCTAGAAGGTCCTAATGAGTGCCAGGAATCAAATCTGTAGGAAGAGCTACAAAGATGGGCTAAGATGAAATGAAATCACCCAGCCTAAATATCCTGCTCATGGGAAGCTTTGCGATTTCTGGATTTTCTCTTTGATTCAGAATGAAAACTTTCCCAGCAGAATGACGCTTGAAAAGGCTGACAAAACCCATTCTGAACTCTTCTTTAAGTATGCTGTTGCAAAGACTCTTCAGTTGTATGAAATTTCTTACCTCTTCTATTTCTTACCAAAAAAATCCTTGTTAATTACTCGTTTTTCTTCCAGTCTGCCTCCTGGTTTGATCCCTTAAACTTGTTCTCTCTCGTTTGCCATCTGCCAAAATACTGCAACGTGTTCTTTTTCTCATGATGCAATCACATTTGCCTCCTCTGTTGAAAGCATTGTGATTATTGTTTAAGTATTTGTTCTTGCACAGGGAATGGTTCTCTCTGCAAAAATAATATAATCTCACCGAGTAGAGGAATTTGTAGTCTTGTTGCTGATTTGTGTGTAATGGAAGTCCCCAAAACAGATCAAAGATTACTACTGTTCTGTTCAGAATGCTTGAATGCAACTTTCTGCACAAGAAAACTAAAGGGAAAAAAAAGTAAATTTTTAGCTAACTGTAGCCCACAAACCATAATCCTCTTATATTAATCTGGTTGCTCAGGTAAAATCATAAGATGTCCAGAAACACAGCAATCCCCTTTTGAAGGTCTAATTGTCCTTATATTCACATTGCAAATGTTGTTGGTGTTTTTTTTCTGTTTGTTTGGTTTCAGCCTCTGAAAAAAGACCTAGGCTAGAAATCCCTTGCTGAAAAATTCCTACTGGAGAATGACTGCTAAGACTTAGTGTCTCGTTACGTTTGTTCAAGACTTTCACCTTGCAGTAACTAGCAGAAAACTGGAATCCACTCATGACTTTCCTACACTAAGGCCTTTCCAATCCTTTATAATCATTTTCACAAAACTTGCTTTTGGTCCCTTTAAAGTGGGAACCTTACTTGTCTCACAGCTTGCAGGTCTGCTCTTCATCTACTTGTATGTTTCTCTGTGTAAGTGTAAGAGGAATTCAATGAGCATTCCTGTCCGTTACGGAGAAATCCTGTACAGTTGAAATCTCAGACCTGTTGTGTGGAAGTGAATACTTTCATAATATGGAATGGACTGGAAGGGAACAATTAGCACAGCAAAGCAATAAAACATCTCACAGCTGTGCTGTAACCTTGTTAGAACCAGAATGGTTGTGTGCCACTAACATGAGTATCTAGTGAAGACGTGTTTGTCTTGTCAATATGTAATGTAATACGGTGAAGGGAAGGTGAAATTCCCACTTGACTGATGCCAGTAAAGCCTCACAGGCACAGAGTGTTAGAGGTTGGAAGGGACCTTGAAAGATCATCTGAGTCCAACTCCCACTGCTGAAGCAGGGTAAGCCTACAGCACTGTCTCAAGATGTCCTACATGGGGCTCAAACCCATGACCCCAGGAATTCTGTGTAACCCATCAGCCTGCCACTTGGTGTCCTGTGCTACTGCCTAAATTGAGCGGAATGAGGTTAGGACTTTGAATGTTCCATGCTGGAGCTGAGTGCCTAACTCTTCACTGCTTTAACTCTGTGTCCTCCAAATTCAAATTTTATATCAATCCTTTCACCTCACCCATCAAGTTGCTCTTCTTTTAATCCATCTTGCTTATGCAGGTAAGGCTTGTAATCCATTTTTGCTTCTTGGAAATACAACAATACTCATCTCCAGGTAGGTAGGTCAGATCTGGCTTTTTATGATTGTTGACATTTTCCTTATGCCCCTGCTCTTGACAGCCAGAATGCAGACACTGAAGCACTCAAGGTAACATTAAAGATAGATGGGATAATCACCGCAGCCTGCAGCTGCATTTAGAAATGCAATGCTGCTACTTTTGCAGTGTAGGTCAGCTTCCAGTGGACATGAAAAGCACACACACTATTTATATCTGATCTCTGTGTCTAATGAGTGAGTATAGAGACTGAACTATATGCCTTTACAAGGTCTCCCCATATCCTGGAGATGGGAAAAGGAAAGCTTGCTTTGCCCTAAATCAGAGTTTTCTGTCTCCAGGAAAATCAGTTTGATGCCTGTGGAGACAAAAGTAAATGAGGCAAATTATCAATACCTTTCAGTTTGCATTATACATAACTTGAGTGTTTGGCTTGTTCTTCTGAGTCTTTCTTGAGTAAAAGTGAGAAAAAAGAAACAGTGTAAAAATTATTCTTTTCATATTTATAGTACTACTAGTGGTAAGTTTGTTAGACTATTAGTATTTGTGTCCTGCTAGAGTAAATGCTGTAATACACATCTCATTGTCTAAGTGTTAATTGCCATGGTATTTCCTAAAGTTGTAACAAAGAAAATTATGGAAATTAAATCAAAGAAGGGAACAAAATACTGTGTGTCAGACCCTACTGATTCTCCAGTCTTTGCTGTCAGTTGTGGCTGGATGTACTCTTGCATAGTACATACTTTTTCCACAGTTTAAGGACTGCTTAAAAATTTAAAGTTCCCTAAACTTAGTAGTTTTTTATGAAGAAAGTGTAGCCCTGGCTTGTCTATTATATATGTATATGGCAAAGAGGGAAAACTTGTTAAACATTTTAGAAAAGGTGGTATTCTCAAAATTAATGGAACAAATACAGATGAGTATTAGTGCCAGTCTTCTCTACCAAGAAATGCGTGAACTGAGTGGTTCCAATTTTCACTTTGGTTGGATTTGGGCTATTTAAAGTAACTGATTTGCATCTTGGTCTAAAGACAGCAGAATGTGAAAAAAATCAGACCAAGTAAAGTCTGAGCCGAAAACAGTAGTTAGCAGTAGCCACATTAAAAGAATAAATCTTAAAATAGTGATAAAATGGGGAAAAAAAGGCATCTAAGAACTTGCTCAGCTGAACGCAGCAGGGACATGAAATTTCTTTCATTTGACAGGTTTCCTGGGAGTATATTGCAGCTATTGGAATTAATAATCCTATGTGAAGTAGAAGCTTGAATGAAAATGGTTTTCCTTTGTAAATCAGTAATTTCATTCCTAAAATCCAGCACAGATAAACTGCGTCTTCTGAAAATCAAAATAAAATTATCCATGACATTAAAAGTCATAATTAAATATCATTAAACTTCATTTATTTTTCAGGGTCAAGTTATCCAGCTTCACCTCTATTCTTGTTTAAAACCAGTTTTCAATACACTTACCATCCTATTTATACAGGTTGTTTAACATTTTCTCTCCTGTACATTACATCTGTGGCTTAGAACATGCACATGCCTAAGTGTTTCCCCCTAAACTTTATTCTTAAATCAGTGACTTGGGGGGTTTTTTTTGTAGCTACTTCTGTTCAACAAAAGTGGTTCAGGGAGTGATTCAGATTCAGAGATGTTCCCCTTGGTATTTCCTAGGAATAGTTAAAGTGTCTTCTGAAAAGTTTGCTACACAAATGAGCAGCAGTAGTGTGCTCTTCAGTGTAGGTGTATCTGTAACTGACATCAGAATCTGAGTGTGCTCCAGATCAGACTTACTGTAAGAAAAGAATCAGAAATGCAGTATGTACAGAGCAAAGCACACATTTGCAGAATCAGGACAAAAATTGCACGTAGTGGACATAGCCAATGTCCAGTGGGTTTGGCAACGTGTTTACTGGCATGGTAACAAGGAATGGCACAACTTTTCTTGCCTTTAGTGTCATCTAGGAAATGCTGGTAAGTACTTTTCCTCAATCAGTAGAGATTTTCTGTCACAACAAGAGGATGTGTCTTAGAACCTTGGGGTGGATCTCAAGGACATTTCTACCTAGCCTCATACCATTCTTTCTGAATACCATATGTCCCTTTCCAGTGCTTTGCATCTTCTAAAAATAGATGAGGGGAGATTTTTTTAAATCAGTGTAGCAAGCCAAAACACTTGTTCATGGAGTCGAAGCTCTTTCAATCTAATTTGAAACTCCTTTTGCAGCACTTCTAGTGCATCCATACGTGTTTTATTAGGGAATGCAACTGCTGGTTTTTCTGCAGACTGGTTTTGAGTTGTGGGGTGATGGCAGAAGTTTTCCTCCTTTACTTGGTTAATGAGAAGGTCTGATTTGACTTGAAATGCTTTCACATGTGAATACACATCACAGATGNGTTTGTCCCACGAAAGAAAATTAGAAGTTGTGCAGAATCACGAACATCACTGCTTCCGTTGAGAGCCAATGCGAAATAGGAGGAGGTTTTTTTGAGGAGGTTTGCAACTGCAGATTCAAATTTTCCCCCATCTCTTCAATCCTTTGTGCAATTGTAGGTCCTGAAAGACTCACTGTACTAAATAAACCCACCTTCTCTGGACACATCTCTCTGGCAGCAGAAAGAAGGCGTTCCTTAACAAATTGTCCCTCTGTGAATGCTCTGCCGGTGCGCCCTATGAGCTTGGCAACTTGACAGCTTGCTCGAAGTGGTGATATATGGAGCTGCTTTTGCTTCACAAAAGTATTTTGCCGAGTTGCCAAATCCATGTTTCAGTCTTAATATTTTATCTCTTCTCACTTGTCCGGCCAAAGAATCAAATTCTCTTTATGTTGAGTTTCGCTGTGTCGACGCAAATTGTATTCCTTGAACACAGACACTGAATTCTGGCGTATCAGACAAACAGCTCTTTCTTTGGACTCTGTGAAAAAATAATCACAAGTCCATGTTTCTTGGAAAGCCCTGCACACAGAGTCAGTTCTTCTTTTTTTGATATGATGGTGCGCGCGCTTCCCACTGGTTCTGGTTGGTTTGTGCTGCCTGGCTTGTCCTGCCTGGGAGCTGGAGGGAGGGAGGGTAATTGCAGTTTAGTTGTGAATCCAGATTCCATTGCAGTAGTTGTTACATAAAGAGATGAAAACTACCACAGCTGTGTGGGGATGCTTTTGAATAACCCACTTCAATTTCATGTAATCAATTACTTATTAGTATAGCGTTCTGCGTCAGAAAGAAATCTGTTGGCTGTATAACGAACTGTGGTTTTTCAAAGCACTCTTGTTGTTAGTCCACTACACAATTGCCACTCTAGAACTTCTTGTCCTCTGTATGTATTGTCTTCCAGTGTAACACTCAGCTTCAAATGCATTCAGAAATCTAAAGGGTTTTTAATGTATAGCTGCCTAAGTTGGGTAACTGTATCCCCTGCGCTAAATGATGGTTTCATAGAATCACAGAATGTTAGGGGTTTTGAAAGGACTTCTACAGATGGTCTAGTTCAACCCTCCTGCTGAAGCAGGATGATCTAGGCCAGGCCACACAGGAACACATCCAGGAAGCTCTTGAAAGTCTCTAGGAGGAGTATCTCCAGGTAGCTGGTTTCAGTGCTCCATCACTCTCACAGCAAAGAAATTTCTCCTCACGTTGAGGTGAAGCTTCTTGTGTTCAACTTTATACCCATTATTTCTTGTCCTATTAGTAGACACTATCAAAAAGTAACTGGCCTCTTCCTCTTGACACTCACCCTCAGATATTTACTAATTAATAAGATCCCTCTCAGCCCTCTGTTCACAAAATTAAACGGACACAGTTCTCTCAGCCTTTCTTCATCATCATCACAGCTCTCTCTGTTGGCCTCTCTCCAGTACATTCCCGTCTCTCTTGAACTGGGGAGCATAAAACTGGACACAGTGCTCCAGGTGTGGTCTTATCAGGGCAGAGTATAGGGGGAGGAGTCTCTACATCTGCTGGATCACTTTTCTTGGTGCACTATAGGATGCCATTGTCCCTCTTGGACACAAGGGTGCATTGCTATCCCATGGATAACTTACTACCCACTAGACTCCTAAGGTCCTTGTCCACAAGAGCTGCAGTCCAACAAGATGGCCCCTTGTCTGTACTCTGGTACCTGAAGTGATTCCTCTCCAGATGCAAGACTCTACACTTGTTCTTACTGAACTTCACGAGGTTCTACTTCCTACACCTTTCTAGCCTGTCCAGCTCTCACTGGATAGCAGCACAGCCTTCTGGTGTATCAGCCACCCCTCTCAGCTTCGTATCATCAGCAAACTTGCTGAAGATACACACTCTATCCCCTCATCCAAGTAACTGATCCCTGGGGAATACCACTGACCACAGGCCTACAATTTGACTATGCATATATTTTTATTTCTGCATATATTCTTAGAATATATGTTGTTCTGAGCAAGCAGAGGGAAGCTATCTAATACTGTTCCTGTACTGCAGGGGAAAAGTACTATTTCAATTTTTTAAAAAAACTTTATTTAAGAGAAAACCAAATATATTCAGGAAGCAAAACAGGACTGCTCCAAGCAGTGTCCATGTGGCTGGGGGCTGGTACAAACTTCACACAACTTGGGAAGACAACCAAGTGCTTCAGATACATGTGACTCCCTGGCTGTGCTAAAATGATGGATGTAAAGCGGAAAACCACCTCTCAGCACCTCTTCTTCTCTGCTGTGGTGTGCTGGTGTCAAACCAACACAAAGGGGCAGATTTTGCACAACTAAATGCCCACACAAAAGGCAGATAATTTTCAAACCTATGGAGTTTTTTTGCTAATGTATTTTTCATAGTTCCAAAGAAGATTAAGTTTTATTTCTGAAGAAAACAATTGCTGTTACTTAGATTCTGACAGGTATATGCTGAATTTTCACACTCAAAATTGTCCTGTGTTGCCCTTCCTTGTTTTGAAGCAGCCATTAAAGCTATTTCCAGTGACTGCTCATGGTCTTACTGTATGACCACTGACAAAAAGTACAGAAGTTACTAATTTTTACAGCCTTCTAGGTCCACTGAGCTAATGAGGACATCAGTCACCATATCAATAGAGAATTTGTGCAGATAGTGTATCCAGGACGCAGCAGAAGGCCTTCAGGAGCATCAAGCACTGATGGTGAGAGTGCCAGGGAGCTGTGGTGGGCTACCTCAAAGAAAGTTGTAGGAAGGTGGATGGTAGTGTCTTCTCACAAGTGGGACAAGAGGAAATGGACTCAAGTTGCACCAAGGCAAAATTAAGTCCAGGATGGTGGTAGAATCGTCATCCCTGAATGTGTTTAGAAGTCACGGAGCTTAGGAACATGGCTTGGCAGAGTTAGGCTTATGGTTGGACTCGATGATCTTGGAGGTCTTTTCCAACCTAAGCAATTCTATGATTGCATTATTTTAACTTTGCCTTACCGGTGGTTCCGTCTGCGGGCAGCTATGGTACATAGCACATGTTGTAAGCTCTAACACTCAGTGTTCTTTAGATGCTTGTTCCCTCAAAAATCTGTAGAGAATGCTCTGTTGCTTAAACCCAAAACCATGGAGGAAATTTTAAGCTAAAGAAGACACAACTCCTCTTCCTTTAGTAAAATAACACCTAAAGCACCTTGCACTTAATTGCTGCTGAGCTCGTTTTCCATTGCTCACTGTTCATGAGATCTTAAAAGCTGTTACAATTAGCCAGCAGTAGGAAAAAAGCACCTAAATATTTATAAAACCTCATTGAGCAGATGCGTAAAGTCACTGGCTTGGATTACAGCTGCGGGACAACAACTGATGTCTTTCAGTCGGAAACCCACCGCGCCCTGGATGTGAACGGAGAGCGGCAGCAGACGGCGGCTCTGGGAACCGCTTCGGGACCGCTGTCTCCGCTACCCGCGCCGGCTCCCCGCGGTACTCTCAGGCGCAGCTCTCGCCGTAACGGCTGCCCCAAGCGCTGGTACCGCTGGAACTCCCTGCGCTCCCCGCAACAGGCAGCGCCTCCGGCAGGGGCCGCGCCCCGTCCTCCCCGGGCCCGGCTGTGCCACGGCCCTGCCACGCCCTCCGGCCCCGCCCGGGCGCCCCTCTCCGCCAGGGGGCGCTGCGGCGGGCGCGGCCGTTTTCCCGACGGGTCCGGGCGCGGCTGTCGGGAGGCGGCGGCTGCAGCTGGGCGCAGGCAGGGGAGCAGAGACGGCAGCGACCCGCGGCATGGGCGTGGGGCAGGTGAGTGTTCGCTTTGGGGGGTTTTGCCCAGATTTTGCTCTCAGCTGTCCTTCACGTGTGTTTGAGTCTCCTGTGTGTGTGCCCTCTCCGTGGAGGACGGCTGGAGCAATTGGGTCCGCTCCCTTGTCCTACCGTTGGCTTTTCCCCATCACTGTGGCATCGGGCTTTTTGGTTTTTGGTGCTTTTTTAAAACATGTATTTTAACTAGTATTAGCATAAGGGGAGCTGATTTATCGGCAAGTCTCAGGTTCTCCTTGTCTCCAGCTTATAAAACTCTCCTCAATACATTCACCGAGGAAAAACATGTTCTTCATTTGCTGTGGAGGTGGAGCAGGGTGGGCTTTACATGGAGGATTTTCCTGGGTGCCATCATGTCCCCTTGGTTGCTAAGCAGTGGTGACCACATCTGTAGAAAGATGGGAGAAGCGCACAGAGAAAAGAGAGCAACAGGCAAAGTGAGGAAGGACCGCGTGTTGTCTCCGGGAGCCTCATCTGCCAAGTGTTTGTGTAGAAGACGACCCCCTTATGCATTAATTGTTCTTTTGCACCTTGTTCCCTTAACTCTAAACTTCTCTCATCCCATCTTGCACTCTCGGTAGAGCAGTTATTTTGTTTATCCAGGTATGTTTGTTGTGTCTTTTATGCAACGACTAGTAATTTTGAAAAGTGGATTTGTCTTTTCTGCATAAGCGGTACTGCTTTGACATCAACAAGTCTTGGTAGCACAAATGTGGCCAGCACAAATGTGTGCTTAATTTAGGAAAAGTCCTGCAGTGAAAACTGATTTCAGTACGCTTTTACCTTGCCTATGTACATTCAGATTTTACCATGTAATGTTTTTGTTACCAAAATATCTCACTGATTCTGGGCTATATGAAAAAGATTTAAGTTAGACTGGGTAGCAAAAAGCAAATTTAAGTAGTAGAAGGGAAAAATTAATTACTAGGTTTTTTCTCACAGTTGAACTTCTGAGCAAATATGTGCATTCGAGTTAGCAACCTCCACCCCCAAAAAATCCTTAGTACTTTGTGAGATGAGTTGCTGTAATGACATGCTTACCATTTGATGCGTAATGCTACCACACTACTAAGGTGTGAATCTTCTCTTGGAATGGAAGGGGGTTCTGGTACTGCCAGTTTCATGTCAGTGGTGAGTATGTGGAAGCATGTTACAGCTTCTCAGTGGACTGAAAAATTACTTTTTATTACAGTCTGGTGAGTTGCTGGGCTGTTGTTGTTTGCCAAATACATACATTACAGGTGAATGGGGAGAATCCACTCTGTGCGTTAGCGCTGTTGTCTGTGAGAAACATAGCTGCTCCTGGGCCAGTTGTGATGGGAAAGGGTGTGTCAGGGTGGGAAGGCAGAGTGCTGCTGTGCACATCACACACTGAGCTTTGGGGTGGTCAGAGGTGTGCACAGGGTGCTGCAAGGTTTGCTGAGTGCTAGGCTGGCAATCAGCCAGTGCAAGGGCTTTAATATCCTGTTCACCCACACTCCAGCCCTGTCACTTGCCTGTGGTAGGGATTTCTTCTAGGCTTTTGCTTTTCCCTTCATTCTTACAATTTTTAGAAATACTGTGTTGTTTGAATGGTCTTCTAAAGGTGTATGTTCTTGATATGAGAGACTTCATAAATGTACAAGATTTGCATAAATCGTGGGGTCGAAGGATAATTTTATATTATTCCTAAGAGACCCAAAACCAAATATTGCACCTTTTTATATTTAAAACATTATTCAGTGTTTGCAGCTGAAGTTTAGCAGAGAAAAATGGAAGTGAGCAAGACAGATTGTTGTCTTTAAAATTACGTATACTCAAAGAATGGCAAAGTGCACGTAAATTGTACGAAACATGAACACATTTACAAGCTTTTAAATACATTTTGTTAATCTAATATTTTATTGCCAGGAGTAAGTTATTGATATATGGACATTTCTTGCCTTCAGTATTTTGTTTTTTGTTTTGCTGCTTTTCTTTGAGGCAAAGCTGAAGCTTCGAGTCAATGCTGAAAAGATAATTACTTCATATAAGCAAATTTAATGCATTGTTAGTAGATATTTACTACAAATAAACAGTGATAGCACACGGAAGACATTCCACATTATTCTGGTCCAAGAAAAGACACTATTAAGTACATATGCTGGTTAATTTTTTTATGGGGACACTAAGTTGGTTGCTTTGTGCAGCATGTCCTTTGTGACAGCATATGTGCATACAATACAGAACACAGAGAAAACAGGTATAATCTAATCTTCAGACAGATTTTCCCTCTTGTTGAAATAAATTGTAAACTCATCTCAGGACATGGCTGTATTATCGATAGTAGTCCCAGCTATCACACTGCATAGAGATGAATCATTCTCATCATTGAGTTGTTGCTCTCATTGAAGCACTTGTGTCCAAAGCACACCGGTCTGTTTCCGGGGAAGATTTCCCATTAGTTGTCATGTTCCTCTTAATAAAGTTTACGTCACCGTTAATGAATTGATTTCCAGATAGAAGATAAACTCTTTCTATAATTTCTAAACACAGGTTGCATTTTCCCATGCAATGTAGTTAATTTTGTATGGTTAGCTTTCATAAAGTCTTTGAAGAAATCTACTGCAGAAATTAAGTAGTAAAAACTAAACTGTCTTGCATACAGTTGTCACATTCTGGAGAAAAACCCCTAAACAACCACAGCAGAAACCTGAATATACTTTCATGTGTGGGCAGGTAAAGTTTAATGCAGTTCTTTACGTAGGACTTCTCTGTCAATTCCGTAGAAGTTCTTTGTCAAGACTGGACTCTTTCTTTTAAAAGTCATACCATGAAATTTTCTTGCGTTGAGTTCAACAAGATAAATAAGGAAAAACAACCAGAGAGCTCCAGCAAGTCTCTCTGACAGTAGGCACATTTGTGACATATTTGTGACTGGTGGTAAATGGGGGTCCCTCCTGCATCTACACCTTTGGTTGATCCTCTCGGGTTACAGTCCTCTTAGCCCTTGGAGTGTTAATTGTCTCTGCAGAGAGGCTGGAGCATGTATTCTCTAATGGCTGTTCCTTCCCCCCGGGGGCAGGCAGTACTGGGGTGCCACATGGATGGGTATTATGCCCAGTGTCCTTGCCCAGCATAGAGATCTGATGCTGTTTATGGTGCACCCAAAGCAGCTACAGACAGGTTGTCTCTGGTTTTGCTGTGTCTTGTGGGTACTCCTTAGAGACAACTAACTTGTGTTCCCCGAGTTCCTGGAAAAAGCCAGGCAAGCTCTTTGCAATTGAGTCACTGTTTGGCTTTGTATCTGGGCAATTATACTTTACTGTTCAGATTATCCTGGCATGAAAATGAGTAGCTAATACTGTAGGAAGATATTATGGAGGAAAAATAACCGAACAGCAAACGCAGTCTTGCTATTTGGAAGCAAACTTCTAAATCGGTGAATAGGCTGCATCCTCCCTTTCTCAGTGTGTTTGCTGTTTCCTCTTTCTTTAACTAATTCTTGACCATTTGACACCTCATCTTGTTGCCCCTGCGTCCCTACCCTGCACTCCAGGCTTACTTTCAAGCTGCTGCTTCCAACCACTGTGATGATTGCCCTACCATGCTGGTGCTTAAACTGCACGTGTGGAGGTTGTGTTTGCTGTCTGATCAGATAGCACCCATGAAGGAGTGTTTTGTTTGTAGTACCCAAATGCTTAACTAATATGTGTGTATTCTGGGCTACCTGTCTAGATCAACTAACATGCAAATACTTTATAATAGCAAGAAATGTGTCTTCTGAGCAGCTGGCCAGCCTGTGAGGAAGTGTTTGTTTTGGAGGTCTGCCACCTAGTAGGGTGCCGGGAGCGGCGCGGAGAAGCATGCAGTCGACTCAATATGGGTGGTAGAGCAAGTTCTGATTTATTATACCTAAACATTCGTTTATATAGAATTAGGCTTAACTGCGTGTTCTAAGCTTATTGGCTCTTAGGTCTGTCGCTATACGATTGACATAACTATTGCAAGCACTTACTGGTGAAAAGACCTGACACCATACAAACAATCAGACTCTGTTCTGACTACAAGTCACAACAGCATCCTGTCTTAGCGCCTTGGCCCTGCTCAATACAGTGTTGCAAGACTTTGGCTGAGTCCTTGGCTTCATCCTTTCCTTGGTCATAATCTTGTCGTCCATGCTAGCTTCAACGTTCAATCATCACACCAGCTGCTTCCCAGGCCTAATTCAATTCCAACTGTTCCTACTCAAAGCCTGGGTTGTGCAACGCCTCTGTCGATCCATGTCCCTGTTCTCTTAGCCACTCTGCAACAGTAGGGACTTGTCCTAAATGGATCAGTGCCTTCTGTGGTACCTGCTGTCTGGATGCTGTGTGTTTCCTCAGCATGGAAACCATTGAAGGCCAAGAAGCTGTGTCCTTTTCTGTGTGTGCTCAGCTCGCACATCTCCATCCCTGTTGTCTCTTGGATCTTACAGCAAGGTTTATGTTCAAGCAGAAAACCTCAAAGGAATGGAAATACATTTCATGATTGGAATGTAAGTGGTACCTTGCAAGTTTTCCATATGCATACACCAATTAGTTTGTACTGTCAGAGGTGGAGGAAAGCAGTTGCAAGATACTGGGTAACTACAACATGTTTATAAAGATTGCAGCATTTTCTTGAAAAATCATCTCATTTGCTGCAAGTTTTACTGCTGCACAGGGGGTTTTCATTTTTTTTTTTTTTCCAACTAGGTAGTTGGTGGGGGGAGGAGGAGGATCGTTCATCAGGAACTGAAATTAGTGAGTAGAGTTGCTTGTAGCCCTTCTAGTGTTTGTTGTCATTCAATACATACAGGCCGGCCGTGGCTAAGAGGAAGGAGAGAGTGGAGCTTAAAACCAGTCGCAGTGAGGTGACAATTACTGAGGAAAATTACTTGGAGTTCCTGCTTAAGTAAATGTGTTTATAGAAAGAGCAGTGAGGGTGAAGGAGCTCCGTCACCTTACGGGTGCCACGAAGGTGACTGCTTTCATTAATATTCCATCAAAACATGAGAAATCTGTATTGAAAATAGAAATCTCAGGTTAAGTGCTATCGGAAGGATCTCATCCAGGAATAGAGCCACTTCTTGTGTAGGAGATACTAATTTTCATGTTGTAAGGCTTTTTTTCTTCTCCTAACTAGCAAAAATGCAATTCCTCTTATGTTGTGGTACTTCTGTGCTGGGGCTTGGGATCCAGCTGTTGTTTCAAGCAGTGGTGGTGGCAGGTTGTGTTGAACTTCTGTTGATCTCATGGTCTGGATCTCATGGTAGCAGCTTGCTTGACCTCCGCCTGTGGTCAGTTTTGTCATTGTTGAATTAAAAATCCTTGATCAGCACAGGCTGTATTTCTTCCGTAGCCTGTGCATAAGATGTTGACTAGTTAAGGCCTTTCAAGTGGTGGACCTAGTGCATTAGAAAATTTGAGCTCTAGATTTTACACCACATTAATTAAGAAAAATGTGTTGACTTCCTTTTGGATTCAATAATAGATCCTAATTCCTGGGAGCTTATTTACTGTTTGTAAGTTAACTGATGTGTTTTTATGAAAAAAATACTAAACTTTCCCATGTTAAATATAGAGCTCTTTATGCAAAAAGAGATCACAATTTACTCAAGTTAGTAATAACATGATCCTCAGTTTTAGGTGGTAAAAGCTATTTCAGAATTAGCGATGCCTTGGAGGATTTTTAAAGAATAGGTAAGTAAATAAAACCAGCAAGAATTATTAAGATTTTTATAATTGTAATCTTAAATATTTGAATCCAGTGTGTGCCCGTCAGGTGATATATCAGCTTTCAGTTATTTTTTCTAAGATGAAGAGGTGATCTAAACCTTCTAGGGTGTAGATAGTTATCGTTAATACTTAACAATATTTTAGAGATTATATTTAATTGTATTTTGTGGCAGTTTATGTGGCTCAAAAAAAGATTGTTTTGTTAATTAGATTAAATAAATTGAATGAAAGAAGAGTCCATTTGTCTGGAGCACCAAATAGCCATGACCACTTATTTAATCTTTCTTTCCTTGACTCTCCTTCCATCTCTTGATCCCTAGGGCATTTTTTATTTTCATATTTCTGTGTCTTTATCCTTTTGCTGAATTCAAGCAGAGCTCTTTTCTGCATGTAGTTGTGATGTACTGCATCATGGAAGTGGAATATGATGATGACTTCCACAGGCTTTGCTGCACTAGGTAATCAGAGATTGAATTTGTGACGATATATACTTACGAGCAAAAGTGTTTGTGTTTGTTTATTTCTAAATAATCACAGTGGTCTTCCATTTGGGGATAAGACACCTACTCTTCTCATAAAACCAGTGGCCCAGTATATCTAAGATGATAATTTAAAGAAGTCCAGAAGCTTGAAGTGGACTTTGGCGAGACACTCTAAAGCTTGTTTTATAGCATCTTGTTTTCTGCTGTAGATTCAGTTCTTGCCAAAGTCTGAAGACACTTGGTTTTTGAGAAGCTCTATCTGTTGTGAGAAAAGAATACAAAATTAGTCATTGCCTTGTGCTTGTACACCTTTTTTCTTTTTGCATGGTTTCCAAAGGTTTTTGAGTCTTTCAGAAAAACTGCTTTTCTAGATTTTTGTAAATCATGTGCTTTTTGTTGCTTAATGCTTTGCTTCATTTTTGTGGCTTTCTTTGGGTTGACACGGGGCAAAATGGACAAGTAGGCCACAAGACACAAACAATTAAGAAATAATTTAAAGTATGTAGATGGAGAGTGGATGTCTATTCATAGAAAAAAAATGGATTTGACAACTCTCATATGAGAAATCATAGGAATTACTTTAGTTGCTACTGCATGGGTATGCTGACAGCTACATAGATACAGAAGTAGGATGTTGTAGGAATGGATCTCGAATTATTACATTGTAAAGTGGTTTTTAGGTTTTGTGGGGGAAGTTGAGGGAGTTGTTGAGGGTTGGTGTTCTGGTTTGGTTTTTATAGGTGCTGCACCGCACCATTCGATTTCACTGTAAATAAGTAGAGTTCTAGTAAATAATAATAAATAAGTAGTATAAATAAAAAGGAAATAAGTAGGGTTATGGTTCTTGAGGGAGTGATGATTGATTGATTCTGGTTTTTAGAGGTTGGCAGTGTGGCAACTGAATCACAGAGACACTAAACAGGACACAAACAACATTAACCATTTATAAGCCTCAGAACAGCAACTCCTGTTCTTTTAAACAAATGCCGAGCAGAGAGCAAACACGCATATATTTAAGAGCAGGACTGATACTTTCTTTCTTGATAAGATTTTATATTCTAAAATATTGTTAACCTTATTCAGCTTCTAGAGGCTCATCTGACAATGACAGTAGTTGCTTACTCAATTTGTGTTCATTGTATACAAGGATAGTCCAGCTCAACTGGAAGTAAGAGGTAGGGATGGTCTGTAAGTTTTTCTGTTTCGTATATGCTGCTGCTTAATCTCTGAGGATGACGTTGCTTCCATCTTTAGATCAATGTGTCAAATGATGGTAGCTTGGTACTTCTTAGTGTTTACCATTAAATAAGTTACCCACAAAACCTGCAGCCTTTTTCACGGTTTTGTGTTTTGGGGTTATGTACATTTTGGCATCTATTAGGAGATGGATGTTTAGTTTTGGAGACTGAGTAGTAGTAACTGATTTCACAGAATCACAGAACATCAGGAGTCGGAAGGGACTTCGAAAGATGATCGTCTAGTTCAATCCTCTTGCCAGAGCAGGATCACCTAGACCAAGTTGCACAGGAACATGTCCAGGTGGGATTTAAACGTCTCCAGAGAATGAGACACCACAAACACTCTGGGCAGCCTGTTCCAGTGCTCTGCCACCCTCACTGTGACGAAGTTCCTTGTCACATTCATATGGAATCTCCTATGTTCCAGCTTACACGCAATGCCCCTTGTCCTATCAGTAGATGACATTGAGAAGACCCTGGCTCCATCCTCCTAACACCCACACCTCACATATTTATAAAAATTAATGAGGTCACCCCTCAGTCTCCTCTTCTCTGAGCTAAAGAGATACAGCTCCCTCAGCCTTTCCTCATAAGGCAGATGTTCCACTTCCTTCATCATACTCATTACTCTCTGCTGGACTCTCTTCAGCAGGTCTGCGTCCTTCTTGAACTGAGTGGCCCAGAACTGGACACAATACTCCAGATGTGGTCTCACCAGGGCAGAGTAGAGGGGGAGAAGAACCTTTCTCGATCTGCTAACCACCCCCCCTTCTGATCCACCCCAGGATGCTGTTGGCCCTCTTGGCCACAAGAGCACATTGCTGGCTCATAGTCATCCTGCTGTCCACCAGGACCCCCAAGTCCCTTTCTCCTACACTGCTCCTCAACAAGTCAGCCTATACCGGTACCTGGAGTTGTTCTTGCCCACATGCAAGACTCTACACTGGCCCTTGATATATTTCATTAATTTTCCCCCTGCCCAGCTCTCCAGTCTGTCCATGTCCCGCTGAATGGCAGCACAGTCTGCTGGGGTGTCGGCGACACCACCCAGCTTTGTGTGATCAGCAAACTTGCTGACAGTGCATGCCAATCCCTCATCCAAGTCATCAATGAATAGATTGAACAGGACTGGTCCCAGCACCGATCCCTGGGGCACTCCACTAGATACAGGCCTCCAACTAGACTCCGTCCCATTGACCACCACTCTCTGGCTTCTTTCCTTCAGCCAGTTCACGATGCACCTCACTACCCAATCATCTAGACCATAGTGCCTCAGTGTGGCTTCAAGGATGCTGTGGGAGACTGTGTCAGATGCTTTACTGAAGTCAAGATAGACGGACATCCACTGCTCTGCCATCATCTATCCACATGGTTATGCCCTCATAAAAGGCTATCAGGTTGGTCAAGCATGACTTCCCTTTGGTGAAGCCATGTCCCTAATGACCCTCCTGTCTTTGATGTGCGTAGAGACCGCATCCAGGGCAAATTATTCCATCACCTTTCCTGGGATGGAGGTGAAGCTGACCGGTTTATAGTTACCTGGGTCCTCCTTCTTACCCTTTTTGAAGATTGGAGTGACGTTTCCTATCCTCCAGTCCCCAGACACCTCTCCTGATCCCCATGACTTACCAAAGATGATGGAGAGTGGCCTAGCAATGACTTCTTCTCCCTTAGCACTCGTGGGTGCATCCCATCAGGGCCCCTGGATTTATGCACATCCAGTTTGCTCAACTTATCCCTAACCCTGACTTCATCAACAGGGCAAACTGCTCTCTAGTCTCAAGTTCCTCTGGGGCCTCAGCAGTCTGAGCCTTGATATCAAGACAGCTCACAGAAGTATCGACAGAGGCAAAGAAGGTGTTCAGTAGCTCTGCCTGTCTCCAGGGCACCCGCCTCATTCAGCAGGGGGCCTACGTTGCCTCTAGTTTTAGTTTTACCTGCAGTGTGTTTGAAGAAGCCCTTTTTNAATGTATTTGAAGAAGCCCTCTTTATTGCCCTTGACCTCTCTTGAAAGGTTTAATTCCAAGGAAGCCTTGGCTTTCCTAGTTGCATCCCTACATTCTCTCGCTAGAGCCTTACAATCATCCTAAGTGACCATCCCCTCCTTCCATGACCTAGAGGCTTTCTTCTTCTTCTTCTGTTTGCCCAGCAGCTCCCTGTTCAACCACGTACATCTTCTGGTTCCCTTCCTTGACTTCCTTCCTGTTGGAATGCTCTGATCTTGGGCTTCAAAGAAGTGGTCTTTGAACGCTAACCTGGGCTCCTTTACCTGCCAGTAGCCTGTCCCATGGGATGTCCCCCAGCAATTGCTTGAAAAGGCTGAAGTTGGCCCTCCTGAAGTCCAGGGCTGTGATTGTGCTAGGTATTCTGTTCCTGCCACATGAGATCCTGATCTAAGAGCAGTGTTGTTTTAGTGCTATTATTCTAGTTTCTTACACAAGGTGAATTTCTTGGTTTTTTCCCAAAGTTGTAACATTCCATTTATACCAGTTGGTTAGTCCCTTTTAATTGTAGATAGTTGTGTGTGAATTTGGTGATACTCAAGCTTTTTGTTGTCCTGAGCTCATAGACCTGTTTTTTGGCTAAGCTATAAAGTATGCAGGTCAAATAAAAGATGTACACTTCCACATTGTCTGCAGTTCTAAAGGATGAAAGTAAGTGAGCAGGAAGGAGTGCAGGCACAGACTAATAGGCTATTCCCCTCTCCTGATGAATACTTGATTAAATTATTTATTCTTACTGTATGACTGGGAAGGAAGGAACACGAAGGTTTTGAAGCCTGAGTGTTATTCCACAGTGCTGATAAAGTACAGTGTCTCTTCTGGTCAGGACTGAAGCAATCACTTCCTTTTTGCCTGACAAAGAAAATGGTGGTGAACTAAGCAAAGAAGAGCACTTACTTTTTTAAACCAACCACTGTACTCTGTGTGGTGCTTTGCTTTTTTTCCTGGTTTGTGTTTTAATAAATCCTTTTCCTGAGTGTCTTGCAATTTTCTTGTCATTGTATTATGGTTGTACAATACAATTGCTGCTGTTTTCTGCTGCAAGGTAGTATTTTAGGGCAAGAACTCCCTTGTTTCTAGGGAGCTATGTACTAGCGCAAGCCTGCAAATTGCTTCTTTATTCCATTTTTTTATAGGAAGCACTTTGGTTAAATTACATATTTGCCTTAGGGTGATTCCAGAACCTTCCTTTTCTGATTCCTCCAGAACCTACAGTTGCTTGAAGAATGAATTTGCTCCAGTGTTATGGAATGAGCTACGTATTATGTTACCAGTAATCTTCTACATCATTTTGTGTTCCTCTAAATCACCAGGTTTTAGAGGCACGTTGCGATACAGCCTTCTTTCCCAGTTGCAAAGAATTGGAGGAATGTCTGTCCCTTATGTGCTTCTGTAGTAACTTTTAGTGACTGTTGCTCGCTGTAGGTATAGTTTCAAACATCTACTTGTATGTTACCCGTATTCTTCTGGCACTTTATCCTGCAAAAGCAATAGACAAACAAGTGTTACTTCCGGAAGTATTCCTGATGGCTTTAGATCGGATAATGAACAAGCCAATAATTATCAGGGAGATCAATTTAGGTATTTCCTGTGCTGCTGATCACACTGTATTCAGAAGTGTGACTGTGAAGTGCTTTCATTTCTGTGAGGTGGGGCCTGTAATGGTCAAAAGGGTATTTACATTTCTGTGTTGCACATGCCCTTTCGGGCAGGGACAGGGCTGTCATTGTAAACAAGGCAGGGACATCTGTCACTCAATCAAAGTCCTGTCTGCCCAGCCTGTCTTGTTGAACCATTCCAAGTGTCCAGGTTTTTGATGACTAGAAGAGTGGATTGTACCACAACAATATATTCATCTTTGTCTACAGATGAGAATGAAGTAGCTCTTAATTGATGTTTCCTTTTCTCACTGATCTTCAAGAATCTTTTTTACTTAGTTGCTGAAGGGTTTTTCAGATTGCATGTAGCCATGACATCCTTGGAACTTGCTTCCCAATCAGACAAATTGGCTGTGGAATGTATCTCCCTGTTATGATTTTAATATTATCAATTGTAATGCTTCATCAATAATAATCTTTATTATTTTAAAACAGTGCAGTGTGGTGTTGTGTTGTACTGCTGCCTCTTACTCATCTGTCAGCTGGCAACTGGTAGCTGACAGTGCAACCATGACAATTCTGGATGTGAAGGGTAAAGCATTTTCAGTAGAAAATAATTAGGAAATGAAATTTCTATTTAAGAGTTGCACTTCCTGTTCCATTCAGCTGATTTTGTTTTCTTGTAGAGGACACTCTCATCTATTTATTTGTTAATGCTACTCTTGCATCTGAAGGGGAAATTAACTTTGAAGGGTTGTTTTAAGATAATCTAATCTAGTTACTTTTTGTTATCCATAATTGTTGTTTACATAAACTAGAGCAGAAATAGTATTTCAAAAGGAGTGAAAACATGACCTGTATTCCCAGCTGTTGTTTAGAATTCTCAGTGATCTGGTTTTGTGCAAGTTGAGAAAGGTTTCCTGTTGTGTTCCTGCCAACTGGATGTACCACCAGGTAAATTTTAATGCAGACCTGTCTCATAGTATAAGGCCAGTCCAAACAGAAGAAGTCATGAGGGAGGACAAATAATTCAGAAATATTTTTGTATTCAATTCCCAGAGTAAACTATTGCCAAAGCTGCCTTGAGGTTCCATTGCATGTTGTTCAATGCCTGAACAAGACTGATCATAGAATCATAGAATCATTACAGATTGGAAGGGATCATCTAGTCCAATCCCCCTGCCACAGCAGGATCACCTAGACCAAGTCACACAGGAACACATCCAGGCGGGGCTTGAACATCTCCAGTGAAGGAGACTCCACAACCCCCCTGGGCAGCCTGTTCCATTGCTCCGTCACCCTCACCGTGAAGAAGTTCCTTCTCAGGTTGATGTGGAACCTCCTATGTTCCAGCTTACAACCACTGCCCCTCGTCCTATCACTAGATGACACTGAGAATAGCCCGGCTCCATCCTCCTGACACCCACCCCTCAAATATTGGATTGGACTAGATGATCTTTCGAGGTCCCTTCCAATCCGTAATGATTCTATGATTCTATTGTAGACAGAACTTTTAGGTGAAAGTAGGTTAGCAAGGGTTTGTCATGAGAATTAATTTTCTCTTACATGTTGTCTTTGGTCATTATATCCTGTGACTTCCAGTCATGGCTTCAAGTATTCTATAAAATTTTCTGTTGCCTTCTCACGCTTTCACATTGGTTGTGAAGTGGGCAAGTGAACTTTGCTAATGAGACTGACAGCCTAAAAAACTCCTGCAAGAGCACAGTATTTTAGGCTGTTGAACTGAAAGGAATGGTTGGTATTGAACTGTCCTCTCCATCTTACAGGCTTTTTCTGCTTCTGTGGTTTTTTTATGGAATAAACAATTTTCTGATGTGGATAAAAATCCCAAAATACACTGCAGGAGCTAAATCCTTTGTGAAACTGACAGGTAAACCTTCTCAAGAACTTTCTCTGTAATGATGTATGCTGATTATGCAATGGTATAGAATGGAGTTGGGAATTTTCCCTCCGCTATAACCCAGGTTTTACTGATCACCCTCAGCCTGAATCCATTTGCAGAACAGCAGCTGAGCCCCGCTAGGAAATTAGGCACAAAAATGTAGGCTCAGATTACAGTAATGAGCCCATTAAATGAGAAATAGGGAGTCTGTCTGGTCAAAAGGAGGAGCTGAAAGGGGTCTGGGTCTACTCCTTGCTTTGTTTCTTATATTCTGCAGCCATTTTTCACCTTCTGTATGCCTACTTGGGGGAGGGAGTAGCTGGTGTTCCAACATTCAGTGGAGAAAACCTGACACAAATTGGTGTTTGCAGGCTACACAAATCATGACAAAGCACTGGAAAAGCACATTTGCTTTCTAAAATCTTCCAAGTGGTATGTCTGTTCAGTTACACTCTCTGGCTCTTTTGCAGAACTCCTAATTCACTACATGGAAAATGAAAGTAATACAAAATCACCATTTCTGTAATTGTAATTTGAAACACCCAGTAAAAGTTCCATCACATTTATCATGTCAAAACGAATGTTATCCATATCAACAAGTACAGATTTCTTCAGAATTTTAGCAGTTAAATTATTTTTTAGTTAAATTATTATTTAAGAGAACTTTCCTAATACAAAACACCCCATTTTTTCACACATTGAGTTTTTTCATTGTTCATGTGGGAAGCTTTCAGCTTCAGTTTTTTGGGAGCTGCTCTGGTTTCATATTATTTGTTGCTGTTGTTTTTCAGTGTCAATGTGTGTTAGTGATGGCCCAATACTTAAGCCAAAAAAAGAAAGATAATTTGATAACAGATCTGCAGAAACCAGCTCTACCTGGTAGAAACCAAGCTAGAAAGATGGAGGGGCAGTTGCTGCTGAGAGCTGGTAAAAGATGCAGGTTGAAACATGGTGGGTGGGGGATTTGCTTAAGCATCTTGGGAGATGATCCTGGAGAGGCAGAGCTGGAGTTTGGACTAACATATATGATGCCTCCAAAGCTCTCACCAGGGCAGAGTAGAGCGACAGAATCATCTCTCTCAGTCTCCTGGCCACGTGTCTTTTGATGCAGCCCAGGACACGGTTGGCCTTCTGGGCAGCAAGTGCACACTTCCTGGTCAAGCTGGGATAAATCACTATAGAGATTCTTCTGCAACATCTGTCATATACAAACTTTGAGTAATTTACATGGAACATTCTGATGTACATGGCTCAACCAATGATTTTTTTTTGTTCCATGCTCATAAAAGCCAAACTAATGAAAAATGCCGTGTGTGCAGATTTTCTTTGCTCTCCGTGGTGCTCATGTACTGTGTAATACCATGTGCATGCAACTTATTTATTTGTTACTGTTTCAATAAATCTTTAGTACTACCTTATCAGACAGGAAGGAACTACGGAACCCTTCTGATTTGCTGCTGAGGAATTCTCTGTGGATAGTGAATAAACCGAGAGGGTATGTTTTAGTGGATCAGCATTGGATTCACTGTGAAAATTCCAACATGTAGCTATAAAAAGGTGAAAGAAACTATCAATTACTTTCCTTCCCCCAAGTGCTAAATCCATTAACTGACAGTGAAAACTAAAGGGAGGATTGTTTCTTTTTGTGGGAGAACTGAATCTGAATTTGCTGCTGTGTTGTCTTTCCCCCCCCCTCCTCCATCTAAAGTTTGTTATAATTTATTTCTGTAGGAAATGTTTTGTGACTTCTGTAGCAATGACTGATTCCAAGCACTAGCCACCTTCCTAAAAACTGTTGAATTTCACAACTGCCTTTCAGAAAACAGGTTTGGCTGTGTGTATCCTAGTAACTACTGACAACAGCTCTGTTGGATGTGGGGGGTTGCCCAGGGCAACAAGGCAGAGGCACAGCCATATGCCTTCAACAGTTCTTTGTCAAATAGCACCCTTAATGGAATAAGTAATTTATCTGAAACATTTGCTCCTATTCCAGCTCCTCCAGGGTAATGTCATGTTGGATGAAAGAACGACCAATAAGTAAATTTAGATTGTACTCCAGGGCCACAGGCAATGCTCTGTAGGTACTAGTATGATGATGACACGTTGTGGAGAAAGTGAGGAACATGCCTTTTGTAGGCAAAACCAAGAAGAGCTATGTTAGTAATCTCTGTGCATCCTAATACATTTTTGAGGAGTAATGGGAAAATATATTTGTAAAATAAGTGGTTATCAATAGTACCAATATCTAACAATAAAATAGGTCATTGAATATTCATTCTATGGTTGATGTAATGGTCTTGTCAAGCTAAAGTTAGTTTAATGTATCATGGAGGAAGTGAATACAGATACTTCAGATAGGCTCACCTCTTTTCATTCGCTGCAACTCGTTTGCTGATGTGCAGTATGAACTACTTCCTCCAAAATTCCCTTAATGTTGAGTTCTCTGTCATGGGAGACTCATTTAGAATGTCAAGACATTTAAAATTGCAGGTATATCACGTATTTGTTTAGAAAGGTATGTTCCTTGCCTCGTAGGTGCGAAGCTCACGAAATTCAGTGTTTTGTCTCTGAACAGAAGCAAAATGCGGGTAGTTAAAGAAGTGGCCTGCTTCAGGGGAAATAATATCCCTGAATGGGAAGTCCTAGACTTCTGTTGCAGTAATAATTGTTTGTATGCAGAGATGATTAGATTTCTTATTTAATGTGCTGCTGCTGCTTTCATACCATGAAGATGGAACCCAAGCCAGTGAGCTTCTGCAAATTTTATCTGCAAGTACTGTAGTACTTCGGTCTTTTCTGAAGCAGATTGCTGAAGCAGATCTGTAATGCAGGAAATATCTAACTCTGAGAAATAACCTGCCATTCTTGTTTTTCACGTAGCTTTGAGGTCTTCCTCTATGAGGCCAGAATAAGTAGTTCCGAAAAACTTTTTATTACAGTTTTTTCTGTTTAAAATACTTTTATTTCTTCTTTCTTCATGTTTAAATGCTTAAGGAAATTGACATCCTCCTGGAAAATTATTTTTAATTTCTTTTTAAACATCATAATAAGTTACATTTTAAGGAATTCATGTATCTGAAGCAAATTTAAGTGATGTATTATTTTGTACCCAAATGGAATTATTGGCTAGTAAGCACTTTGTGTGAAGAAACTGAATTTATCCGGCATGACGGTTGCCCTTTCTTCACGCTGTTTTTCATGTAATGAATACAGGGAAGCTAAAGCCTGTGCTGATAGCACGATTATATGGAAATACATAGAGTGTATAATTTCATAGCTTAAAGTGTCAAAAGAATCATTTAGAGGTATGTTCATTTAAATCCACAGATAGAAATAGTATTTAGAAGTTTTGATGGTTGTCTTTGCTATTAATTTATGCACAAAAATTATCCAAATTTATACCAAATTCAAAAGGTAATTAACTTCATATCATAATCAGCACAGCAATGTGCCCTGGTGGCCAAGAAGGCCAATGGGATCCTGGGGTGTATTAGGAGGAGTGTGTCCAGCAGATCGAGGGAAGTTCTTCTCCCCCTCTACTCTGCCCTGGTGAGGCCTCATCTTGAGTACTGTGTTCAGTTTTGGGCCCCCTGGTTTAAGACAGATGGNAGCAGTATTTTGGAGCAAATGTCACCCAGCATATGTCATCAATTCTACATGTTGTAAACTGTATAAAGTCGTGTTTTGCCATAAACTGGTTTAATGACAAACAAATACAGCAGCAAATTGAAAGAGAAATCTCAAAAACTGAGGAGAAAAATACCCAGCGTGCTAATGATGAAAACTTGCAAGACTGAACACCAGCATTGACAAAAGCAAATTTACCTGCAAAGTAACGTCAAAACAGAGTAACTGGACCTAACTGGAAACAATGTCTTGAAATTTTGAGAAGTATTTCTGTGGCCTGGAAAAATGTCATAACAGTCATATGTGAATTACAGAAATATCATACCTGCTGGGATAAAAATATGCACATCACTTTTATGACAATGTAAATGGTGTTTTCCAGCAGTTGTCATTGTGTTGCCAACAGTAAAAAACGTTGAATTCTGTATTGGCTATGTGTTGGCTCTAACCCAGATTTTCTATTTGATAACATCATTGATTGGATTGCTTATTTATGAAGACTGAATTTCCTCGATCTGTACTTGAGGAATACATTTTCTAACATAAAAGAAAATGGCAGATAAATTTGCTCAAGTGGTTACAGATTCTAAAAATGAGGTTATATTAGGAAAAAATATTTTTTACAATCAGCTTGTAGTATCATCTACCTTTCTAACATTTCAATTTCCTACAATATTAATGTTTCATACTGCTTCTGAATATTACTATAAATTTAAACATTGAAATCAGAGTTTATTTCATTGAAAATAGCTAGTTTGGAATAACATTGGAAAAGATAGAGATCACGTAAGATGAGTTGGATATAAGAATCACAGAATCACTCTGGTTGGAAAAGACACCTGGGATCATTGAATCATAGAATCATAGAATCATTACGGATTGGAAGGGACCTCGAAAGATCATCTAGTCCAATCTGCCTGCAACAGCAGGATCACCTAAACCAAGTCACACAGGAACTCATCCAGGCGGGCCTTGAACCATCTACCATCTACCCTACTTTCTAAGTTCACCCCTAAACCATATCCGTCAACACCTAATCCAAATGATCTTTAAGCACATCCAGGGATGGCAACTGAGCCACCTCCCTGGGAAGCCTTTTCCAGCGCCTGACCACCCTTTCTGTGAAAAAATTCTTCCTAATATCAAGTGTAAACCTACCTTATTGTAACTTGAACCCATTCCTTCTTCTTCTATCACTAATTGCTTGGTAAAAGAGACCAGCAGAAACATCTCCACAACGTCCTTTCAGGTAGTTGTAGAGAGTGATGAGGTCTCCTCTCATCCTTCTCTTCTTCAAACTAAAGAGCCCCAGCTCTTTCAGTCTTTCCTCATAAGATTTATTCTCCAGGCCCTTCACCAGCTTCATTGCCCACCTCTAGCACCTCCGCATCTCTCTTGTATTGAGGTGGCCAAAACTGGACACGGTACTCCAGATGAGGCCATACCAGTGCTGAGTACAGGGGGATGATAACCTCCCTACTCCTGCCGGCCACACTATTTCTAATATAAACCAGGATGCCATTGGCCTTCTTGGCCAGTTGAGCACACTGCTGGCTCATATTCATCTTTCTGTCAAACCCCCAGGTCCCTCTCTGCCAGACAGCTCTCCAGTCACACCTCCCCAAGCCTGTAGTGTAGCTTGGAGTTGTTGTGGCCTAAGTGCAGGACCTGGCACTTGGCCTTATTGAAGCTCATGACATTAGCGTTGGCCCATCGCTCTGATCTATCCAAGTCTCTCTGAAGAGCCTCCCTACCCTCTGGCAGATGAACACTCCCATATAAGTTGGTGTCATCTGCAAGCTTACTAATGATACACTCCATGTCCTTATCAAAATCATCAATAAAGATGTTAAACAGAGACGGTCCCAACACTGAGCCCTGAGGCGCACCGCTCGTGACAGGCCACCAGCTGGATTTAACTCCATTAACCACCACTCTTTGGGCCCGTCCATTCAACCAGTGTTTCATCCAGAAGGTTGTGTGCTTGTCCAAGCCATGAGCAGTCAGCTTATCAAGGAGCTTTCTATGGGGAACTGCGTCGAAGTCTTTTCAAAAGTCCAGGTAAACAATATCTACAGCCTGGCCCTTGTCCAATAGTCAGGTCATCCTTGTCATAGAAGGAGATCAGGTTTGTCAGGCAGGACCTGCCTTTAATAAACCCATGTTGACTGGGCCTGATCCCCTAGTTGTCCTGTATGTGAAGTGTGATGACACTTGAGATGATGTGTTCCATGACCTTCCCTGGTACTGCGTCAGACTGACAGGTTCATAGTTTCCCGGATCCTTCTTTCTGCCCTTCTTGTAGATGGGTGTTACATTTGCCACCTTCTAGTCCATTGGGACCTCCCCAGCTAGCCAGGATTTCGAGTGAATAGTGGAAAATGGCTTGGCAAGCATATCTGCCAACTCTTTCAGCACCCTTGGGTGCAACCCATCCACCCCTGTAGACTTGTTTATGTCTAAGTGGTGTAGCAGGTCACTGACCACTTCCTTGCCTACTGTGATGGCCTCATTCTGCTCTCCCTCTCTGTCTCCCAGCTCATGAGGCCTTTTGTCCAGGGAAAACCTAGTTCCACTGCTGAAGACTGAGGCAAGGTAGGCATTGAGCACCTCAGCCTTTTCCGTATCATCTGTTACTA